>CM060683.1:78672430-79142429 GCA_030686995.1 Artemisia argyi
GTCGAATGAAACCGTTTGGTTGTTGTTCTTTCCTTTAAGATTTGAATATCATCAAATGTATAGATCTATGATGAGTTGGAATTAAACTCTTAAGGTATGTAAAGATTTATGCACGAGTTTAATATATCTGAGATCCGTATTTCCCTTTTCATTTTGATTCGAGTCACTGTGATGTTGAGGGGTAGGGATTGAGGATAAAATGGAGTTGTTGTTGTTGTGGATTATAGATGTTGTTGTTGAATGGATTTGTTGTAGCTTGTTGTATGAGATGTCAATCCTTCTTCATCTTCATTTCTTTTTTCTACAAATCGCTAGATTTGTTATGATTTGGGTAGCATAACTTTTCATAAGAAACCATAAAAAATCTTCAACTCGCTAGAATCTTCAAATCGCTAGAATGATCAACTCGCTGAACAAGAAGCCACAACTGTCACTATCTACTTGTTTTGTCATTTTCCTTTTTGTTAACAACAAACCAAATCGCTGCAAAGAAAAATCACAAATTGCAGCCAAGAAAATGTATTCAACCAGATCTGTTTTGAAGACCATGACCACTTTTATGGTACAAACAGTAAAAAATATGTGAGTTAACATATAAAAAGACACGAAAAACATATGTTAAACATTTAAATGACGTTTGGGACTGTTTGATAGAAAATGAAGTTTGACCAAAATAAATTTAAATGAAGATTGGGACTGATTGACGATATGGATACAAGAGCATGTGTAAACACTGTTTACCAACAAAGTAATGAAAAAAAATTTCGGATACAAAAAAATTGGTAAGAACAGCCTAATTGTAAGATACGAAACCACCCAAATCAATCGAATAAAGCAACCTTGGCTCTGGTACCAATTGTAGGATCGATATATTTTGTTGATTCTTGTGGTTTCGGGTGGTCGATTAACATGAAAGAATAAGGTAAACATTGTTAGGAAGTTAGTGAGAGAAAGAGAGTAGAGAGAGGTGGGAGGATTTCTTTGAGAGAGAAAACTTCACACTTTGTGTGTGTGTTATTATGAAATCAATCAACCTTTCCAAATCGGGTGAAAAGGCTATATATACAATTACAAGTATAGTGCCTCATGAAACAGGCTGTAGAGCGAGTACAGTGGATGAAGACCCGACTCATTCCACGAATACTATTTACATATTAACTAACTATTAAACTAATATCTAACTAATGTTAATATAACTACGAGCTATCTCAATGCTATTACATTCTTGTGGTGACCGAGTCTTCAATAGGAATATTTGTATTCCTAACAGAATATATCTTACGTTTGTCTTAATTTTAACATGCTAGGCTAGATCTATTGTGTGTTTGCTTAGATGTAATGAAACCTAGATGTTGATTATAGGTTGATTGCTTGTTTATAGTTGTAATGGATGAATGATTTCGATGTTAGGCTTAAGAAAACTGGCAGACTTCCATTGTGTGACATGCTTGAACGTCTTAAGAAACATGAACCAATGCGTACTAAGGTTTTTATGGTTGTATTTAATGCATGAGCGAATTCTAGTGATCCCATGTTAGGAGCTTCTTGCAGGCTCGACATAGGAATGAAGTAGGAGCTTATAGAGTTGGGGAAGCACGTACGCCACCCCACGATTGGTATTAAGGAATATAACCCGTCATCCACGCAACTGTAACAAACAATTAACCTGTAAAAGATATCTAGGGAGTAGTGAAATCTAAGTAAACACAATTCTCCCATCTATTGTTCACACCATAGTAGTAATTAGTTTATTTACATTTTTGTTATTTTATTTTGATTGCATCTTAGTTATTGGGTTAGTTGGCTAGCAACTAATTCCGCCCACTACTCTAAAACCCGAGATTTTTACTTGCTTTCACAAAAAATATAAAAATACAAAAAGAATCATCCCTCACCTCTAGACCTAGTTCTTAGGCTTTCTAATCCTAGCGACACTATTCCTGAGTTGAACGATCAATCCCTCGGTACTTGTCACTATACTATACTACAACGATCAGGTACACTGCCTGGTGGGGGTTGTAAGCTTCTCGAGATCTCTCGAAAGGTAAAGCCTGGTGCAATTCCCACGCATCAGGTATACATAGACTCATCGTAGTTAAAATCTACGTCTATATCCGACACAAAATCTGAACTGTAGCATACCTTCTCCCTACCAGATAGTTTGGACATCATGCGTTCATTAATTTTGTCCACCTGCTCGTGAGTGGATGTAAGAATAGCTCTGTCCTAGAAATATGTCGGATCCCACAAATTTTGCTCCCAGTTACCATAAGTTTCCTTTATTATAGCATCAACATGATCGTCCGAGTTATGTATTAACATTTCTTCAGGAAACTTAACTTCCGCATGGCCGTCGTTTTTACCACCTATTTTCCCTTCGCCTATATTCAATATCCATTCCGCAAATTCATAGATTTCTGCTGCATCGTCTGGATTGCACCCAACTCTAAGCCTCATGTTTTTGGTAAGTTTTAAAACCGTGCAATACCTCCATAAATATGACATATTCAATGAAGCGTGTACAACATCTTGCCTAGATCCATTGGGAATTACCGGTAAGGTTTGCCAAAAATCACCACAAAAAACAACAACTTTACCACCAAATACCTTGTTATCAGCTCCTATGTCTAAAGATATGTCTCTCAATGTTCTATCAAAAGCTTCATATGCAAGTTTATTGATCATTGGAGCTTCGTCCCATATAATTAACTTTGTTTGCCTTATCAAATCAGCAAGGTCTCCATCTGCCTTAATTGTACACATAGAATCCTCGACAATATTAATGGGTATTGCAAACCTTGAATGGGCTGTTCTTCCGCCATCAAGCAATAGTGATGCAATACCACTTGATACCGCATTTCGAACAATCTCACCTTTAGACCTTAAAGCTGCCGTCAACGTCTTGTATAAAAAGGTCTTACCAGTGCCTCCATAGCCATAGATGAAAAACGTACCCCCATTGTTATTATTGGATGCATCAATAATAGTCTTGTAAATTACTTTCTGCTCGTTAGTCAAACTGTTATACAGGGATTCATGTTGTAAAATAAGCTCCGGTATTTTATAGTCCAATTCATCATAAATCAACCGGTTGTATCCTTCCGTTGTAAACTCAGAATCAGGGTAAGGCATGTTAACTATATTTATCAAGCTCTTACCACAGCTAAGTAACTTTTCCTCAATGTATGTTAAACATATATTATATCGTTGAGTATCACTTAGTTCTAGATCTGTAAAAAAATGTTTTTTTATAAACATTTTAATCGAAATATATAATGTTTATATAAGTGAGAAGAATCTAAACTAATGTATTACATGGATGGTTTCGTTTCTTCTTTTCTAATTCTAACACATCCTCCGCCAACAGTTTCCAAGACTTCTCCCAAACAATCTCAGGCCTCGACATAGTATCAGTTAATATTAAACTTACAAAATAATTTCGTAAGTAATCTCCCATTCCCCATTGACTTGCTTCAATAAGTCCATCGATGTACTCCTTGTCATCATCCAGCAATCCACGTGCAAAGCATGCATCTTTGCATGTAGGATACACTACACCATCAAACTCCCTAAAATCTTCCCACTCTCGAGCACCTTTCACATGGTTTAAAAGCCTACGTAAATAAAAAAGATCCCCCCAAGAAGGAGGAACATGGTGTATCCGTCCAATGCTTTTACCTATGGAAAGGAAACATGTGTTATAGTCCAACAATTATGTAAAAAAAAACAAAATGAAGTTCTGTTTGTTCAGACAAAATTTACATAAGACTTCTTCAAATTACATAAGATGTGTCATGCTTGCCTCATTAGGATAAACTTAAAAAGTTTCTTATATACATATTCATGATAACAGTTTAACAATGATGGAAAAATCGTTGGCTAACATGTACAAATTTATTTTCATTTAGGCAGTTAATCAAACAGTTGGTCTTTCAATACCCAAACACACCATTGAATTCATAAGGTTTAGATGGTGACATGGAATTGACATGATATTTAGTGTTCCATGTCATCATTCATACATTTTTTATTATACGAGATGGTTCTTAAAGAAAAATGTCTTTAAACTATAAAAAACACCCTCTACGCATGTATAGTGACCTAAGTCACAAATGAACAAGAAAATAGTACAATGATCTGTGTGAATAAATCACAAAGTATAATGACCCCTCCAATCATTAACCGGATATCTAAACATTTTTGTTTACTCACGTATATCTCAAAATAATTCTTCAGAAATTTCACTCTTGGGATAGAGGTCGTGCGAGCTAGAAGACGTAGGTATATCAGAATTCTTCGGTTGATCATCAGACTCATGGGAATGCATATCTTCAAGTTTCCCTCTGAGTGGTTGAAACCTCAACTCATCATCAAGTTCCTTCATTTTGGTACGACCCTCGAGCATACTCACTACTTCTGACATGGTTGGCCTAAGAGCGGGTGACTGATTGGTGCATAGCAGAGCAATTTTCATCATTCGCACCGCCTCTTTTTCGTTGAAATTAGAACCCAACCTTGGATCAACCAACTCAATCAAACTCCCCTTTCGTTCCATAAAAGCCGCCTTAAAAAAAAAAGAAATACATTTATCTTAAGACCTTGTCATTAAGCTCTAAAGACAAAGGATGAAATAGTGTAGTTTTTGTAAAATAATTTATACACAATCAAGAAGACAAAAGTAATCTTCACTTGGCTGATATTTTATATTATTCTTTCCAGCAACGATTTCTAGTGCTAGAACCCCAAAACTGTATACATCTGCTTTGTAGGTTAAGAAACCCCATAATGCATATTCTGGTGCCATGTACCCTCTGCAGGACCAAAATAAAAATGAATGTTGAAAGTAAAAGAGATTGATCCTTACTACAAAAAGATCAAGAACATTTCTCACATAGTTCCTGCAACTCTAGTGGTAATGTGGGTGTTTTCTTCTTCATCGAGCTTAGCTAAACCAAAGTCTGAGATCTTTGGAGTAAGGTTCGTATCCAATAGTACATTTGTAGCTTTGATGTCTCTATGAACCATTTTAAGCACCGACTCTTCATGCAGGAAGGCCAAGCCTTTTGCAATGCCAACACAGATTCGTTGTCTTGTAGCCCAATCAATTTCCATGTTAGAGTCATTATTCTCTGAGATTCAATTAGAAAAAGAAATCATAATCGAGAAAGCTCTGTTCTGTTAGATATAACAATATGATTTAATATATCCAGTTTCTATATATATTTGCTCTGCTTTACGTAAGATTGCAATTTATACAAGCACAAATCATTAGTTCTTTGAAAATACACATAAAAAAATAGAGTGTTAAGCCAGATTGTATTACGTGTTCCATTTTGGAATGTCCCATGTAATCTGTAACATTTTATTTTTTGAAAATTATGCCAACTAAAGATACGTATGTGTCCATGTCAGGACTATAGTTATTGACATTAGTTTTAGTCATTTACTGTAGTATATTAGACAGCTAGCAAAAAGTATAACATAAAAAGTGAAACTTTAAAACTATTATGGGCGAATAAAGATTATACCGAAAAGAGCATGTGCTAGAGAATTATTCTCCATGTACTCGTAAATAAGCAGTAGGTGGTTGCGTTCTACACAACAACCATGTAGCCTCACAATATTAGGGTGTTGTATACCAGCTATCATCCCTATTTCGTTTACAAATTCACGGTTTCCTTGCTTTGATCTAGAAGAGAGTTGCTTCACAGCAATAAGAGTTCCATCTAGTAGTGTACCCTAAAATTTATAGATTACACATATATTGAGTTCTCCATATTTTGTTTGAAACTTACTTTCATATGCCAACGAAGAAATCAAAATATTAACAGAATTACCTTGTAGACGGATCCAAAACCACCCTCACCAAGTTTATTGGACACGGAAAAGTTATCAGTGGCGGCTTTGATTTGTCTGTATGTAAATACACCAGTCTGTAAATCCAGTCCTCTTAGTTCTGTAAAGACACAATGTGTTTCCAGTGAAATAAATGTATTTCAAAAACAATAACAAAGTATATAACATAGTTTAGTTTGTCAACTAAGTCTTTATTTATTTAATATGGTTTAGGTGCTGCAAGTTCTATTCTTAGTAAGACGACCATTAACAAGAAAAATGTCAATGTCTATCAGAAATACAAATTTATATTACCAAGTAGTAATCACACACCTTCTTCTCTAGATATTCGATCCCGTAGATAACCCCTTTTCAATGCGATACCAGCTACTGTGAGAATAAGGCACAATGCCGCAGCCACCGGTCCGAGGACTATGAATATACTTCTTTTGTGATGAGTTGGAGGCTTGAATTCTAAGAAAATCAAAAATTTATATGTTACTTAAACTGATCATATTAATGATAGTAGCTAGAATAGATATGATAATTTTACAGTTACTAATTGTTAAGTTAGAATTATGGACAATACACATACCAGATTCGATTGAAATGGCAGATATTAGAGGTCCAAACACTCCTCTAACTGGAACTGCAGTTGTACCATTCCCAGCATATTGGAGGCGAATTTCCAATGTTTTGTTAGTTACCCTAACCTTTGGTATAGGTATTTCTACTGCCTTATCGACCCCGCCTGCTTTATGCCTGATATCAAAATTCTTGAAGACAATTACACCCTGAAAAAACAATAAAGAAAAATCAAATTAAGACAAGTCTTTTGCATCCTCGAAGGAAATGTCTCATACTTTTCGTCAAATCCAAACAAAAGTTTGTGGTGTTCCCTTTAGAGTGACTATAACCTAATAACTAAGTTATAGAAACACTCTTCATTTTAACTGACGTGTGTTTAAAATGGTTTTATAAAGAGCAAGCAATAAACAGTTTTAACAAGATTTATACAAGATGATTTTAACGTTTAAAATTCTTACTAGAATTGAATCAAAGAATTTGACAAAAATTTACTCCACTACAAATATTATCTTTTATAGCAGAGAATTACAGTTTCAAAAGGCTACTACTTTACATGTGTTGAGCATTCAATGGTTTGGTAAGGTGTGCATATGATACGTTAAGTATTTTATGTTTTAGTATTTTATATTTATGTTTCTAGTTTAAGGGAATTTCGGTTATTTTCTATTATGCAAGGGGTATGATTGTAACTTGCATATCTATTTATGTTGAACGTATCAATGAATAATGGCAGAGATTTGGTGAAATCATTCCTTCCTGTAGTTTCTTCTTCTCCCTAGGGTTTTAACCTTATCAAGGCTTGATAAGGTTAGAACCGTAGGGAGAAGAAGAAACTACAGGAAGGAATGATTTCACCAAATCTCTGCCATTATTCATTGATACGTTCAACATAAATAGATATGCAAGTTACAATCATACCCCTTGCATAATAGAAAATAACCGAAATTCCCTTAAACTAGAAACATAAATATAAAATACTAAAACATAAAATACTTAACGTATCAATACTCCCTCCTTAACCCACTTTTTGCCCTCAAAAAGGGATTCAAGTGACCTTGTCTTCATCACCTTCAATAGACTCGTTGGTTGCCGGATCTTCATCATCTATCACCTTGATCATGTAGATTTGTTTGTTCGTACACTTGTGGCCCGGAACATACCTTTCGGTACACCAGAAACATTCCCCTTTTGCCCTTTTCAACTCTAGTTCCTTGCTCGTCAAACGCCTCGAGCTAAGCATTCCCGGTTTACTTGGTAACTCGTTTGTTGGGGTTGGGAGCAATGGAAGTTTTGAAGCATTAGCCAGAGGTATTATTTTGACATCTTCGGGTTGCGGCCCACCCTCCCCCTCGTTGAGACGCTTCATCAAACTTGTGTTGTTGATGGCTTGAATTCTTGCTAACCCATACACTTCATGCAACGTGCTCGGTTTAAACATTTTAACCGGTCCACGGATGTCCGGTTTGAGAGCCTTAAGGTAGAGGCTCACGGCTTGTGTTTCGCTTAGGTTAACCTTATTCAGCAGGGAGTCAAAGGCTGAATTCAGTTCCTGTAACGAGCCTGTCTGGGTTAACGACGCCATCTCTTCCAATGGGTCTTCAAACAGTGCAGCAGAAAAACGAGCAGAGATCGAACGAACACAGTCCGCCCATGGGACCTCGGCAACCGTGGCATTACGGGTCTTCATATAGGCACAATGCCATTGGAGGGCATCGCCTTCCAAGTGAATCGCAGCGCAGCGTAATTTCGAGGCATCGGGGGTGGCATCCATCGCAAAAAAATGTTCGCAGCGATAGACCCATCCTTCAACATCGTCCCCCGAAAATTTAGGGAAATCGAGCTTACCGATACGGAATGGTTTGGATGTTCGGAAGTCACCATCTGAGCCGGAGAAGGACCCGAAGGAACTGCCTGCCGAGTGAACTCCTTTGTCACGGACAGCCTTCAAGATTTCTTCCTGTTGCTTCGATAAAGCGACTAGGGCAGTTTGGATTTCAGCGATCGCCTTATCGTGGGCTTTGAGGGTGTTGTCAATTTCGTTGTTGCGGGTGTTAGTCATGGTGATTTTGGTAGGGATCGACTGGAAGCTGATACCCTTGATAAGGTTAGAACCGTAGGGAGAAGAAGAAACTACAGGAAGGAATGATTTCACCAAATCTCTGCCATTATTCATTGATACGTTCAACATAAATAGATATGCAAGTTACAATCATACCCCTTGCATAATAGAAAATAACCGAAATTCCCTTAAACTAGAAACATAAATATAAAATACTAAAACATAAAATACTTAACGTATCAGCATAAATGCTTCTACATTAGTTACAGGATATACTCTTCTTTAGAGAACAATGTTGACAATTGTTGCTTATTTTTATCGTTCAATGAGGCATTGTCAAACCTCACTGAACTGAACAACTTCTCGGGAACATGTAATTCAACCACTGAACTGAATCGGCACTAACGCAAGGACTCTTTGTTTTCAATAACTCATAAGGAGTTATGTGGAGTATTTACTTAGCAACTATATTAACTTAAGCTATTGTATGGAAAAATCCATTCAGAAAGTGTTAGACGCTAAAATGGCCCAATAGTTTTTACCAAATATCATCACATATCTACGGTATCTACCCGTATATATACGACAAGAGAAAATAGAGATAATGAACTGGTAGTAAGTCTTATTGATCTAAGGCGCGCCGCCTAACATCGTGGAATTTAAAGAATAACACCAATTAACCTGTATATAAACATCGAAAGCACGTCTTCCCAGACTCTTGTATGATTGATTATCTCTGAAGAAAATTTCTGCAAAGTGTAGAGTCACAGTATAGTTTCCATTTACTAAGCAACGACCATAATAAGTGAGAGAAAATGGAGAGAGGCGAGCCCGGGTGTAAAGTTCGGAGTTGTTCATAGTGAGGATAGATACATTAGGTGCGATATATTCAGTTTTATTAACATCCAATTGACTTCCTGTGATACTAAATCCCCAACTATTAGGGTCATGGAAAAATTTTGTATCTCCTCCTGGATCCTGGTCTGCTTCGTAAACCTTGTTTCCAATAGTGGCTTCTGGCCCGCCGCAATTAATATAAACTGAATAATAATCTGAACCAACAAAATAAATACATAATATCAATAGCCGTTTAATGTAAAAAAAAGGAAGTGCAACATCACAGGAAAGAGTGTTGCTCAACGCTCACCTTTGTAGCAAGGATTGTTGCCAAGACACTTTGCAAGGTCTCTGCAAATAAAACACATGAAAAAACCTTTATTCAAATCTGTGAAAAATAGTTTCGTACACTCTAAAGAACAAACATTGAGTATATTTAAACTTACGAATCATTCCCATCAGTGTAGCTTCTAAATAAGTTCCTAGTAAATGAAGAGTTTATAGACTTTAACTTCAAGGTGTATGCGGATAGGAAAAGAGCATTTGAAAGCTGGAAACTTACAATGATTTATCACAAGATGCTGGTACACTTTCTTTACTAAAATGGTTGTAGGATAGATCTACCGAACTGTGTTAATAATACAATCGATCAGTTAAGAAAAAATATGTCCTAATAATAAAGGTTTTCAGTCCTAGTATATACAAAGTTTTAGTAGAGCAATTAAGTGGAGGTTGGGTGTTGAACATTGAAAATGTAGGAGTAAGTCAGATGTCATATAAACGAAATGCTGAATGGAGCTTAAAAACTCAGTACCGTGTATTAGTTCCATCTAAGATCCAGCTAGGAACATTACCATTGAGAGAGTTACCAGTGAGATACCTGCTCATTTTACGACACAATTTGTTACCATTTATGTCTCTTCGATTTGTCGTTTACTTATACAATTTAAATGTAACAGAAATATAATATAGATAAGCTTAATTAAGAGTGGAAAACTACTGAAAAGATAGATGATCTAAATCTGAATTAAGAAAAATAATAATTTGGAAGTTTAGTTGAAACAACACGTGGGAGAAAAAGGAAAATCATATACTTCTTACATTGTTTTTAGGGATGATAGCCCTTGTAGATCTGGTATATCTCCATTCAAATTGTTGAAACTGAGATCTCTGTTCAAGTATAATTATATAGATATATTTTTGAAAGATGTTTAAACAAATAATAAAGTAGTAAACACAAACGAAAGTGGTTTGAAATAGGTACTGATTCAAATTTGGAGGACAAGAACTATTACAGATACTTCAATTTGGACATTTGTGATATATAATCAGCAGGAATCGTCCCATTTAGATTACAGCTTCTCAACATCCTGTAACATCCTTTATAGTTCTTGTAGATGAAAAAAAGAATAAACAACTGGTAATTATATTTCTATATCATACAATGACTTACAAAGTTTTCATGCTTTTCAAGCTAGTTAGATTTGGAAAATGTGAACCTTTACCACGTAAATCTGAAATTCTTCTGCATACAGAATAAAAACACGTGGAGATTGGTATTCGTTCATGAATAAAGAGAAATCAAAATCCTGAGAGGGAATTTATGTGATTTAGTGATTTACAATTCAGTCAAATTGCTCAGTAGAGAAACACTTTGTGGTATTGGTCCTTCCAGTCCACTTCCTTGCATCTCTCTGTTGATTTCACTATCAGATAAATGTTTTAAAATATCGATAGAAGTACAAACTTACAGTTTCTCAAGTCGTTTCCAGCTTTCAAGGCTTGGAATTTTTCCAGTAAAGTTGTTACTACTCAACCGGCTGCGCAAGGGTAGTGATAACTAATTTATAATAATTATAACCAAGAAAGGACAAAAAACTAATAATAGTAATAAAAAAATAATAATAGTAATAAGATAAAATAATAATAAATAAAAAATAAAAAAAACTGAATAGCAAATGGAACTTTTGTAAGTATCAGTTTGGAAGGGTGGAGTGTGCATACAGTTCTGCCAAGTTGGTGAGATTTTTAAGCTCCACCGGCAACTCCCCAGAGAGATTATTTGCATGAAGCGTCCTACGGTCGGTTTGATAATAAGAAACCCGTATAGATAAATATTTTCTCAATTACCATAGTCAGGAAAAATTATTGTAAATATACAGTACCAAATGGCTTACAGGTTTACTAAGTTTTTAAGTTTTCCAAGCTCTGCTGGAATGGTTCCAGAGAACATGTTGCTCTCCAGGCTCCTGGTATTCATTTATTCATCAAACACAACAACTGGATATAAGGCACATAATAACTTACATAAAATTGTATGAGCTAATTTCATAATAGAGTAAGAAAGATTTATATTTAACTGACTCTTTTTAGGCCAGAAAAACCAATCAATGTTTTTTAAAGATACTTGCTTAATTTGACCAACTTTCAAAAACTTTTATATTATAAAAAATTAATTGAAAGTAATAACCTTTCAAAATTATGATTAAGCTATAATACGAGTAACTTTTGGTTCCTATATCTTAAGGTAATCAACTTAAATCATTAATTCTTAAAACTCTGCTTCTTCCTTCTTTTTTTCCAGTTGTTGTTGCTAGATACGATTATCTTTTTATGCAATTAGCATTAGAAGAGCAATTTTGTGTGTGCCTAAAAGATACAGTGAGACCTGTGAGAACTTACACATATATAAGTGAGGTTATATTGCCCAAGTATGGTGGAATCCTTCCTGACAAGCGATTCACTGTAACAGACCTGGATTACAATTCTGTAAGAAGGTGAAATTCATATAGATACTCAAAAAAGTAATTTTAAATACGACCAAAAAATGGCTCACAAGTACTCCAGCTTGGTTGAAGCCCATTCATGTGGTATGGTACCATTTAGGTAATTACGAGTCAGATCGCTGCAATAAACCAAGATTTCTGAATCAATATTTAGTACATGGCTTCTGATACAAACAATAGGTTTTTTTCTTACATGTTTTTTATGTAAGGTAACTTTGCTAGTGATGGTGGAAGAGTACCCTTAAGATCCTGCCCCTTGAGAGATCTGTTCATAAAGCAATGAAATTACTATTATAAGCTTCAACTGAATTACCATTCAAGTAAAGCCTCATGCATGCTTGTAATGAAACTAGCTTATCATAAAACGTCATAGTGTTTTTGGTAATCATCATAAGTCCAAAATAAGCAAAAATATTGACAAAGTATGGATGAGAATGAAACGATGAAACATACAACGTTTCCACATGACATACACTGCCGTGGTAGGAGCAGTTACACAAAAGAGTGTTGTTATACATTTTGGTCTTATTTTCTGTTCTCCAGTTCGAAGTATTATCACATGGATTCAGAGTAAAATTCCAGTCACTTTTACCCAATTCCCTAGCTATATCAACAAGAGCATCCTCTGCAAGAGAATAAAGGATTTGTTAACGAAACTGAGGTTTTATTAAAATTTGTTGCTTCTAGAAAATGAATCTTATATAATCCAAATGAGTTTTCGTTGATACATAAACAAGAGTCTAACCACCTATGATTATAACATGATATAGAAAAAAGGTTATAAAAATACATACTTTCAGTTTGAGGAAGAAATCCAGCTTGTGCTTGAACATCAGCTGTTACTTCAATAAACATAAGTGTGAATAAGATGAGTGTGAGTGTAAGCAAAAATCTAAAACTTTTATGGTCAATAATCAACATCTTAACAGAGGAATTATGATAAGAGATGTTCATGTAATAAATAAATATATATACTTATCAAGTTATCATCATGCTGCAGGTAAATTTGCCTAGGGTGCCTAGTGGTAGGGGTGTTATTGGGTCGGGTGATTGGGTCTTATCGGGTCGAGTTGAGTCGGGTTTTGATTTTTAGAAACTCACCCAAAACGGTGCAACCGATCCTATAAAGAATCAGGTTATCGGATTCGGGTTATGTTCGGGTCGGGCTGCGTCGGGTCGGGTGATTCAGGTTATCGGGTGATACTACAAATGAGTAGCCAATAAATTACCAGATGCGACTTTGATTAAACAACTTAATAGTTAATAGTAACATACTTTGCTCACATACAAGTCAATGACAACTTTACTAAGCTCATTTTTGTTACCAACTAACTATATGAGAGCATGTATAATAAAGTATTTTAGTAAGTCTCTTTTGGTTTTACTAGTACTATTGATGTTGGGATATTATTACAAAACTTGTGTCATTTTGTTTCATTCAGTACGTCAAAAAATATCAAGAAATCATGCTGCAAACATAATACTACGGAAAGTGTTTTAGTAACACGCCATGCTGCAAGTCTTCCACAAAATCAAATAAACCCCCCTGCTACTGTGACATAGCATTGCCAAAGACACCCTGCTGCAAAGACACAACAGCACTTTATCACCATATTTCTATCAGTAGGTCAAAAAATATTAGCATGAGTAGACACTTTGCGAGTAACATTAAATAATCACCAATAAGCATTACTTCATAAACTTGTAACAAGTAAAAATCAAAACAGCAGGCATGAAACAAAAGAAATACTAGTGTCTGGTAGTACTAAAAAAAGTTAAATATTGATTTTCGGGTCTTACCAGGTTGACCCGATAACTAAAATTATCTAACCCTTACCTGACCCGATAACAATGTCGGGTTATCGGGTTCGGGTCAAACTAACCCGATAAGCTTTTTTAACCCTATTGAACGCGACCCTACTGACACCTCTACCTAGTGGGTATGCTGAGGACTCAGGACTCTAAATCACCAGGTGCACAAAAATTTGTATTACAGAAATAAAAATGAACTAAAATGTGAGATTTCTTAAAAAAATAGCAAACAAATTAAAAAGACATGTTTTTCTTTTAACATATTACTGGACTAACTAAACAAGACATGTATTTATGTGATACAATGTTTCGGAACAAGGTTCATTTTAAAGAAATCCGGATTTTTAACGAAAAGACAAATATCCATCGGGTTCCCGTGAACCCTCAAAAACACCCCTAGGTCCATCCTGGGTGGTATGTGAGTGCCTCCTAACCAAGAAGTTGTGGGTTTAAGTGTACACTTATTAGATATAATATGAGATTGATGGTCCACAGGTGTGAACAAAATTTCTAAAAAGAATGTACATGTTGACCATTGTTCATTATTAGATGAGGTAACAGACAACTACAATAATTGCATCATCAAAACGATGGGAGCCATGCAAGAGTAGAGTTGATAATGATGCTTACTAGTATTTCCAATAATTGAATGGATTTGTCGGTTGGCCTACATACGATCGATCACTTGATTGTAAAATACGATCGGCCTACATACAATGCTTACTAGCATTTCCAATAATTGAATGGATTTAAGTACGTTGATCGATCACATCCAGTCATCCGGACATCAATTCAATCAATAAAACCGTAAAAACGTAAAGGGGCGAATACGTTTTAAAATATTAAAACTTATTGTATCAAATATCCGATTAAGCTTGTTGTAATATAAGCCTACAGTAAAACAAGTTCTCATACAAGCATAACCATCAAGTCACAACGCAAGCAATAATATAGTGCAAGTTGTTGAGGTAAAAGTTTGCTTCTACTTCTGACAAGCGAGATGAACCCTTCGGACCCTGGACTGATCCTCCGGATTCGGGGTGATCCTTATTGATGGTTAGTTACTTCGGATATCTGCAAAACAGGTACGTCCGTTAGTCTCGCCCCGGGAATGTATCCCAGGACCAACCTCCGGCGTGAGAGTAAGTATATGTTCTTAGAGAAAGAAAGTGTAAATAAGATTAAAGAGTGAGAGAATTAGTTAACCTTTAAGTGAGGATTTCCTCTCTATTTATAGGCCTCCAATATGGAGTGCCAAGGCTGGTATGTACTTAGTTCCTTAATGTTTGCTAATTTATGCTCCATTACCATATACTTGGTGTACTTGTTTGTACTTTGGTTCATGTACTTACTGGTTTATCCGAACGGTCTTGACCTCCGGAGGGTTGAGGTCATGCAGACATTCCAAACCCTTCGGATATTGATCTGTCCTGTTTAACTACATTTGCGTATACCTTGTTTGATATAGATCCGGAAGGTATTTAATTGTACAGCCTAAATCCGGAGGGTACATACGCCAACATGTCCCCCCCCAGTATCATAGTATTGGTTATGCCAATGGTGTGATACTTAGTTTACTTTTGTAATTTTCCATAGCGCGAGTCGTAGCTTCGTCGTTTGCTAGAGTCGTGTACAAAGTGCCAAAAGTAATTAATGTGTCGTTTGAGGTGCGCCGTCGTTTTTTACCGCGTTCTTGGGATGGGGACACGTGTACGCTCTTCCTGTTTATACGGTTTGGATGGAGACACGTCTGCCCTACGGGTGACGTGTCGTTTCGCGCCCAATTTTTACCGCCTATAAATAGTCCATTTTTCCTCATTTTCACCACTGTAAATTTTCTTCACACACACAGACTTCTGACACATTCTCTATCTTCCGTATTCTGAACAAATATTCTCATCGTCTTTGAGGTACGTCCTAGTCCGTTTAGTTTTTTGTTGTTTGGCTATACTCTTCCCTATCGGACTCATTATGTCGGAATCTACCGCGTCGTTTGAGTATGAGGACGTTTCCATGCCGGAAGGTTCACATGTTAAGAAGGATATACGTCTGAGGTTGTCTACTATGGACGAGGGTGAAGTATTGGTCGTAGTGGAGACTTTTGGGATACCGAAGGATTTACATCCGAGGGTACCTTCGTCAGGCATGACGATGGATCGATTACCTGCGGATGCCAATGGTTTATATGCAGAGTATTTCTTTGACGGAGGCCTTACCGTCCCTTTTTCTACTTTTCTCTTAGATGTCATTAGGTACTTTAAGATTCATATATCTCAATTGGTTCCGTTGGGTATGCATCGTGCTACCCTTTTTGAGGTATATTGCCGGAGCATGCACATTCCTCCTACCACTCCTTTGTTTCGCGTTTTTTATAAACTCAACAAACAAGGTTGTTGGTTTTCCTTCGAAAAACGTGTGCATAAAGATAGAAAAGTTTGTTTCGGGGAATTTCCTTCCTGTCTGAAGGGTTGGAAATATCACTTCTTCTTGATTGACAGGAGAGCCATTCCCTTTGCCATGCCTTGGAGGCATTCGGATTCAGATGTGTCTTATCCGTTTCCCAAGAGGAGTGAGTACGATGTTGTCCATGCCGAAAGGCTGACCGAGACGATCATTGAGCCCTGCCAAGTTCCCCAGTCGTTCTTGTATGCTCTGGGTCTATCGGATCATTGGGAATTTACTGGCTTCCGTCCGGATTTGAGGGATGAGCAGGGGAGGGGTATAGCCTTTGTTATAAATGTGAATTGTCAAGTTGTGCACCTTTTTTCGCTTTTAACGATAGGTTTTGTTTGTTCGCAGGTGTAACCATGTCGAGCTACTTGAAGAAACCACCTCTCCAAAAGACGGTGAATGTGGTAAAGGGAGACCCTCTTCCGCAGGGTCAAGAACGAGAGGTACATACTACTCGCCCTCTAGCCTCCAATGCTGAAGTTCCGGAGAAAGATGAGGAGTTGAAGAGGGTTGAGGTTCCGGATGATCGGGTGTTGGTTGCCAAGGACAAAAAGAAGGAGCAGGCAACAAGGCTAGGTTCTAAGAAACCTCCATCGAAGAGAGCCGGAGGAAGCATCTCTTCTAAGGTTCACAAGAGGCAGAAGCAGTCTTCTGACAATGTCATTGATCTAGATGATGTGGAAGGGGTTGAGAAGCCGGAGCCAATCCGCTCGGTGTTCCCGAAGGATATCCCAACTGGTACGTCTTAGTGAATAATCTGTCCATGGTTTTATCCTTAATTTGTTTTTACCATTTATTAATGAAGATTCTTTATTTTCAGGGAGTTCGAAGGGTGCCCCCCAGCGTCTGGGAAAGGGGGTTTTGATGGATGAGGAGGATGTTCAAGTGGATATAGAGGGGGGACGACGAGGATGATGATACCTTCGTCCCTGCGTGGGTGGTGAAGAGGGGGACTCGCATGAACAATGCGAATGTCTGCCGGGACATGATGATCAATTTGGCCACCCCGGGTGAAGAGAGGTATTTGGATGGTCAGGATGATGCTGAGGCTATCCGAAGGTCTTGGTTGCTGTTGGGCAAGCATGCTACGGCTCAGGCGGATGTCGTTTTCCATTTTGAGTCTCTCCTTCGTGAGCACCAGAAACTATCCAAAGCCCACAAGGTGTGTGACAAGACCTTTGATGATAATTGGAAGAGGTTTGGGGAGATGGCTGAGGAGTTGAAGGAGTTGAAGGAGAAGCATGCAGAATGTGCTACGGTGAATCCGGAGGGGATTCAAAAGCTGCGTGCTGAGAATGCTAGTTTGGAGGATAGGGTCTCTCAGCTTGTAGTGGAGAAAGAGGAGTGGAGGAAGGTTTCTGCTGAGCAGGCTGAGAAGATCAAGCTGTTGGAAGGTCACTTGTCCGATGCCAAGTTGAAGCTGGCCGATGAAGAGAAAGCTTACAAGGAGCTTCATCAAGAGAAGCAAGAAATTTCTATAGCTGTCGAAAATGCTGAAGTGGAAAGGAATCGTATTGTTAATGAGTTCATTCCGGAAGCTATTCATCGTTTTCTTGGTAGTCATGAGTTCCGGACAGTACTGGCGGAACCTTTTAACTTGTATTATCAATCTGGGCTGATAGACGGGGCAGGGTTATTTGAAGAGCCGGAGAAGGCGGCTAAGCTGTTAGGAGAAATCGAAGGGATGGATTTTGAGGCTGATGACAAATACCGTTCATTGTATGATCAGGCCCTCTCCCAAGACTATCCTTTCATTCAGAAAATCCGCCAGACCCTTTACCGAAAGTTTGATGAATTGATTGCCTTGGTTCCGGATCCTGCTCCTACTCTTGAAGTTGAAGAGCCGGTGGTTGAATCTCATACTGAGAATCCTTCCGGTAATCCATCTGTGGATCAGACTACCCCAGCTTTTCTTTGAAGGTGTTTTTAAGGGTTTGCATACCTCCATTTTGACTATGGGCATAGGTATTGCGAATTCTTTGTGAAGCTATTGTGACTGAACTCTTTCCGCTGTGGACTGTGTACCGGAGTCCGGATACTTCCATTTTGACCATGGGTTTAGGTATTCCAGACTCCCTGTGAAGCTCTCATCTCCCAGTTGCCGTTAATGTAATAGTGTAGGGTACTTGGCGTTCCGCTATTTTATAGGATAGTTTCCTTCGGAACAACTTAATGTACTTGGTGATTTGATGTAATAGAACAGGTTGTTAACATTCTATCTTTTATTGTTCCATTATTCTGGAACATTTGATGTAATTAATTTTTGATTGGATGAATGCACATCGTTTATACTTTATTATTTTTATTACGACTTTATGCTATTTGTGTTATGTGCGTTCCGGGGCATGTGTGCCTTTCAATTATCAGTTTCATATTGTACTTCAAGCTTGATTTATTGGGCAACATGCTTTCTCCGTATCTTGGCCTTAAATTATACCTCTGAGAGGTTTTGGTATGTCGGACAATCTGTGTCCTTCGGCTCTTGGCCTTAAATTATACCCTCTTGGGGTTTTACTTATATGGGGCGGCTTGCGTCCTTCGGCTCTTGGCCTTCGATTATACCCTCTTGGGGTTTATTATATCGGACAACCTGTGTCCTTCGGCCCTTGGCCTTAGATTATACCCTCTTGGGGCTTTAATTATATGGGACGGCTTGCGTCCTTCGGATCTTGGCCTTAGATTATACCCACTTGGGGTTTATTGTATCGGACAATCTGTGCCCTTCGGCCTTAGACCTTAGATTATACCCACTTGGGGTTTATTATATCGGACAACCTGTGCCCTTCGGCCCTTGGCCTTAGATTATACCCTCTTGGGGCTTTAATTATACGGGACGGCTTGCGTCCTTCGGCTCTTGGCCTTAGATTATACCCACTCGGGGTTTATTGTATCGGACAACCTGTGCCCTTCGGCCCTTGGCCTTAGATTATACCCACTTGGGGTTTATTATATCGGCCAACCTGTGCCCTTCGGCCCTTGGCCTTAGATTATACCCACTTGGGGTTTTATCCTTGTTAAGTAGTTTGATGCTTAGACAAAAATAACTTTTCTTAAGGCTCAACTGCATAGGATGTTTTATTGATGATAGGAAAATGGCTCATGCCTTACAGTAAGTCTATCGGAACAAATGATTACATAAAATACTTTTTCAAATTGATTGCATGCCAGGTTCGAGGTACTTCTATGTCGTCCATGGTTTGTAGCTTGTACGTTCCATGTTGATATGCTTCCGTTATCCGGTAGGGACCTTCCCAGTTTGGCCCTAATTTCCCTTGATCTTCCACCCTGCTAGCTTCATTCTTCCGATACACAAAGTCTCCTACCTTGAACGCTTCAGGCCTAACCCTTCGGTTGTAGTATTGCTCCACCTTCTTTTTGTACTTGGCCTCCCTTATTGCTGGCATTTCTCGCCTTTCTTCCAACAAATTTAGGTTTAATCTGATCTCATCATTGTTGTCTTCTGCGTTTGCCATCATGGTCCGAAAGGTAGGCATACCGATTTCCGCTGGGATGACCGCCTCGCTTCTGTAAGTCAGGCTAAAGGGAGTTTCTCCATTGCTGGTTTTTAGGGTGGTACGGAATGCCCACAATATGTTCGGTAATTCATCTACCCATCCGGATCTTTCCCTTCCAAGTCGTGACTTGAATCTTTTCATTAGGCTTTTGTTTGCTCTTTCTACCAATCCGTTGGACTGAGGATGAGCTACGGCCGTGTTGATTTGCGTGATATTCAATTTCTCACACCAACTTTTGAACGGATCTCCCACAAAATTGCTTCCATTGTCCGTAATGATTATCTTAGGTAATCCGAACCTGCAGACGATGTTATCCCATACAAATTTTTTCACTTCTTTTCCGGTGGTCTTGGCTAGGGGTTTTGCTTCCATCCACTTAGTAAAGTAGTCAACGGCTATGATCACATATTTGACCTTACCTGGAGCTTCGGATAAAGGTCCTAGTACGTCTATTGCCCATTGGAAGAACGGCCATGGAGCCATGACGGAGGTTAACATTGTTTTTTGTAATTTAGGAACTGGAGCGTGTATCTGGCACGAGTCACATTTTCGGATAACTTCCCCGGCGTCCCGGTGCATGGTTGGCCAATAATAGCCTTGCCTCATTAGTTTAGCTACAACGGATCGTGGTCCGGAGTGCATGCCACACGCTCCCTCGTGCACTTCTCGAATGACATAATTGGCTTGGAGAGGTCCCACACATCGTAGCATTGGTCCTAGATAGGATTTTTTGAATAGTACATCATCGATCAGCGTGTAGTGGCTTATTTTCATACGAAGGGCTCGGGCTTCATTTAGGTTCTCCGGCCATCTCCCTTCTTTTAGGCATCGGAGTATGGGCGACATCCAGTTTTCCTCTTCTTCTTCTACTATTGCACTGATTATCTCTTCCTCGGTGGATGGTTTCTCTAACACTTCCACTAAGATTTCTTTTGTTAAGTGGTTGAATTCTACGGATGCTATTGCTTAGTACGTCTGCTTTTTGATTTTGTGCCCTCGGAATATTCTTTATCTTAAAACGTTTAAAGCAAGCAATATATTCTTTAGCCTTAGCGAGATATTTGGTCATGCTTTCCGTGTATGCAGTGAGCTCTCCGTTAATTTGACTTGCCACCAGATTTGAGTCCACTCGGATGTCTAATGCTTCTATATGCATTTCCCTTGCGATTCGTAGCCCGGCAAGGAGTGCTTCGTACTCTGCTCCGTTGTTAGTAGCTTCAAAGTTCAATCTGAGGGCATAAGTATATTCTTCCTTTTCCGGACTGATCAGTACTAGCCCTGCTCCGGAACCTTTCTTGCTGGAAGCTCCATCAGTGTACAAGGTCCATTCTCCGGTTTGGGAGATATTGCATATCTCCTTGCCTCTCTTTTTGGATCCGGATAAACGATACCGATGGGTACCTCGTTGATGAAATCAGCTAACACTTGTCCTTTGACGACATTTCTGGGTACATAGGTGATGTTGTAAGCTCCTAGCTCTACCGTGTATTTGGCTAACTGTCCGGAAGACTCAGCTCGGTTTAGTACTTGCTTGATAGGATGATCCGTTATGACCTTGATAGGGTGAGCTTCGAAATATCGCCTTAGTCTTCTAGACAGATGTAGTAGTGTTAAGGCCAATTTTTCAACCGGAGCATACCTTTTTTCGGCTTCAAGCAATGTTCGGCTTACATAGTGAACAGGGATCTGCCGTCCTTCTCTTTTGACCATCAGTACCCCGCTTATCGCCTCCGTTGCTGACGATAGGTATAGGTACATGTCTTCCTTTGGTTTTGGCGTCGTTAAGCATGGTAGCTCCAAGATCATCTTCTTCATCTCTTGAAAGGCTTTTTCAGCTTCCTCCGTCCATTAGTATTTTTCTTTATTGTCCTTGGTAATGCTCTTTAATGTTTCAAAGAAGGGTAGGGATCTTTCGGCAGATTTTGATAAGAAACGGTTTAGTGCCGCCAGCTTACCACTTAAGCTTTGCATTTCCTTCAGTGATTTTGGTGTTTGCATGTCGGAAATTGCTCTGGTTTTCTTGGGGTTTGCTCTGATCCCTTCGGAAGTTATCATATATCCGAGGAATTTACCTTCTTCCACTCCGAAGGAACATTTCTTGGGATTTAGTTTCATATTGATTCTCCGGAGATTATCAAATGTTTCTTCTATATCAGCTAAGAGCTCTTTCTCCGTTTGGCTTTTGATGACCATGTCATCTACATATACTTCCAGGTTTCGGCCAATTTGCGTTCGGAAGGCGGAATCTACTAGTTTCTGATAGGTCGCTCCGGCATTTTTCAATCCGAACGGCATTTTGACATAACAGTATGTCCCATGATCAGTATAGAAGGCTGTTTTCTCTTCGTCTTCCTTTGCCATTTGTACTTGGTGATATCCTTTGTAAGCATCTAGGAAACATTTGTATCGGAACCCCATTACTGATTCGATCTTCCAATCTATTTCGGGCAGCGGATAGTAGTCTTTTCGGCACGATGAGTTGAGGTTTTTGAAATCGATGCACATCCTCCAACTCTCGTCCGGCTTTTTTACTAACACAGGATTGGATATCCAGGTTGGGTATCGGACGGGCCTGATGATCCCTGCTTTTAACCATTCTTCTTCGTCCTTGTTTATGGCTTGATTCTTTTCCTCCGAAAAGAATCTCTTCTTTTGTGCAACAGGCTTGTCTTGGACATTTACATTGAGTTTGTGCTCAGCCGCCCATCGGGGAACGCCAGTCATGTCCGAAGGTTCCCACGCGAAAACGTCCTGGCTGTTTTTGAGCAACGTTATTAGCTGCCTTCTTCCTTCTTTTGAATTTTTTCCCTATTGTCACCAATTGCTCCGGGTAAGCCGGGTGAACCAATATTTCTTCGGTTTCCGCTGTTTCTTCTTCTATCGCGGGCGTCGGGAGACTTTCAACCTTCATTTCTTTTTCCATCAAAAAATTTTCTTCTAGCTTTCTGCATTCCGATATGATGACTGATCGTGTGACCAAAGTGGCAATTCCTCTTGGTGTTGGGAATTTCATCATGGCATGTATTGTCGAAGGGATAGCTCTTAACTTCTTGATTCCAGAACGTCCCAGTATTACGTTGTAAGGGGAGGGGGATCTTACTACTGCAAATATCATAGTCGTCCGATGATATAGTCCTTCGTTTCCGAAGCACACTTCTAGTTCTAGTTTGCCCAACGGATTTATCGCTTCTCCAGCGAATCCAACTAGCGGTGTGTTTGTTTTTGTCAGTCGGGACTGGATGGAGGGGTCAAGGTTTAGAAAGCAGTGTTCATACATTACTTCTATTGAAGCACCTTGGTCCACGTATACCCAACGTACAGTGTATCCTTCGATCTCCGCTTCCACTATTAATGGTTCTTCGAAAGCATCTCCGGGGAGTATGGGAGGGAAACTTATAGGAGCGTTCATCTGTTCTTCTTCTTGATCCATGACTTTTCGCTTATATTTTCTCTCCGGACACCGAACCATATTGATGATTCGACCTTGGTTGGTGTGATTGTTATTTCTCGGAGGTGCCCTCTCCCTTTGCCGAACATCTCTGATTAGGTGGTCCAGTTTGCCCGTCTCCATAGCTTTTTTGAGTTGTTCTTTTAGGTTGTGACAGTCGTTGGTGAGGTGACCCTTTTCCCCGTGGTAATCACAATACTTATCCATGTTTTCTCTGGCAGGTCTTCCTCTCAACGGAGGTGGTGCCAGAAGTCTAAGATGGTGTTTAGTTGCAAGGATTTCTTTGGGAGCTTTGGAGAGTACATTTAAGTCTATGGGCCGGACATCCCTCCGATTTACATCATTGCGGCGGTAATCCATTCCGTAATCATTCCTGTTTGGATTTTCATTTCTAGCTTGCCTATAAGGTGCGTAGTGATCATTTCGCCGGGGTCGGAATTCTTCCCGATGAGTATCTCTCCTTCGATTCCCTCTGAAGGAGGATCGCTGTGTGCTCTGGTCGTTTCGGTTATATGAGTTATGATGGTAATCTTTTCTGTAGTTATCTGCTCGTTCTCCCCTTGGTACTTCGGTCAACCGATATGCTCTTTCGGAACGGATGAAATCGTCTACCCTCATCATCATCTCGGTTACCGTCCGGGGGATTTTTTCAGAGAACCTCTTTGCCAACTCCGGACACTTACATCCGTCCATAAAAGAGGATATTTGCATTACCTCCGGAACCCCTGAAATACGGCTAGCTTCATCGGTCCATCGTTCCTTGTATTCCGACAGGGCTTCATTGGCTTTCCGGACAATCTTAGTTATTTCCATAGGGTCTCTGATACATTTTCTACGTAGGGCGAATCTTTGCACGAATTGTTCACACAAAGTATCCCAATTGTCGATACTTCCCCTCGGAAGGCTATCGAACCATCCTCTAGCTGCATCATCTAAAGTTTGTTGAAACATCATACACCATATGGGCATAGGCCAAGCACCTTGGTTGGCAGCTCCTTCGAACCTTGTGACATGATCGTCCGGGTCTGCGGATCCATCATATAGTTTTATGTGAGAGGGCATCAAATATTTCGCAGTTTTAGGTCCGGAGAAATCGATTATCCTTCGGGTGAATGGGCTCTTGGACGCTGCCTTGAAAGGCTTGGAAAGATCGTCCGTCACTTCCTCTTCTGCTTTATGAGCTCCGGTATCTTGATGTTCTTCGTCCTCAAAGTCGAGTTGAATAGGTTTAATCGGTGTGACCCCTGTGGCGTTGTGTTGTTGGATTAGAGCTTTCAATGTGGTAAGGTGGTTGTGGATTTGTTCAATGCTATTGGGAATTACTTCTGAGTCTTTCCCACTTCCTTCAGGTGTTGTAGGAGCAGGACCTGTCATTTCTAATTTCGGGTAGAGTGAGTGACGGGTCCCACGGATGGCGCCAATTTGTTGAGGTAAAAGTTTGCTTCTACTTCAGACAAGCGAGATGAACCCTTCGGATCCTGGACTGATCCTCCGGATTCGGGGTGATCCTTGTTGATGGTTAGTTACTTCGGATATCTGCAAAACAGGTACGTCCGTTAGTCTCGCCCCGGGAATGTATCCCAGGACCAACCTCCAGCGTGAGAGTAAGTATATGTTCTTAGAGAAAGAAAGTGTAAATAAGATTAAAGAGTGAGAGAATTAGTTAACCTTTAAGTGAGGATTTCCTCTCTATTTATAGGCCTCCAATATGGAGTGCCAGGCTGATATGTACTTAGTTCCTTAATGTTTGCTAATTTATGCTCCATTACCATATACTTGGTGTACTTGTTTGTACTTTGGTTCATGTACTTACTGGTTTATCCGAACGGTCTGACCTTCGGAGGGTTGAGGTCATGCGGACATTCCAAACCCTTCGGATATTGATCTGTCCTATTTAACTACATTTGCGTATGCCTTGTTTGATATAGATCCGGAAGGTATTTAATTGTACAGCCTAAATCAGGAGGGTACATACGCCAACACAAGTATAAAAATAAAGTCGTAAGTAAAAAAAAAAATGCAAACCGGACATGATGATTTATTGTGATTCGGTCACGGAGCTCTTCTCCGCTCTACTCCACTCCCCGAATACTCAACTCGAGAGTTACTTTTCTAAATCAACAAATTCCCTTCTCAGCGGAGAAAACCTTACAAACGTCCCCTTACACTTTTTCCGGTACAAAGCTAAATACCGGGTTCTAGTTTAAGGTAGAACCAACCTCACGTCACCTATACAATATTTCCGACACTAAGCTAGATGTCAGTCGAGTTCTTTCCCGGGTGCAACCACTCCCGTTATGTTTTAAGGCCCAACATAACAAACTGACCAACTTGGTATTTTAGGCCCATCGTTTTGATGATGCAATTATTGCAGTTCACACATACTTTTTAGAAATTTTGCTCAAACACATTCTTTTTAGAAATTTTGTTCACACACGTACATTCAGTTATTGTACGTACTTTCTCTTTGGAAATTTTGTGTGCTAGTAAGCATCAATATCAACTTTACTCTTGCATGGCTGCCATCGTTTTAATGATGTAGTTATTGTAGTACACACACATTGTTTTTAGAAAGGCCCATGTTATAAGGACCCTCCAAAAATACATTTTGTAACTCGCATGTCCTTTTATTTATTTATTTTTTATTTTTTTTGACCCTCCAAAAATACATTTTGTAATCCTCATGTTTTAAGGTTGTGTAGGTTATTATGTGCCTTATAACCCGTTGTATTTGATGAATAAATGAATACCAGGAGCCTGGAGAGCAACATATTCTTTGGAACCATTCCAGCAGAGTTTGGAAAACTTGAAAACTTAGTAAACCTGCAAGCAATTTGGTACTACATTTATGCCTTCTTTGTATCTATTTTATCTAATAAAATAAGCTTTTGTACAAGCCCTTCTAAGCATGATGCATTAAAAATTGGTTTAATGCAGTGATGTGGATTTCCAAAATTAGGGAACATGGTACAACTCTATTAAGCACTCTTTTTTCTACAATCCATTCTCAATGGTCAACATATACGCGGTTTGTTTTTAAAGCACATGTCAAATTAACACTACCCTATTTTTGTATAGCATTAAACACAATTTATCAATTCTTATGAATCTTTTTCTATACGATTTGTTTGGGTCATCAGTTACCAATCTCACTAACCTAATTTTGTAAAGCATTAAACATCATTCATTTACCTCCAATTGTGATTAACCCATTCAAAAAACCATTAGTTTGTCCAATCTTTCTGTGCACGCTCTTTCCCAAAACATCATATTATGATTTGTATATACACAATCTCTTCATAATCAATACACCATCTCTTCATCCTCTACTTTTGTAATTATTTATTCTCTTTTTACATATTATGATTTGTATATAGGTTGAACTGATTGTATTCTTACTTTTTATTTTGCAGGCTTCTCATATCAATCTACAATGATTCGGAACTTTGAATTCGGCCCAATAATTTATGTAAGTTTTAGTTGTATTGAAATCCGTGACATTTATATTATTGCCTATCTATCTTCATCGATTACTTCAAAATTTTTGAGTCACACGGTTATACTTTCCCTTCTAGACACACTTAAGAAGGTAATCTTTCATACTTTTTTTTTGAATTTCAAAATTAGTGAAAAGATACGTTTATTAGTTCTTTTGTATTTGTAGACGATTTTGTGATGTAGAAGTTTGAAAGAGAAATCAGGAAGAAAATGAAAAGCACATGTTGTCGAAAAAGGTAAATTCCCTGCAATTTGAATGAGAGATTGGTGGTTTTGTTTGTGGGTTTTTGATGCACAAAAGCTATCTATTAATTTATGTGTGTTTTGTGTGTCTACAAAGTGTTTGATGAAATGTATGTATGAACCAAATATGAAGTGGAGTCATCCACTTTAGTTTAATTTGTTGTTTTTAAATGCTTGATTGTATATTTTTTATATTAACTAATTACTAATAACATGTTTTTTTCAAATATATGAAGAAATGTTAAAGTTATAGTGTTGTTTAGAATGTTTTTGAAAGTGGTTATGATGCGGTAGTGAAATAAGTGGGTTATTTGATAGAACTAAACTTGCATAGACCAACATACTAAGTAGATATAGCTTACGAGCTTATTTGAAATTGAAAAAGTCAATAATCTCATATGCCTTAAGAATTGAGTTTTTTGTGGTACGGTGTCCTCCTCTCCTCTAACCCCATTAAAAGTCAAAGAACAAATATGAATACTTTAGTCATCATTTCATATGCTAAAAAAATTGTTTGGATGGGTCGATAGTTTGACAAAAATAGTTTAACTTTCATGTAATATTTTTTCCTACATTAATGTAACACGCCTTTATTTCTGATATACCCAAGTTACTACTTATAAAACCAGGTAGGTTTAAAAAGTTCTCCCCACTATGATGGCGAGTTTATATTTGGCAAAAATGAACGCAACTTCTTTCGAGTTACCACCGCAAAACTTTATATTCTTCACAATAGCGTGCTTATTTTAATTCTTTTCTAAAATAACATTATTCAAGAACTACATGTATGCACTGACTTAGATGATGATTTGACTACATCCTTGACCACAACTATATATGAATTTTAAAAGTTTGTCTACAATATGATACGACATGTTGTCTTAACTATCTCCGTGAAGATAATAAGTATTTTTTAAGCCAATGTTTATTTGTGTCAACAAGATGGTGGTGGTACAGTGGTACTTCCTTAGCTTCAAGGACACTCTTATGGTATGTTGCAGGTCTTGGTTACAGAATCCCTTTAAAAAAAGTCGACATTCATAGTAAAAGGGTATACTTCATCACTTCTACATATACATGCCATAAATTCAAAAATAACTGCGATCCTGTTATCTATTTTAAGTTTATTTTTCGTGCTCAACCAATTACAAGTTGGTTGGTAAGTTGACTAAAATAGTCAATATTAGCGATAGCATAATGCTATATATGTTTCCTTTTTAATTTCTTGAAAGTCACAAACTATTTACTAAAAGTGGCAGTAATGAAAACTTCAGGTGCATGATTGAAAAATCCTTCGTCCCTCGAATGTCATCAAGTTCCTCTTAACGTAAAGTTATATAAAGGCATTTGTATGTTTGGATTTATTTGTTGACATGAGTGCTAAAAGTCATACCTAATTAAAGGCTGCTTTTAAAGACCTTCTTTTAGTTTCCTATAAACAAGGTCCTATTCGAAAGTATAAACGGCTACTCAAGTTTCCTATAACTTGACAACTCTCTTGGCAAGTGTTTACAGATAAAATGTTCATGCTTTACTCTCTTGGCAAGTCTTTTACGGAATGAATATGGAATACTCAAGTGTTTGACATTTATTGCATACTTTTACCCTTCCAGATTATCTACCAGTTGGAGAAGATGATACATGAACGTTTCTTATTTTAATATTTACAAACCAAATTGTTTATCATATTATTGATATATTACTTATTATTCCTTAAAAAAAATAATGTAACATGTGTGCTTGCCTTGAATCTGATTATTAGTTTTTCAGTATTCCCTCTCTATCCATACACTCAACTTCTTAAAGTTTCAAAAGAAAAATACTAAAATGTTTAGTAGAATTTCGAGTTTTAATTAAAAATCTTGGAACCAATTATAGTGTTTATTACCATTTAAGGTTTCAAAAGAAAAACATTACATGAGAATGGGACTTCCAAAATTCCCTACTACTATTTCAATTCACATTGTGACAAGTAAATATGAACTCAACTTTGCATTAAATATACGACTTTTGGTTTTCCAATATCCCTTTTTAAAGCCATTTCCATGAATCACAAATCAAAAAAAAGTTTTTTTTATACAATCTTTAAACAAAAACCTGCAACTGATATTCATAAGTAATGTCTGGAAACAACAATAGAAGCAGATGTGTTTCTCATATGGTTAACGACAAGGAAACACTCAAGAAGAAACTGTCAAAGTAAGTAAACTTTCTGACACGTAAACATTCAAATCAGATTTGTTGCAACAACTTCTGGGTAGTGAACAAAAAAGTTTCATTTTCAGCACCATTAATTTTTTTATATATATATATATATATATATATATATATATATATATATATTCAGGGTAATATGTGACTTGCTCAACTGGTACCAAGCTCCACCACCACGCAAAAGATGAATAGGTGGCAAGTATAATATATATATATATATATATATATATATATATATATATATATATATATATATATATATATATATATATATATATATATATATATATATATATATATATATATTTTAATTTGCCCTATTGGTAAATCTTTAGTTTATATATCCCAAGTGTTTAGGTCACCGGAACACCACTGCCACCAACATGAACACACTACCACCATTTCCTTGATCTCTACATTATTTCCATTACTCTGGTACCCTTCACAGACCGAGAAACATCTCTATCACCACTCGTAACTCAACCATAGCCACACACCCACCACCGAAAACATCTCTCTCTCTCTCTCTCTCTCTCTCTCTCTCTCTCTCTCTCTCTTGTTGATACCGAAGATCCAAGGTAGATAATATGTGTACTTTCAAGGGTATTGGAGTTTAATAACGAATAAAAACTAATAAAAATGAAATAAATAATGGTTTGGTATTATGTTGGTGTCGAGAGGAATGATTCGATATGTATGCGAAATGTGGGATGTTTCGGGTTGCAATTAAAGTGTTTGATGAAATGCCTGAGAGAGATGTGGGGTGTTGGAATACGGTTATTTCGTGTTATTTACATGATGGGAAGTAAATAACGGCGGCTGTTGTGGCAGTGGTGGCGGTTTCGGGTAGAAATAACGGCGGCTGTTATGATGGTGGTGGTGGTTTCCGGTAGAAATAACAGCTGCGAATGGTGGAGATGTTTTTTTTTTTTTTTTTTTTTTTTTTTTTTTTTTTTTTTTATGGTTTGTGTGATGAGGAAGGAGGAAGAGAGAGGATGGAGAAGGTGGGTGGTGGGTTGATACGCGGGAATCGCATCAGGCTTTACCTCTCGAGGGATCTCGAGAAGCTTACAACCCCCACCAGGCATTGTACCTGATCGTTGTAGTATAGGATAGTGACAAGTACCGGGAGATTGATCGCTCAACTCAGGAATAGTGTCGCTAGGATTAGAAAGCCTAAAAACTAGGTCTAGAGGTGAGAGATGATTCTTTTTGTATTTTTAATTTTGTTATAAAAGCAGTAACATCTCGGGTTTTGGAAAAGTGGGCGGAATTAGTTGCTAGCCAACTAACCCAAATTACTAAAGATGCAATCAAAATACAATAACAGAAATGAAAATAAATCTAATTACTAGTTTCATTACTCCCTAGATATCTTTTACAGGTTGATAGTTTGTTACAATTGCATGAATGAGGGGTCGTATTCCTTAATACTAGTCGTAGGACCGTGTACCATATTCCCTAACTCTATAGGATCCTACTTCACTTCTATGTCGAGCCGTTAGAAGCTTTTAACATGGGATCATTAGAATTCTCCTACGCATTAAATACAACCAAAAATCATAGTACACCTCTGATCATGTTTCTTAAGACGTTCAAGCATGTTACCAATGGAAGTCTGCCAGTTTTCTTAAGCCTAATATCGAATACAATCATCTGTAACAACTAAAAACAAACAATCAACCCATAATTAACATCTAGGTTTCACTACATCTAAGCAAACACAAAATAGATCTAGCCGAGCATGTTAAATTGAAGACAAGTGTAAAATATATTCAAGCAACACATAGACATATTGATTGAATTGAAAGAGTACTTATCTCAAATTGACATGAAAAGTTCAAAGGGTTGAAACCCTTGAAAAAGCTGGAAAAATTCGACCTAGGGTTTCTCCCTCAAAGTTGCACACTAATGAATGAAATTTGGAAAACTATATATAGATTATACAGGGTGACGGCGTCAAGAAGAAATCTGTGACGCCGTCAACTCGCTGCCCATAATGAAATCGGATTGCCTAGATCTACTTTTGACGCCGTCATGTGTAATTTTGTTCTGGGTCGTCACTAATACTTGGATCATGACGGCCTTGGGTGACACCGTCATCTCCTTAGTACAAAACTTTCTGGATCATCACGTGTATCATCCACTTCCACCTCTTGTATTACTCTTGACGCCGTCATGTAGAATCTTGTGACACCGTCAGGTACTGTTCCCAGCAAGGAAAATTAAGACTTTTCCGTTTTCTTCACTTTTATGCTCCAAAAACGTCCAAAATGCTTCCTTTTCCAGATTTCACTCCAAAAGTACCTAAAATGACAAAAGGAACGATTTAGGGCAATATTTGATCAAATAAATTCGAATTCGGGCTTAAATGACCCCTTAAAAACGGTTCATTTTTCGCCTCATCAAATACCCTTACACTTGAGATTTGCTTGTCCTCAAGCAAATGCGCTTTTATTCTAATCAAAATAAAAGTTAGGGGTCATTTAACACTAATATAAAAGTAATTACAACAAATAATCGTTCCACTAAAGACCAAAGACAAGCACGGAAGTCATACACTAGCACCTCACAAATAGTGTTTAGATACTCACATCTCTCGGGTGTAATAAAGTATATATCACAATATGGAAATGGAAAACATCTCTCACTACCTGTCATAGCAAAATAGATTACCATAGGCTTGGGAAAGGATCAAACCTCCACCACTTGGCGTAAGCACCTAGGATAAACTATCAAAGAGGTCTTTCAAAGGGTTATAACGTTAGGTGTAGGGATATGGAATACATGGTTTTGTTGGATAAAGGCAATATTTACTGGTGGCGAGTTAATCATCTTGGTTAATTACATGTACAATATGGCATTGCTAAGCCAAGACTAGACTCGACTTAAGCTAATAAATCAAAAATAACAAAAACATAAAACAATCATAAAATGAAACGGGATGGTAGTCCGTATGTTTTTTCTCTCTTTTCTTTTTCTATCTTTTTTTTCTTTTTCTTGATTTTTTTTTCATACACTCTTACCCTACCATCCAAAATAATACATCATAGGGAATGTACATTCCCCTTACACTTGAATTTTTACATACTTTACAATAAACTAATCTAATGACTCGAATCAAGATAATCAAAACACTTGGAGTACTTTTAAGATTAACGCACATATGGGGGTAATAAATGATGTTCTTCCCCATTACTCCATAACACAAGTACTTTACCCATGAGTCCCAATCGTCCCAAAATAATATGTACAAGATATGACTCGACTTAGCAACCATGTAATCAATTAGATAATTAACTAAGGGTTTAAACAAATAACAATAATGCACTAAAGATGAGTGCATACACGGAAGGCTAAGGCGATTTGGTTGTACATTTAAGTGGGTTGTAACAAATTCTTCCTTTAAGTAAGATGCTTAAAGTTAGAAACGAAAAGATAGGCTCGGAGGGGAGTACTAGGGGTTTCGTGTACTAAAAATGAGTACAACGCTTAGGTGTGGGAAAAATTAATTGACTTTACTAGCCAAGTAATATGACTTAAATGGTCAAGTAATTATGATACGGGTTTAACACAAGGGTGATCCTAATGCCTCTTATCATGTAGTAAATCCTACTACACGAATGTAGTCTCATTAGCGGTCTCGGGATGCATCACTAACGCAAGTTCTAGAATCTAAATGCTACCGGTACACTCATAAGCACTAATAGTGAATGCTTTTCCTATCAAATCTAAAGGCGAACCTCACATATTTGGGTGGAAAAGTTTTCTGAATGGTACGGTTTTGTGCTAGTCATACAACTCTTATCCATGAGACGCTTGCTAAGGCTAAAGTTTCACTCCTAAATGTTGTAAAAAATTTTAAATTTGGCACTAAAATTACACTAACAAGTATTTCTCTTAGTTTTATTACACACCTAGCATCAAACAAACAAACTCAAGTGCAATAGTATCCTATAAGGTATCATCATTTACCCTCCCCTTACACTTAGGATGAACATTGTCCCCAATGTTCAATTAAAGAATGTGTTTAGAATACAATTATTCCTATAGAAGACTCGGTCACCTAATTGATGTAATAGCATTTTAGTTAGCTCGTAGTTAGTTAATTATATATATTAGTTAGTTTAGTTTAAGTAACACCATGGAAGAAGGACGGGTCTTTACCCACTATATGCCTGATCCACAGCCCGTGTGTGGGCGTGTATGATGTATGTATAAATACCCCTCTCCACATGTGGAGAGGGTTGAACCTTCATTCACTCTAATCTAATATTTCTATTTTTCTCTCAAGGTTCCACTCTCCCTTTCTCTCTAGTAATTCCAACACCACACATACCACATGGATTCATGTTTCCAACTTGCTTAGTATTCTACAATTTGTATCAAGAGCCAAGGTTTCATCTTAGGGCCTTGTAGAATCGGATTTTGATGTGGTTTTGTGTAGTGTGAGTTTGAAGTCACTTTCTTGAAAAACATCTTGGTTTGATCTTTCTAGTGTTATTAGACATGTTAGGGATGTACTTTTATGATCCTTGGTGTTAGTATAACATTGTGTTTCAGTTGGTTATACCATATCTTTAATCTATTTGAAGTTTGGATTAGATTTAGGGCGTATTTCATAGTTGCGGTTAGTTCTACTGTTGCATTGCTTATCTGCGTTTAGTTCCTGATCTCTGCGGTTAGCTTGCATGCGATTACTATTTTGGGAATACAAACAAATCACAAGGAATTAGAATTTTGTCTACTGCGATTAGCTCCTGCGGTTAAGTGGTCTGCGGTTAGTTCATTGTGGTTAGCTTCTTGCGGTTAAGTGGTCTGCGGTTAGTTCTTTGTGGTTAGCTTATCTTGCGGTTTGGGTATTCTGCGGTTTACTCCGTGCCTGAGATTAACTCCTGCGTTTTACTCTCCTCTGCGTTTATCTCCCAATTTGCGGTTATCTCCTAACTTGCTGTTTGCTCCTAGATTGCGACTAACTCACCTGAGTTTTAGTTTGGTTCTCATATGTGGTAATCTCAGTCCTGCGATTACCCACATTTTGCTACTTGTCTGGGTTTAGTGACTATATTCTAAGGGTTGGCATTTCATCAAGTGGTATGTCTCATTTACAAATGAATGGACCAGTATCGTGTGATGACTCAAGTGTACAATCATGTTCGGACCCTCAAGAGAATGTGACTCCTCAGTCAAGCAAATTGCTTGAATTGGCAAGAGAAGGTCACATTGAATGCTTTCAAACACTTCAGTCACATATTTCTGTGCTGTTAGAGGGTAATGGATTCAAAATGGGATTTGAACGTGCATTCATAACACTTTTCGGTCAAGATGTTCAAACATTCACAGACATCATGATCTTGAATTTGGATCAATTACGACAACAATTGGACTGAAAAGAAACAACTAATGAGGGATCCTCAGCTGCCCTATGTGTGCTCAACAAACAACTGCATAGCTTCATTAACTCAAAATCCTCCTTGATCTATGATTACGATAGTCAGATAACTATGAAGTGCTTTGCTGACCACACAAATATAGATGTTGACACCTACAGAGATATGCTACTCCAACACTTGGATAAGGTTAAGGAGTACATCGAGAAAAGGGCAAAACATGAACCAGTGTATGATGACAGGGATGAGACACATGGTGGACAATCAAGTGATCGTTTGGGTTTAACAGTGGATGCTAAGTCTGTCAACACTGAATGCGTGGATTCAGAAGATGATAAGATTGTCACTTATGACAAGTTGGTGACCCATGCTATGGAGAACACACTCACACTGGACTCAAGCAATGAGGTACCATCAATTGATCAACACAAAACTCTCCCTAATGTATGTCATCATACAAATCAAACTAATCCTTGTTATAACACAAATCTGTTGAAAAAGACTGACAGTTTGTTACTCTCCTCTAACTCAACAAATATGTGTTATAAAGGGGGAGAAAATGATCTGTATGATGAAAGTCCTTGCCTCAAAGTTGAGTTTTCTAAGACAATGGACCAAAACATGGTTGAAAAAGAGACATTTAATCAACTTCAAAAAAGGTTCTCACAATTACAAAAACATTGCATTGAACTTGAAATTGAAATACAACAAAAAGAAGAATGTCTTCAAAACTGCAAACCGTGTTTAAATCCAGAATTGCCTGATCTTAATGAATATTTTATGTTAAACAATCTGAAAACTCAGCTGCAAGACAAGGACTCAACCATCAATAACCTTAAAAATCAGATCAAGTTGTATGAGCAACGCAATGATGCCAAATGGAAACACGATACTTATGAAACTGAATGCAAAATGGCTAAATTACGTATGGAAAATGAGACTCTGAAAGTAAAATGTAAAGAACTATGTGATTCAATCAGAGAAATAAAAGCTAAGAATATCAATCTGACTACTCCACAGTTTACTAAACACAATGACCTCACTGCTCAAAGTATGACTTTATGTCCTAAAATTCCTGGTGCACACATCGTGCCAAGTTATGTTTCAAAGAGTCAAATGAGCCTTAATCTTTCAAAACTATCTATCTTGGGAAAACCAGTCTTGAAAACTGTTGGTAATCAATCTACCATTAGACAACCAAATGCTTTTATTTCTGAAAGACTTAAATTCTCGAAAACTCGATGTGTCTCTCAAGTAGATAATAAACGTGCTTTGATTAAGTTTGTGAGCTCAAAACCTAAAATTCATAAATCAAATGGTCATAAACCTGTAATACCTTTGAGACATAGACCAAGGAAATCTGATCACCAAACCACTCACCACAAGAATGTCACTATGCATAAAATACCATATAAGCTTAGATCTTCTTGGATATGGGTACCAACTGGAAGGACATTCATGATGAATGGTTACAAATGGTCACATGTGTGTACCATAGACGCTGGTTCTTCAAAGGGTTTACACAACAGGTCCAAGAAAACCTGTGTGTGGCAACTAAAGACACAGAAATCTCCCACGTCTGGAGATATGTCTACTCACATGTGAGGTGATATCATGTGGACTCCTGACTAATTCTTTTCAGGACTCGTATTTCACTTTTCACCTACTGATTTATTCCCAGTGTATGTTTTATGTCAGTAGTTTGTGTACATATATGTATTGTTTGTTTTACATTCATTCTCTTTTCATGCCATCTTTCTGTGTATATTTACTTACTGCACATTGTGTCTATATGCTTGCTCTTCATGCTATGTGCTGCTTTAGGTAGTCTGTTGTTTCTCATACATGGCCTCATGGTATTATCTGTGCATCCTGTAGACTTTCTCATCACTTGTGTATCATTCATAACGTCAGGGACCAATCTTGTACGCATGTATCTTTGTCTAAATTGTGGTAGTGAAGTACGAGGACTGATTGTGTCATTATTGCTAAGTGTCTCCCATCATATATATATGGTTATTCTTGCGATTAAAAAATAACCTCAACACTTCTTGCTATTTAATCACATACACTCGATCACTGCACACCTTTTTGCAATTGGACTTGATCGCTTCTCTTGTTGTTTATTTTGTGGTACGTTAAGTGTTTCACTCTACACATAGGTTATATCTTTCCATGATTTCATATACTCACGAGTTGCGTTATTTTAGGTGGGGATACGCTTCGCTTGAAATTTCGTGCGATTGCGTTTAGACAATAGGTTAGATCATGCTTGTTCCTTACTGCGTTTAGCTGTTCGTTATCTGTTATTCTGTGATATTCATTGATGAGAGTGTGAGATTTTGGTTTGTTAGCGTTGCGTTTAGAGTTGAAATACCTATTGAAGTACTTTAGGTGTTGGGTAGGGACTTGGTTTGTTGTTTTGATAATGGTAGTACTTAGGTTGATTGATCTTGTAGTCATCTATGGTATTCATTGTAAGATCTGATGGTATATGACGGAGTGTGAAGTGTATTCTTGTTTGCGGTTAGCGTAGGTTCTTGATTGCGGTTAGCATAGGTTCTTGATTGCGGTTAGTGTGTGTTCTTGATTGCGGTTATCGTATTGTCCTGATTGCGCTTTTCTCTTATGAGTGTGACTGCGATTAATTAGCCTTGCGGTTAACTGAACTTGCGTTTAACTTGCTGTGCGTTTACCATGTCTTGCGATTAAATTGGTTGCATTTAACTTGATATGAGGTTATCTCGTTTTGCGATTCAATTGGTTGCGTTTAAGTATGACTGTGACTGCGGTTAATTAGCTTTGCGATTAACTGAGCTTGCGTTTAACTTGCTGTGCGTTTACCATGTCTTGCGACTCAATTGGTTGCGTTTAATTAGACTTGTTGCGGTTAACTTGCTTTGCGGTTATCTCGCCTGGAGGATTTCTCACATTGCGATTAACTCGATTTGCGTTTAACCCGGTTTGCGGTTAACTCGTTTTGTGGGTTTCTTATTTTGCGAGTATCATGCCCTGAGGTTAAACGGTCCTACGTTTAGCTCTTGCTGAGTGTTTTTGACTTACTTACCGTGCTGTTTGTCTTACCTGCTATTGTCAGGCATTGAGTTTCTGTCTCACTACAATTATGTCACTCTATGTTCTCTCTAACTAGTTGTGCACTGCTTGTATGTAAGTGAATTGTTGTCTAATTGTCTCTGCCTTTCTTGGTATGACATTATGGCCCTCATTCTTATCTGTCTTAATTGTAATGCTATGTGATGTAATTCTATGAGTGCTTATCACTGTGCTCTTGATGAGTGTCTAAATACTCATCATTTTATACCAATCTGAACTGCCAAAACATCCAAAAACACTCAAATATGCATCAAAATACTTAAAATATCTTAGAAGTGTGTTTTATATGTTTCAAATGCAAAATAATCAAAAACATATGAAAAACGTACAAAGTTTACATAATTGGCAGTTTCAGTCCTTCAAGGTTCAAAAGTTGTCAAAACTAGTCCCTGGTTATTCTAAAAACTTGAAAAAGTCACCAAAGGTCCTTTTTAATCATAAAGTTACATATTTAGTCCTTTGGTGCAAAGTTTCACAAAATTACAAGTTTAGTCCCTATACTTTGGAAATTGACATAAATGATCCCTGGGATGTAAAAACTTTGAGAAAAATCAATTTTGGTCCTTGTGCTATTTATCTTTTGCAGGAATGATCCTTGGTGTGAATTTTGGTGAAGTTACATAATTGGTCCCTGAAGTTTGGTGAATTGGCAGAAAAGGTCCCTGGAGATATTAAAATGGAAAATTATGCAATTAAGGTCCTTGGTTTATCACATATGGCAAGAATAGTCCTTTGAATATATTTTAGAAGCCTGCCAATTCAGACCCTCAACTTTGCACAAATTACAAATTTGGTCCTTGTGTAACATTAAAACCAAACGGATCCTTATTATTAAATCCCAATCAAACCAAATCCAATCCAATATCCTAATCCACCAGCCCACCCTTATTTCCCCAAGGCCTAATTTACAAAAGCCCACCCGATACCCAAAATATTAAACCGGGGTCAAATAATCCGGTAAACCCCCCTTTCCCTCTCCTTCTTCCACCTCCCACACTGAGTCACCATAGCCATCTGTATCTCCACCTCAGCTCATCACCCACTTGCCTACCCACTCTCCTCCACCTCCACAACACCCCAAATGCATTTAATTACCTTGAAAACTTCTCCACGTAAACTACAGTGCCCCTTTGACTAAATTGGCGCCAAAAGTGAATTTGAACGCCCAGGATCATTTTGACCAAATCAACGGTCAAGATTGTGTGGGAAACTCTCAGAGGTCATGTGGGAACTCAGAAATTATCTATATAGCAGAGGAGAAGCAGAGATGATGGAGTATTAGATTAGCTTAGTATAATTTAGTGTCGAATAGTGTAATTTAATCTTCCTAGTGTAATTTTAAGCTTTTGAGTAATCAATTATGTTGTATCAGTGTACTTTACATCTTTTTCAATAATCAATTTCAGATTTCAGGTTGATTCTCAGTTTATGATCAAAATTATCTCAAAAATCTCAAATAGCTTAAATATTGTTTGTAGTTGTTATTGTGGATTCTCTTAGCTCAAATAAGCCCTGACAAGGTTTGTTAAGCTTATAGAAACTTTGAAGCAGCAATAGTTCATAAAAAGAAAAATACTAAAAAAAATACAAGAAAATAAAAAATAAATAAAAAATTAGTATTTGAGGAAGAGTAGAAGCTGGAGCATGATGGAAATTGGATGGTTTCTGGTTTAGAACGTTTTGGGAGGTGATAGGTTGGTTCCTTGTCCTTGGTTTTGTGTTTCCAGCTCAATCCATTTTGGTAAGCTCATTGTACCATAATTTGCATTTTAATATAAAAGTGTTCTCTTGTTTAAATCTTTGTTTTCTTATGTTCTTGCGATAAGTTTAAGTAGATTTATCAATTAAAATAACCTTGTTGTTTGTTGGAATTGATGGTTGCTAGAAATCTTAAATTTCACAGTTAAATCATCATATTTTTCATTTCATAGTATCTTGATGTTATTGTTGTTGTTTTATATTCAGAAGCTCTAGTTTAATGATAATATAGAATTTGGAGACTGAGTTGGAGTCTAAATCATTGAGTTGTTTTGAATATCACAAAATTCAGTTTGTAAGGGGGTGTTTGGATAAGCTGTTTTCACTGCATTACAAGGGTTGTTTGTTGTTACTATTTGTTTAGTAAACTCATTTTAGGTTTTATTCAGTCTAATAAAGCATAAAATCCAGGGCTTGTTTGTGTTAAAGTCAAAATCATACACTATCCATCCTCACAGTTAACTGTGAGGATATTGAGACACAAAATCTCATCAAGCCAATACATAAGTTTGTAGTATAGCTTAATTTGGTCACTTTATAGCTTAATATAGCATAATTAATCATCTAGGTACATTAGAAATCCAATTTAGTCAAATCTAGTTTTAATCAAAAAGTCAAACTTTGCTCATGTCAGATTTTTTCAAAACTTGGGGGATTTTTGTAGATTTATGTGTTGAGGTTCCATACCTGTGCTTTTCACTACTTATTGTCTCCCACCTTGTCTTTAAGTTCCCACATAGCTTTCATTTTTAGGAATTTTCTGTTGGGCCCCACTCACCCTCAAACTCACTTGCAGGGAAGATACACTCTCCTGCACCAGCAGAACCAAACCATCAACACCACTTTGGTGGTGATTTGTAGCCACCTCAGTGGGCCCCACAACTCAAACTTAGTTTATTTGAACCCCCTCCTACCATGGATCCTTAGTTGACCATTTGTTTGACCATAAGACCCCTGGGTCCCACCTAATTTAGCCACAAAAGTCTGTCCCAGTTTCTGAGTTCATACAAGAAACCAAGTGCTTATTTTAAGCTTGTTAGCTTATTCAGTGAACACTTATTGTTTTTTCTTGCTTTAACAAGTTCAAACAACTTATTGGAACTAGATTTTACCATAGTGGGTCCCACACAAGCTCATTTGAGCTTATTTGCTTGTTTGGTCAAACATAGTCAACTGTGGTGGTATTAAGCTTCCACAGTGCTTATTATTAGCTTCTAAATTAATTGTTTTTACAAAAGTTAGTTATTTTTAGGTGTAAATTAGATTTGTAAAAGAAAATTCAAGAAAAACCAATATAAAAATAAGTGATAGTTTCTATTTAATATAATTTAATTTTAATTTTAATTTTTAGATTTTTATTAAGTAAGTTGTATTTTTATATTTTTATTAATTTCCCTTTATATTAAAGTATTTTTAGTAATTTTATTAGATTTTTATATTATCATTTAGTATTTATTAGAATTAATATCAGTTTTATTAATTATTAATTAATAATTAAGTTTTTAATAGCATAATTAGTTTTTATAAAGTAACACATAGATTTTATATTTTTCCTAGCTTTTATAAGTCATAATTTAATTTTAGTAATTTTTCCATAATTTTTACTGTTCATTTAATAGTTTTTATAATAGTTTAATTGGTAATTAATTAATAAATAGAATAATAATTAGTAAACTAGTTTAAAAATACATAAAATAAAGTTTTTATAATTTTTTAGGATTCCTGTGATGGGTAATTAGATTTATAAAAATCTTCTTAATTATCTAAGTCTTTTTAGTATTTATAATAGAGTGTTGATTGGCATGACTAACTTATAAGACTAATTTTATGCCTAACAAAGAGATTGAAACACTTGGATAGATCAATGGTAGATGTGAAAAATAAGAATTAGTGGAATCCATGTGTCACACAATGAATTGTTTAGTCCTATTTTTAGGCATAAGAGTTAGGCATGAGAATCATTTTTCTTTATAATAATTTAAATAATATAAATAGTTAATTAATAATTAAATAGTTAATAATTCATAATAATTAGATAAATAGTCTTAAAAATATAATTTTATTTTTAAAATAAGTTTTATAATATTTTAGACTTTTAGAAATTTTAATTTTTTATTTCTAGACTTATTTTACATTTTCTTAATTATTAGTGTATTATTAAATAATTAATAATAGTTATTAAATAATAATAATTAATTAAATAATTAGTAATTATAAAATAAATATTTTAAGTTTATTTAATTTGCATTTAAGCCCCTATGGCATGCAAATTACTACTTTAGTTAAAATCGTTTTTGTTTCGTACGTTTACGTAGATTCAAATTAAACGTACGCGTTTTTAGATTTTAAACGTTTTTAGATATCTAGGTTTTACGTAACCACTCTTATAGTTTATCTAAGTTATTTTGTTTTATAAACCCTAGTGTAATTACTCACACACACTTTTATCTTTCCTGTTCATATTCACTCGATCACAAATTCGTTTTTAATAAACCATCGCACACCTCGTTGGGACATTACGACCCGGGGAAACACTGTTTTCCACGGAAGCATTGGCCTAAGCTGTTTGACTATTATAGTTGACCATTCACAAGTGGTTGACCAATAATTATCTGACCATTTCAGGCCAATCAGCTCTCACGGTTCTTGGTCCTGATAATATCTACTTGACATGTGGTACCATGGTTTCACTAGTTATTAACACTCATTGTCACATGTGTTTGCTTTCTGTGGTGATTTGTGTCAAATGCAGCTATTATGGCAGAACCTATTATCGAAGGACCATTGGCTCCACCTGTTCGTTCTGACAACGACATTCTTCCATTCAACAAGTGGGTAGCTATTGGAAAAAGTAACTGCTATGTTAAGACAGATAGACCTCAGAATCATCCCATATTCAGAATGACCCTGGACATACTGAAAAACACCACATTCTTCAATGCCTTCACCGCATCCTCCATGATCCCATCCATCTATATTCAGCAGTTCTGGAACACTATCTGCCATGATAGAGCTACCAACACCTACAAGTGTCAGCTGGATGAACATTGGGTGAACATCACAATGGAAACTCTTGGTAGCGCACTGCAGATATTACCAACGGGTGACAATGTAGAATACACTCCCCCACCTAATCCTGCTACCCTAATTGACTTTGTCAATGAACTTGGGTACCCCACTCAAGTCTCTATGCTTTCCACGGTTATCACCCATGACCTCTATCAGCCATGGAGAGCCATTGCAAGTCCTATCAACTTATGTCTGACGGGCAAAACATCTGGGTATGAAAGACTTAGAGCTCCATCTCTACAAATTCTCTGGGGCATTGTTAATGGGAAGAACATCAACTTTGCTGAACGGATCTGGGAGGAATTTAGTCAGTCCATTCATTCGTTCTTGGTCGATAAGGCAAATCTTGAAGCAAACAAAGATGCTAAGAAAAGATCAGCCAAGCTCCTGACTCCAAGCATTCGCTTCACTAAGTTGATCATATTAAGTCTTCAACGATCTCTTAAATTCCACCCCAGAGATGAATCTCCCCTTCATCAACCCACAGATGATCATCCAGTTGGGTTCCTCAAGTATGATGCCAAGAGTACGAGCGAGATAATATTCGGCATGGACATTCCCACTGCTCTACTCACTCGTGATATACTGACTGCACCGTATTATAAGGACTATCTCAAACTTCTGAAGACAAGTCGGGAAGCATCTGCTAATGATCCCTCCCTATCCACTAAGTCTGAAAGAACCGCATCCAAGAAACGCAAGGGTGTAACAACCTCAGCTGCGTCTTCTAAAAGGAACTAAACGGGTGAAGCGCACCACAGGGGGAAAAAGAACCAGCACCAAGAATAACCCACCAAGTGTTGATGATCCTAAAGTAGCACCTAGCACCACACAGTTGCCTCTCACAGAAGAAGAAATGGTTCGAATGGCAACAACTGAAAGTTTGAAGGATGTGTACATGCCACCTGTGCCTCCAGTCAGTGGTGTCAGCATCAGAGAACCTGTGGCAGACAAAACCTCACAACTCCAGCATGTGGTAGGAAAAGGCAAGGATGTTGCCAAGGAGGAACTGGCTGCACACACTTTGTTGAAAATATCATCTCCTACCTCCAAATCGACCAGCTCAAAGTATATCCTCAAAAGACGATCACCGACATCTTCATCTGCCAAAATGTCCCCTGACAAAGCATCATCACCAAGTCTTGGGTAACCTGCCAACACAAGTGGATCGGAGACTGATACCAGCTCAGCTCTCAAGGGTGATGACTCCAACTTAGCTGCCCAAGATGTCACCAGTAACCAACCTGTACAGGATAAAGCTGTTGAGTCTGTAACACCAATTGACCCACTTGATGACGAATTTGTATCCACTGCTTATCCCGATCTACAAGGCAATTTCAAACTCAAGACAGATGATCCTAAGCTTGCCGTGGAACCTGACAGCTCTACTGGAACCCTGGCATCGTTTAAGAATCTTGATACTTTTGGAGATCAATTCCTCGTGGATAAGCCTGATGATGCTGAAGGTGACAAGTCTGGTGATGAGCGAGAAGAAGTTGTTTCAATGGTTGATGTGCCTATTGAGCAAGACAATTCCACCATTCCTACCAGGTCTGCACCAATTCCTACTGCAGCTCCTGACAACACTGAAACCCCACAAGCTGCTGCAACTCAAGAGAAACAGACTGAATCTGCCACTCCTGCTACCTCTGAGAAGAAACCGGATCTGAATACATTAGTTGGCATCACAGCTGATATTGTTCAAGATAACCTCACCATCCATGATAAGTTGGATAAGCATGCCTCAGTAATTCAAAAATTAGTGAATCTCAATCTGCCAAAAACGATTACTAATCACGGCAGCAGATTGTACAAGTTGGAGCATCTTGATCTTGAACAACAAGTATCTCAGGCAATCAACGAACAGGTTGATGAAGTGGTCAGCATTGCCCTTGAAGCTCCCCTCAGATCCAGATTCAAAGACCTATCCATCAATGATATGAAAGCAATCTTGCAGCACAGCATGTACGAAAAAGGTCAACATACAGGACATGAAGCACATGTCAAATTGTATGAAGCATTAGAAGCCTCCATCAGACAAGATGACGCTGAGGAACACGCCAGAGACATGGAAATTGAAAGAAAAAGAAAACAGAGGCGTCAGGATCACCTCCTCCACCTGCTGGGGCATCTGGTCCATCAGGCACTCCTTCTCTACCTGGTGGGTCTCATGCTCCTACTAGACCATCACAACCCACCTCATCACCATCTCAAAAATAACAAACTGACAAGTCATCCTAGTCAGCACCTTCCAAACAGGCCAAACAAGTTAAGTATGTTGCGTGGACCACCATTGACGTTGGTGCAACATCTATTGCATCTCATGTCAATGATGATCTTGTCTTCAATGAAGCATCTGTCATTCCTCAGCATACTGATTCTTCCGATGACAATGAAGATGATGCCTCTACGACTCATATCCCGGGAAGACAGTGGTGAAAATCATTCACCAGGAGTGACTCAAATGATCCACCACCTGTTCTCTTAACTAAAGCAGACAAAGAGACATGGTGGAAACCCGATGACAAGCAATCACAATCACCTGAACCTGACTGGACAATTCCTTCTTCTGATCAGCCAACCAATGACAACAACTGGATCAATGCTATCACCACCAGCTTCGTTCCTCCTTCCGAAGACTCTCTGCTTTCACAAACAGGTGATATGGGGACATTCATCACATGGTTTTGAAAGAAGCGTGGTCTATCAAGGCTTACTCAGAAAGACCTGGAAGGACCGGCATTCAACATTGTCAAAGCATTTCATCAGGATGTAAATCATCTACAATACCAAATGGAAGAGTGTCACAAGATGTTCGACGACATTGTGGGTGAAGGGATTATGATGTATAACTACAACAATCCACTTCCTTTGGGTGGAAATCCTGGAAATGTTACTATCCAAGCAGAATTCTTCTTCAACAAAGACCTCGAATATCTTAAGCTTGGTAGTAGACAATGCAAGTCGGCCTTGTCCATTACCAAAATGAAAGCTACCCAATATTCAGATATCGGGTTGGAACAGCTTGTCCCTGACAGCATGTGGATTGATCAAGAATGTGACTACGACATCTCCGCATTTCTGGGTATTTCTCACTGGTGGCTAAAGAAGCAGCAATTTTACATTGATCGATTTCAAGCTCAAAGTGACCGAAAGTTTGTTCGATCACCACTTCAGATCATCAGTGTGGTTAAGATACAGATTCATCCTATCCATGGATATGACTACCTTAAGAGTGTAACACTTTGTCGAGCTGACTTCAAAGACTACATCATATCCGAAGGTGACTTCAAACATCTTCGCCCTAATGATTTCGAAGATCTGTATCTGCTCCACCTTCAAGGAAAGCTGCATCACCTGCCATCTCGTGAAAAGAAATCTCTTGTGTTTGCCGTACTTCATTGGATCAGGGGTATCATCATTAGAAAACGGGTTGAAGATTTCCAGCTTGGCATAGAAAGCTACCAATCTCAGCTCAATCTCACGCGACCTCTATGGGATGTCAATAGTCTGGAACCAGTTGCTAATTTTACAGTCATAGAATCTCCTCTGGCTGTAGTATTTCGTGACAGATACAACGTTCCTATGGTTTTGCGCTTCAATGAAATATACAAGTTCAGCGATGGTACTTTACAAATGGTTGAAGAGGCTTTGAACTTCAGAGTGAAAGAATACCATGTTTATGACTATGGATCTAGACGTTATACCAACCACTGGACTGACCATGACGTGACACGGAACAAGAGATTTCTGGCTGGTATCCGCAAGAGATTGAAATTGAGAAGAATCTTCCGTAGTTTGGAGTGCTACGTGGGTGGCAGAGTTCGAGCTGGTGACTACCGTCTTCTACAACGCACTGAATGATGTGTTCGGTGGTGGGGTTCTGTGTCATATGTGTATTTTGGATGCTGTGATTGTTTTGTAACTTGTACTGTATAAAGTTTGTGGCCTACTTCTTGTATCCTTATAACTCTTACAGTTCTCATACGCATCTCCTATCATATATAGTGTATATATACATATTATACTAACTTGTAAATAGGAAAATATAAATCCTATAAAAACCATAAAAATATGAAAAATCATATAAAATTCAAAAAAATATTCTTCTCACGACATGTCTCTTGTGTAATCAATATTATGTACGTTTCTAGAAATGTCATTCAATAATGACACGGAATCATACATATGCTTGAGCAAGAGTTTTTCGGTTTCAAATAAAGTTTTTTTTCTAAAACATGTCGTATCTCAAAATATTCTTCAATATTATGGCTTGTAGTCATTTCAGGCTACCACCCGGACTTCAAAATAAGGTTTGCTATTACTTCAGATAGCAACCCGGTTTTCAAAATGGGGAAAACACGTCGCCAAAAAGACGGTTATTCCTTTTACCGGGTGAAGTTCACCTGGGCATGGATTACTTTATATCAATGTTTCCTCGATCTAATGTACGCTTCAATGCATTATTTCTTGATAAAGAAGAGAAATCTTCTTTTTATCGCCAAATACTTTCCCTTCTATGATTTTTCCGGAAAATATTTGTGCAAAACTTGGTGGTACCATGAGATTTTGATTAAAAATCAACGTGAATCGAAATTTTGATAAAATTTTTCACTCAATCAATGACTTTAATATTTTATGAAAATATTTCTGTTTTAACATCCGTCATTGATTGAGGGGGAGAGTGATTTCTCAAAATTTTATGTATCATCAAAACTCTCCACTTTGTACAAAAGCAACAAAACGATTTGTGATGGTTATGTGTCAGAATGAGTACATTTTCAAAGAGTTTTCGTTAAAACTACAAATCGTTTGTATACTCATCAAATCTAACACATAACAACCTCCCTCACAGATTGAGGGGGAGCAAGTAAAAGGTTCCTTTTATCAGAAAATATTAAAACTAACCACATTTCTCTCCCAAAAACGTTTCCTGACTTATTTAAATCAATTGAGATCAAAAATCTCGAAAGATTTGAAATTTTTGATCGGGGGAGAGAATGTGATTTAAATATGAAATCTGATATCAAAAGTGATCTTTTGGACTCAATAAATAGGCTCCCACTTATGTGCTAAACACTTTCGAATATCGATGCACATATTGAGGGGGAGCAAAGGCGTTTGTGGAAGTAATACCAAAGACCGACCATTTATCTTTATGCATGGAGTTATAAGGTTGGTTAAGGTTAGGTATGAGTTCCCATGATCCACCAGAACCGGAAGGATCTTCCTAGGGACAATCCATAGATAGATTAGAAGTCCTTAGGAATGATTGAAAAAAAGGAGAAAAGTGAGAAAAGGAAGAGTGCGGACTGAGATAGAGCTAGGACTGGAACAAACCCAACAAGGTTCTAGTGGTGAAGTCTCGGTAAGCACTGAAGGGGTTGAAGAATGAAAAAGAAATGTAATGAGAAAGGGTGAAAAGAAATAGCCCTCCATATATTCAACCTTAGGGCAGAAACCGGGTTCAATGCATAATCTACTGGCGGTTACTAAGATAACACCGGTATTGAAGACAAGACGCCATGGACCCAGTGACGCACTGCACTAAACTTCCCAACCACTCAAGTTCTCTTAAAAGAGCTTGTTTCATTCTCATGGGGAACCTTGTGCAATGTATCTACCGTTCATTGCGAGCTATGTTGATACTGAAACAGGAGACGCCTCCCCAGTCTCCAGGAGCGGATCAAAACGCACTATTGAGTCTAGAGCCAAAGAGATCATCCATAAATCTCGATAGGACACATTCCAAATATGCTTATTGTTTCACACAATGTGAAAAATAAGATAAAATATTTAGAGTCCTACGCATTATCCTTGTGGTATTGCCAAAACATCCGAGTGATATGAAAATACTCACAATGAAGATGGAAATCCTTCTAGAGCAAATATCACTCAAGCTCTTGGTAGGTGACATGTGAGATCCATCTTGGATCAATGATCAAGTGACAATTGGAAAGCAACGATGGTGCGATTCAACATTGAATCAAACTTGTTCCAGGATATGGATTGACGGATACTTTTGCAAAAACCTTTCGGTGTGCTCACAAACAAATTTTCGAGCACATTGATTGTGTACAATATTTCAAACAAAAGTATTTTTGATGGAAATGTGATTCTGAGTATAAAACACTCGTCATGTCTCAAAAATTGTTTATTATATGACACGCGAGTGATTTCTATAAATCAATTTTTCATCAATCTGTGAATATCGTTTCACCGATTCACTCTATCGTGCTGTCTACTTTGAGACGTTCCAATATGAGAACATGCTAAGTATGAAGATTCCAAAGTGGATTCTTTGGAAAATTCATCACTACAAGCTGGAAATTCCTGTCAAGGAGAGTCTTCTTTAAAAGAGACTCTACCTGATCACAGGTCGGTTTTCACAAAACCAGAGGGTAGTCTGTCCTCGCAGAACGAATAACAAAGCCATGTTCGTTCTCTATCTTTATTGCTAACTGTTTTATTTCAGGGATACATATAAAGATGGCGTTGATGGCTCCAGTTTCCAGCTGAATCCGGTCAATCCATACCTCATGCTCACACATCCTCCACACTATCAATGACGATGAGAGACTTGCTACAACAAATGTTGAGAGACTACCAACAACGTTTCCGCTACTCTGATGAAAAAGACTCCTGATCTACAACTCGAATGTATAGTCTCCTGATCCAGAAGGGTGTGAGCATGATGGTCGTTATGTCACTACATCACATGAAGGCGATACTACTAAGGATGAGCTCGGAGATTTACTATGGCTGATGATCTCAAAGGAAGCTCAAAGATCACATATCACAAAGGAATCAAAATCACAAGTTCACTTGCTTGAAATACAAAGTGTGCGGAGAAGTGAAGAATCAGAACCTACGAGCTACATGACAAAAAAAATGCTTGAAGATCAAAGAGCTTAATTTCCAAGGTGACCTCGCTTAGGGGGAGATTGTTAGGAATACAATTATTCCTATAGAAGACTCGGTCACCTAATTGATGTAATAGCATTTTAGTTAGCTCGTAGTTAGTTAATTATATATATTAGTTAGTTTAGTTTAAGTAACACCGTGGAAGAAGGACGGGTCTTTACCCACTGTATGCCTGATCCACAGCCTGGGTGTGGGCGTGTATGATGTATGTATAAATACCCCTCTCCACATGTGGAGAGGGTTGAACCTTCATTCATTATAATCTAATATTCTATTTTTCTCTCAAGGTTCCACTCTCCCTTTCTCTCTAGTAATTCCAACGCCACACATACCACATGGATTCATGTTTCCAACTTGCTTAGTATTCTAAAGAATGTAAAAGTGAAATAGGTAAAAGAATGAAAGCAAATACTCCCCTAATTCGTTCGGTGTGGATAGTGTGGTAACAAGGTTAGATCTTCCTCCAAGAAAATGAACATTCAAAGCTTCCCTTCCAGAAAAATAAATCATCTTCTTGTCATACATAACCTGTTAAACCTGAGAAAACAAACAAGGCAACCTCGCATAAAATCGGCGGCAATCTATATATACTAACAAGTCCTAGAAAACAAATTAAGATATAATGCTTGTGGAATAAGTGTTTGCAGATTTCTTGGAGTTTATAAAACTAAAGAATTAACAAAAACTTTTAGACTCCGTTAGAAAAACAAAACTCACAAAATTTCCAGAATTTTACACATGACGTCGTCAGGAATTAACTCCTGACGCCGTTAGAAGTGACCTGCAGAAATCTTTACGTTAAGTTTTCAGAAAATTTCTAGAAAAACTTATGTCTTACTTCCTGGAAAATCCTGCAAAACATCATTATGACTCGATACAAGTATTTGACTCTAACAAATACTAATATACATGTTCATTTAATATTGTGGAGAATCATGATCAATTTCGTTCTTATAAACAAATTTGGGGTTTCCCCTTACACTTAGCTTTTGCAAAATACTTTTATATGGAGTTAAGACAAAGTTAAACGACAAAATAAAGCATTTTCACAAATTAGTTTGAAACATGATCTACCAACAATAAAAATAAAGCATGCATATGGAAACAAATAACAATCAAACAAATAAAAATCACACAAAACATGGGTTCCCTCCCAAGAAGCGCTTTTCTTTATTTACGAGTCTTGTAGCTAGACTCAAGGTCATGGGCAATAACGTGACCTCATCGTTGGTCTCATTCTCTAGGTCATCTCCAATCTTAGTTTTGTATTCCGGACCCGATTGTAAATGTTCTTTATAGAGACCAACCACCTTTTTCTCAATTGCTCCTATAATCCTATTGGCAAATTCCTTATCAACTTTATATTTTGGTCCTAGTGTCAAGCAATCTTTATAAAAAAGGCTCTTCTTCTCCCATACATAGTCCATGCCCTTTTTCTTATCCTCTTCATTGATGTCCTCAAAAGCACCAATGTTATCCATGTCGAATCATGGCACAAAACGAAATTCTTTCATTCTATTAGGCATCCTATATGTGATCCTATCGGTTTCACTAGAAAATCGGATTGTCCCTTCTATCTCATCATTTTCTAACTTGGACTCTTCAACAAATGGTCTACCAAACACAACATGGGATAAGCGACAATCAATAACACTAGCTAGGTCTTCAACAACCATAAAGTCAGTGATATAAGTAAAGTTCCCAACAAAGACATGCAGACCTTTAATTCTCCCGAAAAAGTTACAAACTCCACCGAGGTATTTGGGATCTCTTCTAGGTCCAAGTCTTGTTTTTACTATATCATTATAGACACTTGAGGAGATAATGTTGATTGGGGTTTTAAAATCAATGTAAGCATTGTCAATGTGTTTATACCCAATCATACATGGTGTCTTAGAATTCTTAGGATCGCCTCTCTTTATCTTAGGTTCAATTCTAGTAAAAGGAGGTCGAGGATCATCAATAAGATTATTATAGTATGCAATCTCCTCCTTAGTGGGGTATAGATTGAAATAGTCATCAAGCTTTGGATCTATCTTCCCTTCCTCAAGTTCCTCAACAACATCCTCAAAATCATTAGCTCCTAGGTCCTTATTTGAATAGAAGGTGGTCGCTAGGTCATTAAATGCATGATCGAGCTCAACATTAATTAACCTATTAAGCTCCCTAAGTTCCCTAATCTCATTCTCAATCTGTTCACGCAACAAAGCCACTTCACTAGGGGAAAGGGGCGGATTCACGTTTTCCATAATGGTCAACGAAATAGTCAATGAATTTAATTTACTAACAAAGGCACGAAGAAAAAGATAGACTAAAGAAAACCTAAAAATAAAAATAAAATCTTACTAGAAAGGAATCTAGCAAGTAGACCTAATAAAAAGAAATCCTAGCCTAGACAATAACTATTCCCCGGGCTGCGGCGCCAAAAACTTGATACGTGGGAATCGCACCAGGCTTTACCTCTCGAGGGATCTCGAGAAGCTTACAACCCCCACCAGGCAGTGTACCTGATCGTTGTAGTATAGTATAGTGACAAGTACCGGGGGATTGATCGTTCAACTCAGGAATAGTGTTGCTAGGATTAGAAAGCCTAAAAACTAGGTCTAGAGGTGAGGGATGATTCTTTTTGTATTTTTATTTTTTTATAAAAGCAATAAAATCTCGGGTTTTGGAAAAGTGGGCGGAATTAGTTGCTAGCCAACTAACCCAAATAACTAAAGTTGCAATCAAAATAAAATAACAGAAATGAAAATAAATCTAATTACTAATGTGGTGTAAACAATGATAGGGAAAGTTGTGTTTACTTAGGTTTCATTACTCCCTAGATATCTTTTACAGGTTGATAGTTTGTTACAATTGCATGGATGACGGGTCGTATTCCTTAATACTAGTCGTAGGGCCGTGTACAATATTCCCTAACTCTATAGGATCCTACTTCACTCCTATGTCGAGCCGTTAGAAGCTCCTAACATGGGATCATTAGAATTCTCCTACGCATTAAATACAACCAAAAATCATGGTACACCTCTGATCATGTTTCTTAAGACGTTCAAGCATGTTACCAATGGATGTCTGGCAGTTTTCTTAAGCCTAACATCGAATACAATCATCCGTAACAACTATAAACAAACAATCAACCCATAATTAACACCTAGGTTTCACTACATCTAAGCAAACACAAAATAGATCTAGCCGAGCAAGTTAAATTGAAGACAAGTGTAAGATATATTCAAGCAACACATAGACATATTGATTGAATTGAAAGAGTACTTATCTCAAATTGACATGAAAAGTTCAAAGGGTTGAAACCCTTGAAAAAGCTGGAAAAATTCGACCTAGGGTTTCTCCCTCAAAGTTGCACACTAATGAATGAAATTTGGAAAACTATATATAGATTATATAGGGTGACGGCGTCAAGAAGAAATCTGTGACGCCGTCAACTCGCCGCCTATAATGAAATCGGATTGCCTAGATCCACTTTTGACGCCGTCATGTGTAATTTTGTTCTGGGCCGTCACTAATAATTGGACCATGACGGCCTTGGGTGACGCCGTCATCTCCTTAGTACAAAACTTTCTGGATCGTCACGTGTATCATCCACTTCCACCTCTTGTATTACTCTTGACGTCGTCATGTAGAATCTTGTGACGCCGTCAGGTACTGTTCCCAGCAAGGAAAATTAAGACTTTGCCGTTTTCTTCACATTTATACTCCAAAAACGTCCAAAATGCTTCCTTTTCCAGATTTCACTTCCAAAGTACCTAAAATGACAAAAAGAACGATTTAGGGCAATATTTGATCAAATAAATTCGAATTCGGGCTTAAATGACCCCCTAAAAACGGTTCATTTTTCGCCTGATCATGGGTTGAGGTGGCCGGAGCGGCAGTGGTCGTCGGAGTGGGTGGTGATGGGTTGGACAAATTATAAGAAAAAGTATTATACTTGTCACATATTCATCTTCTGGGTGGTGGTGGAACTTGGTACCGTTTGAGCAAGTCACATATTACCCTGAAGATTAAAAAAAAAACGACAAGTTAATGGTGCTGAAAATGAAAAAATTTTGTTCACTACCCAGAAAATGAATACGTGGCAAGTATAATATTTTTTTTTTTTTTTTTTTTTTTTTTTTTTTTTTTTTTTTTTTTTTTAATAATTTGCCCCTCAAACTATAGGGTCATCAATTCAAATAATCTCTAACTGATGAGTTGCCGTTGGAGCTGAAAAAATCTGACAAATTTGATCGAATTGTAGGCACACATCACCCTTTGAACTCATATTTTAACTAATTATTCATAGAAGCATGATATATTGTTTACCTTTTTGCTAATCATTTTCTAAATTACTTATCGCTACTTAACTGTCACACTTCTTAGCCGATTAAGTAGCAACAACTTTAGCGAAAAGATCCAGAACCTTAGAGGGTTGAGAAAACTTCAGAAATTCTAAGTATTTTTTGTTGAAAAACTTCAATGACCCACAAGTACATGCGATGTTCTGCAGACTGATTAGTGGGGATTATAGGAAGCACTAATATTGGTGAAATTTGTGTTAGATACGAAACCCTATAGGCTAAACTTTATTAATCATCAACTATTTATAGTACATATGAGAAGAACCCTAATAGACCTAACCCACACACGGGCTTGGGCCAACTACCTGCAATCTGAGCGACGAAATCATGAAAGCTCGGATTGGATGAGAAAACTAAATAAAAATTAAAGCAAACAAAATGAAAAACATTAAAGCAAACATAATTTGTTGTTGAGAAATCCGCCAACATGCGGAGACAAATCTTAAAACTTGAAAGTCACTAACTGATAACAAGGACATCTTTGACGAGATCCTTTGTAATCATCTACCATACTACCAGAGAATAAACCATTGTATCATACCAGAGAATAAACCAATATATTTTCTACCAAAGTGAATAAACCAATATATCCTACCAGAGAATAAACCAATGTATTCTCTACCAAACTGGATAAACAAATGTATCCTACCGGTAAATAAACCAATGTATTTTCTACCAAACTGGATAAATCAATGCATTTTTTTTTATCTTTTTTTATTTTTTAAATATGGATAGAAAAACAAGTTATAATATATAATTAAACTCAAGAGAAGAGTAGAAAAGTGGATCCCAATTATCATAGATCCCTTTAAACATCATTACCAACCGTCATCCCACCACCATATTTCAGCGAAAAAAATAATAATAATAAAAATCCAATATCAAAAGACAAACATTAGTGGGTTTTGAGTAGCGGTGGTGGTTGTTGGTGGTTTTCGGGTGGCGGCTATTGATGGGTACCGGTTGTTGGTGGTTTTCGGATTAGTGGTGACATAGCCGAAAAGTGGCCGCAGTCGTTTTTGGTTGTGATTGGTCATGGATAACGGTGATGTTAGATGTTTGTGAGTTAGATTTGTAAATATGGGTTGAATAATGGTGACAGTGAAGGAAAATATGTGATGTTGAATAATGGTGATTTGAGAGATTTGACAGGTACAATGGTTTGAGATACTTGATTACAGTGACCAATTAGGTCTCTTAATCAAACCTGCTCATGATACCATGTTACCAACTTTCTTGATGGGTTGATATTTCTTTTCTCATTTTATTTTTTTTCTTGTAATTTTAAATTATGATTTATGCCATAAAACTATCTCATATACCAAAGCATTATCATATCATCACATGAACTCACTACAAGAATAAGAAGCTATAGGGACGACATAAGTTGTCACAATAAGTTTGAATTCGTCACTAGACAACATGTCGCTGCTACAAACTCGTCCTTGAAATTCTAAGGCGACAACAAAAATAGCCTTTAACTATGCCGCCTAGTGCCTGCAGACAACTAAGCATGCCCTTGAACCACTATGTCACCAGCATTACTTCCCTGATTAACTCACCTTCATAATTTCTCCTGCACTTCCACCTAAAACCAAACAAGCCTTTTGACATGTACCCCATAAAGTCGTGTTTTAAAACTATGATGTTAAACCTATGTAGAAGCTTTTCACGATTTCAGCTGCTAAGGTCAAACTTGTGTAGAAGCTTCAAGATTTTGCACACCTTTCCCATCAAATCGTTTGATGTTAATCATAGTACTTGTACATGGAAATTTAGTCAAACCTTGTTATAACCTTGGTTGACTTCCACCATTTAGAAAGGCTGAATCTTAACTTCTTTAACAAGCTTCACAATACGTGTGTTAAACCCGATTCTTGAAAATATCAGTATGCTAAACCTTTAAAAAATCCAAAAGCTTCGATCATTCCATATCTCACAATTCCGACCCTACTTTACACAAAGTAAAAAATCTTAATTGACTAGAAAAAATATAGACAAGACTTGTATCATAAGAAACCACGAAAACATTAAAAAATTGATCTAGAAAATTATAAAAAATTGACTAAACCTGCTAGAACCTTAAACCCTTCTACGGCAGGGGCGGAGCTATGCCCGAGCTACCTGTGGCACGTGCCACATATGGTTTCGGCCGACGAAGTGTAGTTTTTTGTGATTTCTTTTTGTTTTTTGAGAGTGCTACACTCATTTTTTTTCAGTGAATGAGGTTTTTTTGAGAGTACTAAGATCTAAGATGAAGAATATAAGAATTTTATTACATAAAAGAAAAAGCTTGGTACTGCACTTTAGTGCAAGATAACCATGGGTTTGGTTGGGAAAGATGACTCCAAAGCACTGACCTGTGAGAGAGTTGGTATGTGGGGACTCTTATTTTTTATTTGTCTTAGTGGAAGGTGTCGTGACAAGCCTCAAGCTATTCATTTGAGGCCCACGGGTTCCACATCACCTCAACACCTCTTCACAACTAAACCCTCCTCACTCACAACTAACCTCAACTTACTAATTTGAGGCCCACCACTTACACCTTTATTTTTTATCACTCACAAAGGAAAAAAAAAGAAAAAAGAAAAAGTACTTCTTTTATTTAATTTGTGTTTCAAAATATGTAAAGTTTGAATTAGAGCAGGTGTTTCACAAAATATAGCTACATTTTCCGTTGGAACTTTGAGAAATAAAAAACAAAAAGTTTAATCTATTCACAAAGCGATGCGAGCCGAGAATCGTGCTACACATGGTCTAAAATCCTATATCCGCCAGAAGTTCTACCCCTCTAATATCGATACACCCAAGATATTACAAAGTAACAATCCTTTGATGCCTTTATAACCGAATTTTTAAAAAGTTTAATCTTCATGCAAGACCCCTTTAAAGAATCGACTAAACCGTTGAGCAAACCTTAAAGAATCGATCTCTTTCACTCATTCTCAAAAGCAAACCGTAAACTCGAAATTGTTTTGTAGTTGAAACTTAAACCTCCAGAAACCCTCCTGAAATCGAGAACATTGCTATCCATGTAAGTTGAAACGCCCTAACTTTTTTTATACAGAACTCCTATGCACCATACAGACATCCGGTCTATACTCGGAGACGAAAACCTGCATTCCGAAAACTGAACTTACGTTACTCAGAAATATTCATCTTAAAAACACTTTTCATAAATCATAAACATAATGTTTAATTACAAACTTCGCATCTAAAACGCGTTGAAGCTCTATTTTACTAAAACATGAGTGTTAAACTAAGCACTCTCTTTTGACTTTTTTGCGGAACTTTATATGTAACAATGATTCACAAATATTGAAAATTGACTTGAAAACATTTTGTGTGATGTTTTTTCTTGGGTTTGCATTTAATATTTATAGTAGATAAACAAAATTACTTTTTTCTGTTTGCTAAACAAATAATATTAAAAAAAATGATGATGATGATGATGCTCAAATACTTAAGAGTTTTTCAAACACTAGTGATATATAATTAGTTCATGAAATTCAACTGCGGCACGTGTAACTTTTAACATGAGCCTAAATTATTTTGTTAGAAAAAAAATACTACAGTATAATTGTTAATTGACAATGTTAAGTATAATTATATACTATGATTTATTTTTTCACAATCCTATGATAGTAAAGTGAATGATAGTGACAATTTGTATAATGGTGAAGATGTTCAACCACATGGGAGTACAATACATCAATAGTAAATTGCGACACAATGTTCTTGAATGTTTTATTTAAGACATTTTATTACCACGTTGCTAAATTAAACTATGTTAATTTTATGACTCAAGCGCTTCATATAATGTTTAAACACATTTATGTGTCGTTAGAATAAAACTGATTGATACTTATATTATTCAGGTATTTAGAAAGTAGAAACAAACAATATCATTTAATTCATATTCAAACATTTATGCTCTTTAAGCAAACAACAACTAAAACTGAAAAAACAATTGTCTAGATATGGATGAATCTATCCAAGAACAGTGTCTAATAAAAGGGCCATAACTTCTTGTATAAAAGTCCAAATGATTCACTGTTTCTTGAGTTAAAACTAGAAGTCATGATCTTTCCAAACATATAAGACTCATAGTTATTTAATTCAGGGTTGTTCCAGTTTATTCTTTAGAGTTTGGAACATGCAGAAAATGTTTCTCCTCCCGTCAGTTACACTTGCATTACTATTTTTTTTCCTTCTTTGTCTACATCAGAAGATTATTATTGAAAGCTAGACTAGCAAGATGTTAGAAAATTACAAAGGGTTACAAAGCCAATCATTCCAATTAGAGACTAACCTTACAAAAATAGAAGCACTTTGGGATGCCATTTTCGACCCAAAAATACAAAGGTGTCGTCCCAAAATAAAAAAAAAGGATCGACATGTCTTCCTATATAGGTCGACTCTTTTTGTTTTTCCCAAAAAAAATATGGTACGACATAAGTAATGAAATTTGGCACGACAGTATAATGGGACCCACGATTAAGTCAACATCTGAAAAACCATATGTGACGACAATGTTATAGAAAAAAGGGACCACATTATCGTTCCAAATCAATTATTATTAGGGGCAATTTCATTCATATCCTTGTAAAATTCAAAAATTTAATATATATCCTTTTGATGCATTAAATGCATTGTACTATATGCATAAAAAACTAGTAAAAATGATATATATGAAATTTTTGAAATTTTCAAGGATATATATGAAATTTTCCCTTATTATTATTATTATTTACTTTCTTGAGTGTTTTTAATTAAATATGAAAATGTTTTTTACTTGCAATATGGGAGGATATATTTAAACAAAAAAGGGACGATTTTGTTGACCCATATTGTTTGGCTTTATTTATTATAATTTCATGGGACCAGTCCAGGTGGCAGTGGACAATTTGGGACGACATATTTATATATTTGTATTTTTAGATAGATTATTGGATTTAATTTTAAATTAAAGTAAATAGTTTTAAATATTTTTTATTAAATAAAAGTATTTAAATTAAATAATTTTTTAAAATTAATTTATAAATAAGTATTTTTAGATAGATTATTATATTATAATTGTTATTTTCAATATTATTAAAAAACGGGACGACATTGTCGTCCCATAAGTTATTTCAAATGTTTCAAAAATGTTTTGTTAAATAAAATTGATTTATAAAGTTTCTGAAAATCAAAAAAATATATGTTTTTACAGAATCGATCTCTTTCACTCATTCTGAAAAGCAAACCTTAAACTCGAAAATGTTTTGTAGTAGAAACTTAAACCTCCGGAAATCGAGAACCTTGCTATCCATGTAAATTAAAACACCCTAACTTTTTTTTATACAGAACTCCTATGCGCCATACAGACATCCGGTCTATACTCGGAGACAAAAACCTGCATTTCGAAAACTGAACTTACATTGCTCAGAAATATTCATCTTAAAAACACTTTTCATAAATCATAAACATAATGTTTAATTACAAACTTCGCATCTAAAACGCGTTGAAGCTCTATTTTTCTAAAACATGAGTGTTAAACTAAGCACTCTCTTTTGACCTTTTTTGCATAACTTTATACGTAACAATGATTCACAAATATTGAAAATCGATTTGAAAACATTTTGTGTGATGTTTTTTCTTGGGTTTTCATTTAATATTTATAGTAGATAAACAAAATTGCCTTTTTCTTTTTGCTAAACAAATAATATTTAAAATAATGATGATGATGATGATGATGATGCTCAAATACTTAAGAGTTTTTCAAACACTGGTGATATATAATTAGTTCATGAAATTCAACTACGGCACGTGTAACTTTTAACATGAGCCTAAATTATTTTGTTAGAAAAAAAATACTACGGTATAATTGTTAATTGACAATGTTAAGTATAATTATATACTATCATTTATTTTTTCACAATCTTATGATAGTAAAGTAAATGATAGTGACAATTTATATAATGGTGAAGATGTTCAACCACATGGGAGTACAATACATCAATAGTAAATTGCGACACAATGTTCTTGAATGTTTTGTTTAAGACATTTTATTACCACGTTGCTAAATTAAACTATGTTAATTTTATGACTCAAACGATTCATATAATGTTTAAAAACGTTTATGTTTTGTTAGAATAAAGCTGATTGATACTTATATTATTCAGGTATTTTGAAAGTAGAAACAAACAATCTCATTTAATTCATATTCAAACATTTACGCTCTTTAAGCAAACAGCAACTAAAACTGAAAAGACAATTGTCTAGATATGGATGAATCTGTCCAAGAACAGTGTCCAATAAAAGGGCCATAACTTCTTGTATAAAAGTCCAAATGATTCACTGTTTCTTGAGTTAAAACTAGAAATCATGATCTTTCCAAACATATAAGACTCATAGTTATTTAATTTTTGGGTTGTTCCAGTTTATTCTTTAGAGTTTGGAACATGCAGAAAATGTTTCTCCTCCCGTCAGTTACACTTGCATTACTATTTTTTTCTTCTTCTTTAACATCAGAAGATTATTATTAAAAGCTATACTACCAAGATGTTAGAAAATTACAAAGGGTTACAAAGCCAATCATTCCAATTAGATACTAACCTTACAAAAATAGAAGCACTTTGGGATGCCATTTTCGACCCAAAAATATAAATGTGTTGTTCCAAAAAAAAAAAAAAGGATCGACATGTCGTCCTATATAGGTCGACTCTTTTTGTTTGTCCCAAAAAAATATGGTACGACATATGTAATTAAATTTGGCACGATAGTATAATGGGACCCACGATTAAGTCAACATCAGAGAAACCATATGGGACAACAATGTTAAAGAAAAAAGGGACCACATTATCGTTCCAAATCAATTATTATTATTATTATTATTATTATTATTATTATTATTATTATTATTATTATTATTATTTACTTTCTTGAGTGTTTTTAATTAAATATGAAAATGTTTTTTACTTGCAATATGGGACGACATATTTAAACAAAAAAGGGACGATTTTGTTGTCCCATATTGTTTGGCTTTATTTATTATTATTTCATGGGACCAGTCCAGGTGGCAGTGTGCAATTTGGGACGACATATTTATATATAAGTATTTTTAGATAGATTATTATATTATAATTGTTATTTTCAATATTATTAAAAAATGGGACGACATTGTCGTCCCATATGTTATTTTAAAAGTTTCAAAAATGTTTTGTAAAATAAAATTGATTTATAAAGTTTCTGAAAATCAAAAAAATATATGTTTTTATAGAATGGGACGACATTGTCGTCCCAAACTGTTTTGCTGGTAACAAAATCACATGCGGGAAGTATTTATTTCGTCGATTTTTTTTTAAAAAGACTATGAATAATAAAATTCAATTTTCAACAGAATGGGACGACAGTGACGTCCCAAAATGAGTGGGGCCAAAACATTCTTGTTGACTGCTGTATTTGTTGAAAAAAGTGAGACCCTTTATCAATTTGGGACTACATTTGTTGTCCCATTTTTTTTGTCCATCCCAAACCCTTTGTTTTGGTGTAGTATATCTCTAAATTTTAACCAGTTAAAAGAATATAAGCGAATATGATCGTAAATATAACATTACGATTGTCACTATAATATAACATTTGTCACAACTCGTAATTTCATGTCTTTTTTCAAATGTCGAAATTTCATAATTTATTTCGGAAAGTTACTATTCATCAGTTACTATTCACTATTACTATTCACTTTCACTATTCATTCCTGAAATTTTTATTTCATATTCTCGTAAGTTAAACTATTTTAATGATAATCCGAGAGTTTGACGCTCGTCAGATCAATTCTGCAAAAATCACGAAGCCGTGTCCGAGATTTACTTTTAGGTTTAAACGTCATTCCAGCATCCCGATATGTCCATAAAATACTATAAATGATAGAAATATGATTTTCTCTCATTTTACGACAATTCTAAAAGTTTTGGAATTTTACGTTTTCCACTTCAGCGTTTTACGCGAATTACGCGTTTTAGACCCGCGTTTCCAGTTTTAACAGCGTTTAAGCAATCCGATGGAACTTACCATTCATTACATATTTTATTATGGAGTATATTGACAAGTTTAGTCATTTTTTCAAGTTTCATATTTTTACGATACCCGGATTTACGTTTCGCGGCTTAACAATTTACGGTTAGCAATTAACGGAACCAAAACTGACTCCGTGGACTAGATAATTAGCCAAGCTTCCCACACACTCATCTTATCCTTCCATGTGCAAGAGTTTTACTTCTAATTGATCACTTATTTACCATAATGCCCTAAACTAGATATTTATATCAAGTAAACTTCATTTTACATATAATTATTCATTTTTACAAATCAAAAAGCAAGGTTTTCTCTCATCTCATTCTCTCCTCTCTACCATTCGGCCAAGAACAAGAACAAGGAAGAAACCATTGATTTTTCAAGAACCAAGTATTTATCAAATCCTAGTAGTAATCTAGTTTAGGTTTTGAAATAAAAACCACAAAGATTAAATGGGTTTTATCACCATCTTTCAATAATCATCACAAGTAAGTTACTAATAATTTTCCTACTCTTTTAAACATTTACTTGATGTATTTTTATGATCTAGTAACAAAAACATGCAAATATATTATGATCTATACCACTTTAATTGATTTTTATTACATATAATGGGTTTTGATTTTTCCTATGCTTATTTCCATGAAACCCACCAAGGTTGGTGATGTTTAGGACTCCATGACACCCTAAGAAGGTGTATGGTAGGATTGAGTACTTGTTGAGTTGATTTGGAGTAGTTTGGTTAAGTTTTGGACAAATATTAAAGTAGAAAAATCTATTTTTAACACTATATAAATGTTGCTGTCCATTTTTGTAAAATATAGAAAACTCAGGGGTTTCCGGGTAACATTGGGCTAGAAATTCAGAAAATACATTAAAAAACGAAGCTATGGGCGAAAGAACGGATTAAAACGAGTTTATAACGAAGGAGTTATGATTTTACCAAGTTTAACGACGAAAAACCGTTTTCTGAAAATACCTTGCTGATGAACAGTTGTCACAGACTGTTTTGAGGCGTAAAACTAAATCTAGCCATCCCGAATTATCAAAAATATGTTAGTATGTTGTCCCACGATTCCGGGGATATAAAGAACGTAGAAAACGAGCTTATAACGACCAAGATACAAGCGTTTGAATTTTAGACGATTTTAATATTTTTCTTCAGCCCAACACTTTAAGAAAATTTTCTAGTATTAATCATTTCGCCAAGTGACCAGGTTGAGAGCCATTTTTCTCATTGATAAACTCATTTCTGGAAAATTTATATGTTTGACAAAGAGTTAGTTCACCCAGCCTAGTTTCCAAAACATCCAACTGTTTGTCAAAAGGATTTATAACGAATAACTTATGGTCTTCCAAACTTTCCCGAAAACTGCCCAGAATCTACCAAAACAGCCCAAATACCTCACTTCGCGGCTATTTTTCTTTATGATCGAGACCCGTATGGACAAACTTCAGTACTATGACTTTTTAGATAAGGTGAAAAGCTTTCTAAAACTACTGAGCTTCTTTCCTAAATCTTAATATTCACTATTTCGCGACTCGTTTTGCGAGACCATTTTGGTCATATTTTCAAGTTATGAAAAGTGTCATTTTACGACGAAAATACCATATTTACCGATAAAACACCAAAGGAGGATCGTGGAGTACCGTTTCAACGTATTTACATGGAAAGTGGTTATAAACTTAACGAGACGTCAAAAATGTATTTTTCGACGATAAACGTTATTTTCAAAATCACAAGTGGTATCGATAACATACGTAATTGCATGTGTAGCATCATTTCATTTCTTACATTAGATCATATCATTCATATTAGGTTGCGGTTAGAGATCGTGCCTTATTTCAGTGTATCCACTTTTGTCATCGTAGTTATCGCACCAGGTGAGTCATAGCCCCACTTTTACTTGTTTAATTACTTTATAAACTCTTTGGGGGAGATACATGCTTAAATACTTGTTTTATACTTTTACAAGTCTTCTCAACTACTTGCTCATTTCTGTGAGTTTTCATAGCCCCGTTTTTAATTTCATATTTTGATTACAAATCCCACGGGGGAGAATAAATTGCTTTAATTATTTTTGTGCATGCCAAAGTATAAATTCTTTACATTGCTTAAGTTGCCTTATTACCACGTCATGACAAGTCCCCTTTATTATCATGGACCGTTAATTAATCTACAAGCGAGAGTGAGTGAATAGATCTATTGAGGGTGACTCCTCCATCCGTGTTTGGGTTGCTCCAACGGGAAAACGGATGCATTTCATGTCTAATATCTTTAGAGTGTCTGGTAAACATTCATTTGGGGCCAAGTAACGTCTAGCTTCGGGGTCATGAGCTTAAGAGCCAATGTAGTTTTATTACTGAAATCTTATTACTTTACTTTTTACTTATGGCTATTGTACATACGATTAAAGTTATATACTGATGGTTTTTATCAATCTTATTACTAAATTACGATGCCTTTGCATCAACCTTATTACTGAATTACGATGCCTTTGCATCAACCTTAGTATTGAATTACGATGCCTTTGCATCAACCTTATTACGGATTACGATGCCTTTGCTGGGAGATCTTCTTTCAAATGTTTTACATTACATACTTGTTCACTAAACTCTATGAACTCACCAACCTCGTGTTGACACTTTAGCATGTATTTTCGGGTATTAAGCAATGGCACGCTACTGGAGGTTTTGGCAGGGCATGGCATGGTCATAGAAGACTCTGATTATTCATATGGGGACCGTTTAAACTATTTTAAGGGCCTACTTCCGCACTACTTTTAACAATGTAAATTCAACACTTTTGGTTAAACGATTTTATTCTAAATGATTGAAATGAAAACCATTTTGTACTTGTGTTGTGGTACCAATTGAGTTACACCCCAGCTACATGTAAGCTTCCGCTGGACCCGATTTTGGGGGTGTGACAACATTACTCTTTCAACCTTAGGTGTTAGACCTTGAATTATTGACGGTAAACACAAATAATGTGTGAATCACATTTACAATACACAAACATAAGATAGAATTCATTCTTTTAACAATTTATAATCAGAGAGATCCAAGCTAGTGGCCTGGAAGGACCTATACCATTTTACACAGGTTTTGTGGGGGGTTTTCAGGATCGAATGATCGAAACAACAACATATATAATCATCATTAAAAGGAGTAATAAAAGGAAACATAGAAGATGGGTTGAACCCTTTATTATTCTGATATATAATACTGAAAAGGTTAACTTGCTTGTTTACAGAATCTTACATATATACTTATTGAATCGTTGCCTTCAAGAGACATGTCGATTCATCATAACTAAACGTTACAACCCTAGGAACTAAATAACCGTTTATATCGGTTATGTATTGGACCCAACCCATATACAAAGTTGGGTTTTACCGACTTCTAATCGACCCAACAAACATAATACAAACTTAAATATTGTCTTAAACATAAATAAGTAACATACTTTATCTAAATATATTAGAGGCTAACATTCTCCCCCCCCCCCTAATTATTTAGTATCAAATCCTTCTTGAGTGATCCTTCTGGTCTTTTCAAGCAATGACATCAAAGTCATTGTTGGCTTGGCTGCTTCCTTGTTGTCCATATTCATCATCATCCAATCTAACACCAAACTTGTTGTTCTCTTGTTCATTCCATGTGCTTGATGAAGATCAAATTATATATATTTATAATACTCCAAAGGATTTGCAAGAAATACAAATCCCGAGTTCATTTCCCATGAAGGAGTGAATGAAATCGTGAAATTCGATTCATGAAATCGTGTCGTGAAAAAGTGGAAAAGTGAAATTGTGATTATGGAATTAAAATGATAATAAGAAATCTCAAAATAAGCAGAAGGTACAAGCTACTATTGCACAAATGTCTAAATACTAAAAACGGAAAATCAAACGCAAATTTAAAACGCTACGTACGAATTAAAAAGTGAATTTTAATGAAAATTTATCCTAAAAATGTAAAATAAATTTAAAAAAATCTTAAACTGCTAAAAATAATTTTGAGAAAAAGAAAAATATTTTTTTTGACTTTTTATTTATTTTCTATGAATTATTTTCTATTTTTGTAATCTCAAAATGAATTAAGAATAAGAGAAAATAGGAAAATAAATGTGAAAAATACAAATTAAATTTTGAAAAATCTAAAATATTTAAAAAGGATTTTCTAAAATATTTTTGGAATTTTTCAGGATTTTTCTGATTTTTATTTGAATTTTCTCTATTAAAAAGTATTTAACAATATTAAAACTAAAATAAAATGAGAAAATTAGTAAAATAATTCAGAAAATTATGAAATTTTTACAAAAAATCTGAAATAATAAAAGAAACTTAAGAAAAATTTAAGAAGTGAAAGTAAGCTAAACAAATGCTTATTGAGCTTAAAACAGCTTATTACAAGTGCTTATTAATAAGCACTTGTAACAAAACTTGATGAAACTGACTCAGATGGTTCACAGTACTCAAAAATGCTCAATTATCCTCAAATTGGACCAAAAATCATACTGGAACACATAAGTGGAACATTAAACAGTTTACAAGAAGCTGAGGGAATAGGCCAAAGTGAGCCTGAATAAGTCAGGAGTTCAGGAACAATGCAAACCACTTAAGTATAATCAGTAATGCGCAAATATGATAAACAAACTCAGAAATGAAACTTAAATGCACAACTGCAGCCTAATGAGAAAATCAGCAAATCATGCACTTATCACCTACTTGAAGATCAGATTAAGCAATCCTAATAAGCATGAAACTAAAATATTATGGGGGCAAAAGTAAGCTTATGCTACTGAGTTTAAAAATACACTAAAATCCCTAATTTTAAGAAGCTAATTGACCTCTAATTAGACCTCAGATCAGATCATAAAAACTGGTTCAAACAAACTTGCAACAGATTTGACTTTTATTCTTGCACCTAAAGTTTGACTCAATCCAATTTCAAATGATCAAGGCTCATTCTAAATGCTAAATTCAACTAATGTAGACCTTAACTAACCTAAGTGCAACTATATCTTAAGCTAAATCCAAAAGTGCAGGTAATACTAACCTCAAATACACATTTGAAAAGCCAAATCTTACTTTTTGCCTTCAACCTACTAATTTTATGTTAAGTTTATTCTAGTAATGCCTAAATAAGACTACTTAGACAGAAAATTCCACAAGAAATCAACAGGCTCCCATAGAACTAATAATTACCAAACCCCCCTTTAACTATGCACTATCACTATCAAGCTGAGATCCAAGCTACTTTCTACCTCAACACTAATTAAACCATTTTACAAATCAACTGTTGAAGCTATAAAAATAGAAAACAACAATAATGAACAACTATGTAGAACCGTAGAGGGTGGGGGGGGGGGGTGAACATGGTTTCTTCGGCCTTTTAGTATGTTTAAAAACTTTAAGCCACGAAGACAACCAAGTGGTCTAACCACAAATACAATCATAAGTATATAAAGCTAGTAAAGAACACCACGATATATACTGGTTCGGGATGGGGGGTTTATACCATCCGTACGTCCAGTTGTGAATCCATGACACGATACTATTTACTAGTATAATCCTTTCGGTGGACTACAAACCATTACAATTCACTCCACCGATATTTGTCAATATCGATGCTCACAAAGAAGGAGTTACTCCCACGGTATTCCGCCCTCGGAAACCACCAAAAAGAATCTCGTGATTTGACTTCACCTAAGGGTTACCAAGACCACTACCAAGACTTCCCACCGGAAGTATCAAACCCCAACTAGATCCCCAATGATCTAGGCTTGGTCACAAAGACACAAGACTTCCCTTACAAAGAATAGAATGAATAAGAGATTGTTTGTTCAATCAAGCCCTAACCTAACCTAGTGACTCGATTGTAATAGAAAGGGTATAAGGAAGAAGACCCTCGACACAATCACAAGAGTGGATTAAGTTCTTGTGATTCTTCTCTTGCAAGGAGATGTGTTCTTTCAAAGATGTTAGAGTGAGAATCAAGAACACAAGATTAGAGATAGAGAGATTTGAGAGTGTTTAGAGAGTAAGAATGTAAAGAGAAAGAGTAATGGCAAGGGGTGAGGAACACAAGAGGCAAGGGGGTATTTATAAGCCAAGACCCAAACTTGGGAAAAATTTACCAAGCCCGGCGCGTCACTCGCGCGTCAACGCGCGGGCAGCGCGCCAGGACTCTGTCTCAAGTTTTCCCAAAACTTGGGTGTTGGTCCTTGTAAATGCCTATCCTTGCTAAACCCCCAATTGTACTTCACACTAAACCTTAACATTAATCAATCTAAAGTTTACAAACTCAAATAGCCAATTTGGAAAATGTATTGTGAAGTGTTTATAAGAAAACCAAATACCAAGGGTAGAAGAGTATAAATGGTAATTTGGTAGGGGTAGAAATGGTATTCCTCACATGGCATAATAGAGAAGAGAATATGCCATGGGATATTCCAAGGTATATTCCTTTGCTTGGAGGGAAAGAATGAGATGGAGGGTTGAGATGAGATGGTTTGAATTGGATGGTAGAGATCAAAGGGAGCCTCCTTTGGTTTTCAAATTATTTGGCATGTGGGAAATATGGAGGGTTGAGATGTGTTTATTTGAAATGGATGGCTAGGATCAAAGGGAGCCTATGTTTGGATTTCAAACTTAAATCCCATGTGTTGAATATGGATGGTTGAGATGTGTTGTAAGGGAATGGATGGTTGAGATGTAGAGTGTGTAAGGAATATAAGAGATGTGATGTTGTAAGGGATTGTGTAAGAGATTTGGATATGGAAGGGATATGATGAGTTGGCTAGTAAGTGTAGAGGAGAGATGGTTGTGAGAGTAGTGTGTGTATTTTGAAATCAAGTGTGTGTACACAAGGTGTATAAGTGTGTGTATAAAGATTGTATGGGAAGTTGGTAGATTGAGGGAATATTGTGTGGGAGTATGTGAAGGGACAAAGGTACACTTATGTAAGAGAGTGTAAGAGAATATTGTATGAGAATGTTGGGAATGATTTTGGGATTGATTGTGGGAGATTTGGTTTTGTTGTCTTTTGTAAAAATGAGATTAAGAAGAAGATTAAGAAATAATCTAATTGTCATTAAGAAGAGAAAGTTTAGACAATTAAGATTATGAGTTGAGAAAATCATAGGTTACTTATAAGTTCAAGTAACACAACGTCGAGAATCCATAGGTTCATATCTCGTGACTTTCCACGACTCGACGTTCTCAACTAATACCTTGGTTCAAAAAAGTTAAGTGCTTTGCCTTGATGTAAAGCATAATCCAAGTGGGAAAGGATGCGTTTACGCAAAGTGACCTTTGACTTAGTTTGACCAATAAGGGAGTAAACCCGTTACGTAATTAGAGAAGACGTAAGCATGGGATATGAGCATATGGATGCTTTCACATGATGTTACGTGAAGTATATAAGCTCCCTAAGTTTAGAAAAGCCTTGGCTAGAGGCGATAGTTAGAAAACATGAGTTGGCGTTTTCCCATAAATCGGTGCTTTAAAAGTTGGATCTCTCTAATCCCAAAACTCGTTTCGAGTGTTCTAAATTAAGCACATAACATATTCATACCTGTATTGAAAGATCCACATTTGTCGGTTAAGGGAAAAGCCGACTTTCAAAATTCATCCCGATATTCACAGACGCCTGGCTAGTTACCCACGTGTTGACGCGTGGGTGGCGTGCCAGCAGCAGACTTGTGATTCGGGGAATTTTGGCTAACGTTTGTTATTTTATGTGTTTCGATGGTTTATTTTTCATCATTAAAATATAAAGAGATCTTGATCATGTTGCCTCAACAATCTCCCCCTTTTGGATGATGACAAATAAAAACCGAAAGCAAATAAAATTACAAAACTTAGCGAAGACAAAGGGCGCCTTTGGTGTAGCTTGCGTCTTGACCTTTGCCTTGTAATTTGGTGAAGCCTTTGACATTTCTTGAATGGTCTTCACGCTCTTGATTTCTTTCTCCCCCTTTTGTCGAATAAAAAAGGTGGGACTTCCATTAAATGGGAAAGTAGCTTGTTCGAATAGCACCCGAACGTGCTCCCCCTTGAACATAGCTCCCCCTAGATCGTTGCTCCCCCTTGTTTCAAGGCGGGGATCCATGGGTCAAGAGCCTCACCTTTGCGGTGGCCTAGCTACACATAGAAATCACAACATGCAAGAAACGAGAAATCCTCACATGTGAAAGTTCTAAAAATGGGTTAGGTTACCATTTGGATACTTGCAATATGGATTAGTCCACAATATATATATTTGTCCAATATAACTCCAATAACCATTTGTTGAGCATGGTGAATAATACAATAAACATAAGACACCTGATCATATAAAACAGAATTTACTTCATTTCAAGATAACATGAAGAACATACAACACATAGAACTACTAAAAACAGGATAGAAGCAAATGATTACAACATTTTATACTAGTACAAGATTAGGCCTACACATGATGATCAACTATATCACTCATGTTTATCATCAAGTTTGCCCAAGCAAACTCACTTCTTGCGTCTTTGAGCCGCCACCTTTGCAAGACCCTTCACAACATTTGTCATCATCATGAAGTGGTTCTTGTAGGCAAGGTGCAACTCTCTCAACTCCTCTTGGAGGTCCTTGACCTCATTCTCAATCTTGATGGATTTCATACAACATTTACACCTTTGTGTATGATCATTGTTTGAAGCATCAAGCTTAGGAGGGAGAGGGTACCCCGTTTTGTACCAAATGAGGTCACTCCAAAGACGCTTCATAACATAATTTCTAAGGATTATATTTTCATTACATGATGGGTTTTCCCACTCATCATTTGGTTCTTCATCTACTACAATGGATTTTCCCTTGTAGTCATTTCTTGAAGAGTTACTCATTTTAGGTTTAAGAAATTTTCTTAGTGATTAAAACTTAGAGAAGGAGAAGATGGTGTGAAGTGAAACACAATTTTAAGTGATTTATATTGGGAAGGAAAAAGGTGTTAGGTATGATAATAGAGGAGTTCTTCATGCTCATGATGTAGTCAATGTACAAAGATGCTTGAAGAGATGTTCAACACATCTAAATCATGTACTTAAGATGATATAAGGCATGTGGTGTAAGAGATAAAAGAGAAAGCTAATTTATGTTTAGTAGAGATTGGATGATCTAGTTTATCATGCTAGTTCCCACAATTTATCATGCATGCACCATAATTTGTTAAGCCATGCATGAGGTTCTTAATTATGGTTGAATAAGACATTTTACTAGGACATCATTTTGAAGTCAAACAACTTTATCTATTTTAATTATGCATGCAACACATGTTTTATCACATTGAGAGAACAAGAAAGCTAGACATAAGATTTTCAACATAAGTGTGAGTTGTGATAAATATCATATCTAATTATGGAAATTTTGACAAAATCAATATTATCGAGATTAAGCAAGATAATTTTGTGTCAAATTTTCTTGTTCAATGCACATAGTATAGACAAGTAGAATCTTGGATATTATCAATCATTGTTTGAATAATGAGTTGATACATATCTTTCCTCTTGGAAGTCATTTATTTGATCTTCCTTCCATGACTTCACATAAGACCTAGTCATATAACCATATAACCACTAGGAACATCTAAAGGACGTGCAAACGACTTCTAGAAAACTCATTATATCTTATGGATTGTTCTCTTAAGATGCATGTCAACCACGACCATCTAGACCTATCCCAAAACAATTTGGACTATTGAAAAATGTCATGCCAAAACTTAACCTTGTTTATTTTGTGACCTAAGAGTCCTTTTATTCAAGTCATCAATGACTTATTTATGGGATGACTCCTCGCATCTCTCAATTCCTTAGGATTGCCTTCATCCGAAACATAACTTGTAATAATGGCGACCTTTCTTAATCAAGAACTATTTGTTCGTTGATCACTTCATCTTCTACCAAAGGAGATGATTTAGGCTTGGGTATGCTCTCATCAAAGGCCACGTTGAGAGATTCCTTAATCCTCATTGTTTCCTTGTTATGCACTATGTATGCTTTATTATTATGAGAGAATCCTAGGAACACACCTTTATACGACATTGGGTTGAATTTGTTGAGATACACTTTGATGTTTAGTATAAATACTTTACAACCAAATACTCAAAAATACTCTAAAGATGGCTTTCAATTCCTAAGTATTTCATATGGTGTTTTATTTAGGACTTTTCTAATATAGACTCTATGACATCAAAGGCATGACACCAAAACTTTTGTGGAATGGATTGCTCGTACTGCACGATTTATCTTTCTTAACTCACGATGTGTTCTTTCAACAATCTTAAGCGATTGAGAAGTGAACGGGCCCGATGAGTTATAAGATATTCCATGTTATTCACCAAAGCTTTCAAATAGCAATTTATCAACTTCACTATTAAGACAAATGAACAATCAATTAGGTTTTCGAGTTTCTTTCTTAAAATATCAAATTTATTTAAGTTTCATCCTTATTCTCTAAAAACACTATCCAAGACAATTTGGATAATCATCTATAATCATTAAAGTGTTGAAGTTTCCTCCTTAACTTTGAATTGGAGATGGATCATACAAATCTAAGTGTATCAATTCTAAAACCTTATTTGTTGACTCTTCATGCCTATTTCTATTGCTTGGTTGTCCGTGAATCCCTAGACATGTATCACAATAATGCCTTTCAAAACTCAACAATGGTAAATTGCTTACTAGCTTGTCGGCAAGACCTAACTTCCTAAGTCGAGGCGTTGGGTTATTTACCATGTTTGAAATGCATATATTGTTACAAATAATCTATGATTAAAGGTGTACAAGTTGTTTCGCCTACGACCTTTAGCTAGTACAACACCATTTTTACTAATAGAGCAATCTACTTTAGTAAATTTTACCTCACAATCATCATCACTAAGTTGACTCACACAAATCAAATTAAAGTTTAGACCTCTAACATGCTCAACGTTGGTAATTTCTATGGAGTCATGAAGGACATTACCTTTGCCGACAATTTTACCGTTAAGATCCTCCCAAAAATGTCTTGATTGCCATTATACGCCGTGTATGATGTAAACAATCTTCTATTCCCGGTCATGTGTTTAGTGCAACCACTATCCACTACCCACTCATCCAGTTGTAGATCACTTTAGAGACAAACCTACAACAAAGACATGACTCATACTTTTGGTACCCATTGCTTCTTGGGTCCATTTTGGTTAGCATATGAGTTACCCAAGTTGAACATTCTTGGGTCTTGAAGTAAGACACATAATTTCTCAATACCAAAGCTAGAAAAAGCGGACCAAGGATTATTTTGACTTTGATAACTTGATTTATAGTTATTATATCCTTGAGGTCTAGAGAAGGTTTGGTTTGGGTAGGAGTTGTCTCTCATTTGATAGTTGTTGTATTGGTAGTGAGATGTCCTTCGATAAAAGTTTCTTCTCTGATAATTTTGAAGTGAAGGTCTTTGGTTATATGGATTAGTAGGTCTCATATTGGGTGTAGGCAAAAGTGGTCTAGTATTAACTCGAGGTTGTGTATAACCAAGACCATTATGATTGCCCGACTTGTAAAGTTGTTTTGGGATTTCTCTCTTTGTACCGGAAACTTGGTTACCTCGAGTGTTTGCAAGAGGAGCTTGAGAAGTAATTGGTTTGATAAAAGTTTTCGACAATTCTCAAATTTCCCTCAGAGGACTGGCGTGCTTCTGGCACGTTGACGCATCGTGCAGCGTGTCAGCCTCGGAAAATTTTGGAATCTCATTTTCATTAGCCTTGAAAATGTAAAATGAGACTTACAAAAACAATTCCCCTCAGCTCAAAAAGAGAGGATTCACTAAGCTTGCCTATCTTTAGATAGGCTAGATACTTTCCAATCTCTATCTAACTTATCAATTTAACACCAGGAATCATCACTTTCAAATGAACTTTGACTTTCATTGATTGTTAAGCAATATGAGCTTTTGATTCTGTGTGAGACTACAACTAAGCTCACCAAAAGCTAAATAGCTAAGATGAACTTCTATACTACTGAAATAGCTTGATGTAAGCTGAATTTAGGAAGATGAAATCATTTTTTTTTTAATATTTTCCATTTTTTTTTTTTTTTTTTTTTTTTTTTTTTTTTTTTATAAAGTTGAGAACTAACAAGAGTTGGATTGCTTTCAGAAATCTAGATTAAACTTTTGTGAAGATAAAGAAAACAGTATTAAAGCTTTTGAAACAAGAGATTATACTAAAAACTTATTTAAAAAGAATGAGAGAATTCAAGTTTAAACAAACTAAACTGAAATTTTATTAAGCTATTAAAGGTTTACAATGAAAATAAATGAAAATTACAAAGCTAAGTATCTAATTTGGCATGGTAACATTATACTAAACTACATACATCAATGAGAAGAAAAACGACCCTATTTATAGAAAAATTGAGAGTGAGGGGGTTGAGGTAAGCATAAGCTCCCATAAGCTCTCATATCCACCATCAGATCACCTTGTGCTTCTTTTAATCATCCATAGCCCTTGGATCAATTTTTATGACGTGTATGAGCCAAAGAGAGATTGCCATTTTTCCACTGTGGCAATCCGTGTGTGCTTCACTCTCTGTCCTAGTCAGAAGTGTCAGGACGTTCTAGAAGGAGTATCCAAGGCAAAGGAATGAGGTGGGGTATCCAATTGTGAGCTGCCATGTGTCCTAGCCATCCAATCACACACTATTCTTCTTCTCTGACACGTTTTGATCACATGAGACACCTTCTAGAAGTTCAAATGATTGGCAATTATTACTGAATTGGATTAATTTTGGTTTGGTAAAATTAGGGTTCTTAGAGGGATTGGGTTTTATGGGTTCATGGTAAAAAGGGGGGCGGGTAACAATTGTTTATATTTGTTTGACTTGTAGTAAAAATGAGGTGTTGACCAAGGTGTATGGGCCGGGTTAAGGGATTGGTTTTGGGCTTTTGGGATTTTATTTATGGATTTGGACTAAACATTTCTTTGGACTTGGACTTGTTGTAATTTCAGCTTATTAGTAAACAAGGACCAAATGTGTAAATTTCAGAATTCCAAGGGCTGATTATGTAATTCTTCCCAAAATACTTCAAGGGTCTTTAATTGCCAATCTTGAATAGTTGGAGGACCAGAATTGATTTTTCTTCAAATAAATCTCCAAGGGACCAAATCTGTCAATTCTGCTTATTGAAGGGCCATTCTTGTGAATTCTTCAAACTTTCACACAAGGGTCAATCTTGTAAACTTTCAAACTTTGAGGATTTCTTTGAACTTTCTGAGCTATACTTTGACCTTTTTGACTTCATTCCACTCTCGTGCTCGTTTTTGTCGGTTTTTCGTTATTTTTTGTCTTTTTATGAAATATCCGTACCTGCACATTCACAATCACAAAAACACACTTTCTTTCGCAATTTGAGTTAGTTTTTGAATTATTTAGTCTTATTTTGGTAAAAAAAAGGTGAGTGAAATAGAAGGTGCACTGGAATGAACTCCAAAGAAAACTGCACAATTTGGTGTCAAAATGGACAGCAACATGGAAGATACAATAGATGGAGATGAACAAGGAAGCACATCAAGCAGTGATGATTTCATTGTCATTACTTGAAGAAAAGAACCAAGCAGCATGAAAATTTTAACATTCAAGCATTAGGGAGGAGATGTAACCTATATAATGTCTGTGATTGTTAAAAGTACAATATAGTTTTATGTTTAAGTATTATGGGTCGTATTTTATAAAGGCTACATGTAATGGGTTGGGTCAAAAAACATTAACCCAAACAGCCTGTTAAGAGTCAGTTATTCACGTTTATTGTTATGGTAGTTACAGCAGTTAGGGCAGTTATGGTTGAATCGACACAATTCTTCACAAGCATCATTCATGTCGTTTCATATAATATAAATAGATTTAGATCGAGTCAATGTAAACAATGTCCCATTATTCATATCAATATATTCAGTGTTTACATATTATTGTTTCTATAAATTCAGTTTCACTCACATTCACAAATCATGGTTAACTACAAACATGTTATGCATAAGAATTGGTTACAATATAGGCCTGTCAACCATTACCAACATTGGTATCAGAGCCTCGGTTCTGAAGCCTGGAGAAAGCCAATTCAGAGGCATGATCAAATGGCACTCGAACAAAAAGTTCTTGCAAAGAGAAGTTCCCCCCAGATTGCCACCATGGGGCAATCAGAAAAAGAGATTATTTCCTGAGGGAAAATAGATGTTGAGACAGAAGGTTGAAGAGATTGTATCTTACAATTCTTCAAAAGCACAAATGAATTGCAGAGAAATAGGAGAAAGTAGCAGTGTATCTTTGAAAGAAAAAAGGGCTAGATGTTATATTTGCAAAAAACGGGAACATGTTTTTTGGAAGTGCCCAAACAAAAGGAATAGAATTGAAGATCAAGACAAGACCAAGAAATCCTCAGTTTTGCAAGTTGAAGAAAAATTGAAGTATCTTGAAAGGGTACATGTAATTACATATTACATGGTTGAAGGCTCAGATAATGGCAGTTGGGACAATATTTGGTACATCAGCAGTGCCTACAAGAGGCACATAAGCCCAACAAAATCTCTATTCAGAAGAATGATAAACAGGTTCAGATTGGAAGGTGTTGAAGAAGAAGAGAAGAAGTTCATTCTCTCTTATGGAGTTGGTGAGACTACTGTGGAAACAAGGGAAGGAAGTTTAGTAATATCCAATGTACTCTACACACCAGATATTACATTGAATGTACTTAGCATAAATCTGTTAGAAGATCAGGGTTGTATTGTGACATATGGTCACAACAAATGCTGTCTAAGGCACATGTTTGATGATGGAAGAAAGCCAATGGAAGTGCAAGAAGAAAGCATAATGGCAGAAGATGAAGGAAGTTTAATCTCAAGTCACAACAAATTTCTTGATGATTAGTTTCAATCTACAGATCCTAAGGAAGAGTGTCTGTTGATCAATGGCATTGAGGATCTCAAAATGGACAAGGAAGATGTTCAAGACTACATAGATGATGAATACTTGAGTGATGACGCTCGAATTATACATATTTTATATAGCGTTATTTGTTAGTTTCTTAATGATTTATATGGACTTTCGATACTTAATTGCTTGAAAATACATTTCAGGTCCTATAGACAAAGATCTCCAAGATTCAAGATGAAGTATTCACTTCCAAGATAAATCCATGTTAAACTATAAAGTACGCCGTCCTTCCTCAAATGTACGCCGGTTACGGGGGCGTATGAAGTCCTATAAGAAATAAAGTCAAATCCAATAATGTGTGGCGATCTTATTATCTATGTACGTCGGCCTTCAGCCTTAATAATGACCCTTTAGCGCCAAGTAAACTATTAAAGCCCGCCATGGTTATCCTCCAAGATCACCAACATTCTATGTAAAGTCCGCCGACCTTTGTATTAAGAGCGACGTACTTCAGTGCCTGGCCACTTCTCCATGCCTATAAATAGAGCCCCATTTCACCTCATTTTAACACACCTCTCATCCCAACAATCAATAAAGCTCTGATACTCACTCCCTTTCATAATTGAATCATTGGAGTGCTCAAGTGAAGTCAAAGATCCTTAAAGTGTTGAAATACTTCTTAGATATTATTGTTGTGATCGCTAGTGACGGTAGCTTCTTCATTACATTAATTCAGAAGCATGTTGATTATTTCAATCGTTATTATCACTGTAACCTTGTTTGTTAAAGCCATGTTAGGCTAAACTCTTTATGGTTGCATGGATATGTTAATATAATAAAGTGATTGGTTGTGGTTATGATCTCTTGTCGATTTCTTGTTTATGTTAAGACCCTGAAGTGTTTTAAACTTATCACCATTGTTTATCTCTTTGATTATAATTGCTAGTTGGAAAAGGATCGAAAGATTCAATTAGTATTTTATGGTTTTCAACATATGTCTATGTGTGTTGATCAATTGAAGAAGAAATCGCTTTTGTATTGAAATAAACAATAGAGTTTTAAACATTCCAACTATTTCTTATACTTGTTAACCACTTGTTTAAGGATTAGCAGACATAAGTCTTGAATAACATTTGTTAACTGATGAAATGTTATTTTGACGAAAACAACTACTCATTTGTTGAACCTACTATACCTCTGAGATCATCATTATAGACCATCACCAAGTTATAGAAACTTTCCAAGTAAACCATATTTTTCTTAAACTCGAATTTCACAGTAAGCATTTGCATAAGTTTCCTAAATCATCTTGATTAGTTAATTGATATATAAGAGTAATCTCAGTCCTTGTGGAACGACTTGGTCTTACCAAAACTCTTTACTATAAACGAGGGTTATACTTTTACCAGTATGTTTTGAATTAAAAAAATCGGTAAAATTAGTTATTATAAATTTAAAAATTTCGGAACACATCAAAGTTTTTTGGCGCCGCTGCCAGGGACTAGCATTTACTCTTTTTATTGATTATTTGATCATTATAGTTACTTTAGAATTGCATTTCTGTGTTTACAATTTCGAATATCATTTGTCTGTTCTAATTAACCGTCGCTTTTTACCTGAAACCGCCGCTCTTATACCACGCTCACGGCGATCTTTTACCAAAAAAACGTCGCTTTTCTGGGTAACGAAATACTTTCCCAGGAAATTCAAAAATTAAAAAATTCAAAACTTTCACCAGAAAACCGCCGAACTTATACCTAAGTACGCCGTACATATTTTCTCATAAAGCTAATTCATCCGAGTTAACTTTTCTCATTATCCTTTGCAATTCTGTTTTGGCTGGTCACACTGATGAAGCGAAAAATGAACCATTTTTAGGGGGTCATTAAAGCCCGAATTCGAATTTATTTGATCAAATATTGCCCTAAATCGTTCCTTTTGTCATTTTAGGTACTTTTGGAGTAAAATCTGGAAAAGGAAGCATTTTGGACGTTTTTTGAGCATAAAAGTGAAGAAAACGGCAAAGTCTTAATTTTCCTTGCTGGGAACAGTACCTGACAGCGTCACAAGATTCTACATGATGGCGTTAAGAGTAATACAAGAGGTGGAAGTGGATGATACAAGTGACGATCCAGAAAGTTTTGTACTAAGGAGATGACGGCGTCACCATAGGCCGTCATGGTCCAAATGTTTGTGACGGCCCAGAACATGTTTATACATGACGACGTCAGGACTTAACCTGACGATGTCAGAAGATTTAAAGTGACGACGTCAGGAAGAAGGCTTACACGAGAAGAAACCTTAGTAAAACCGTCACAAGATGATCAAGACAATCAAACCTTGCGCGCGGAGTAGCTGATATTGTTTTGGTAATAACTTTTGCATATGAACTTGAATTTAGGTGATTCAAAAGCCCACGCGAAGAGGAAGAAGAGATCTACAATTTGGTGAAGAAAAGTTGGTCGTAAAACCATCAAGGTTGGTCTGATGCCGTCATGAGCGGGCCGACAGAAAATCAGCCTATAAATATAACATCATAACTTCACTTTTTGTAGGCCCTAAACCCTAAGGTCGATTCCTGAGTTTAGGTAGGTGTTTTTCCAGAAATTTAGAAGGTTTCAATCACTCCATAAACATCTTGTAATGGTTTGATGATTCTATCTTAATTCATGTCTTCAATTTTCATTATTGTTGCTTGTTCTTCATTAATTATGCTTCGCTAATTCACCTTGTGTCTACTTATGATTGTGTGAAACATGTATATAATTGATTAGATCTTATTGATTCCTTGTTGATGTTTGTGTCTATCTTCATCAATTAGGGTGTGACAACTTCAATAGGTCTAGTTGATTTAGCTTATAATTCTTATTTCCTATTGTCTCTTGTTTGGTTGATTGATATCGATGTTAGGCTTAAGAAAACTGGCAGACTTCCAATGGTAACTTGCTTGAACGTCTTAAGAAACATGATTGGAGGTGTACTACGATTTAATGGTTGTATTTAATGTATAAGTGAATTCTAATGATCCCATGTTAGGAGCTTTTAACGGCTCGACATAGGAGTGAAGTAGGATCTTATAGAGTTAGGGAATATTGTACACGGCCCTACGAATGGTATTAAGGAATACAACCCGTCAATTAAAACAAGGTGTGACAATTCAATAGGTAGAATTGGATAGCTAGAAAGGAGTAACATATCATAGCTAGATATGCTTCACTTACCTTGTAGAACATTAGTTTATTTTTCTTGCACATTAGTTTAATTAGTAGCTTTTAGGTTAGTTGATTAACAACTAATTCCGCCCCTCCTTCCAAAACCCGAGATTTTTACTTGCTTTTCATAAAATATAAAAATACAAAAAGAATCATCCTTCACCTTTAGACCTAGTTAGATTAATTTTAATCCGAACGACACTATTCCTGAGTTAAACGATCAATCCCCCGGTACTTGTCACTATACTATACTACAACGATCAGGTACACTGCCTGATGGGGGTTGTAAGCTTCTCGAGATCCCTTGAGAGGTAAAGCCTGGTGCGATTCCCACGTATCAAGTTTTTGGTGCCGCAGCCCGGGGAATAGTTACTGCTTAGGTTGGAATTTATTTTGATTAGGTCTACTCATTAGATTCCTTTTTAGTGAGATTTTTTTCTTTTTATTTTTGTAGCTTTCTCGTAGTCTATCTTTTCTTTGTATATTTGTTCGTAAAAACCTTTCCATTGACTCTTCCGTTCACCACTATGGAGAACGCGAATCCACCATACTACCGACCACGAAACCCATTCACTCCTAATGACATCTTGATGTTCAACCAATATTGAGATGAACCTATCTATGATGCATGGACTCGTTTTAAAAATTTACTCCGAATAGTCTCTCATCATGGTTTCGATCTATGGTACCTAAATGAAATCTTTTACTATAGTGTCCATGATGAGGCGAAAAATGATCCGTTTTTAAGGGGTCATTCAAGCCCGGAATTGAATTTACTTGATCAAATATTGCCCTAAATCGTTCCTTTTGTGATTTTAGGTACTTTTGGAGTGAATTCTGGAAAAGGAAGCATTTTGGACGTTTTTGGAGCATAAAAGTGAAGAAAACGACAAAGTCTTAATTTTCCTTGCTAGGAACAGTACCTGACGGCATCACCAAGTTCTACATGACGGCGTCAAGAGTAAAACAAGAGGTGAAGTGGATAGAGTCCGTAACGATCCAGAGAGTTTTTACACTAGGGCATGATGGCGTCACCATAGGCCGTCATGGTCCCTTTACACGTGACGGCCCAGAGGAAATATGCTCTTGATGGCGTCAGATCTGGATCTAGGCAATCCGATATTATTATGGGCGAAGAGTTAACGGCGTCAGAATTCTCTTCTTGATGCCGTCACATTGGAAAATCTATATATAGTTTTGTAATTTTCATTCATTAAGGGAGGACAATTTTAGGGATAACTTGGAGAAACCCTAGCACGATTTTATCAGTCTTTTCAAGGGTTTTTACCCTTTGAAACCTTTCATGTTCAATTAAGATAAGTATCCTTTCAATTCATTCAATATGTCTATGTGTTGTTTGAATATATCTTACACTTGTCTTGATTTTCACATGCTAGGCTAGATCTCTTGTGTGTTTGCTTAGATGTAGTGAAACGTAGATGTTGATTATGGGTTGATTGCTTGTTTATAGTTGTTACGGATGAATGATTTCGATGTTAGGCTTAAGAATACTGGCAGACTTCCATAGTGTAACTTGCTTGAACATCTTAAGAAACATGAACCAATGCGTACTAGGTTTTTATGGTTGTATTTAATGCATGAGCGAATTCTAGTGATCCCATGTTAGGAGCTTATTGCAGGCTCAACATAGGAGTGAAGTAGGAGCTTATAGAGTTGGGGAAGTACGTACGCCATCCCACGATTGGTATTAATGAATATAACCCGTCATCCACGCAACTGTAACAAACTATCAACCTGTAAAAGATATCTAGGGAGTAATGAAATCTAAGTAAACACAATTTTCCCATTTATTGTTCGCACCACTAGTTTAATTAGCGTTATTTACATTTTTGTTATTTTATTTTGATTGCATCTTAGTTATTGGGTTAGTTGACTAGCAACTAATTCCGCCCACTCTTCCAAAAACCCGAGATTTTAATTGCTTTCATAAAATATAAAAATACAAAAAGAATCATCCCTCACCTCTAGACCTAGTTTTTAGGCTTTCTAATTCTAGCGACAATATTCCTGAGTTGAACGATCAATCCCCCGGTACTTGTCACTATACTATACTACAACGATCAGGTACACTGCCTGGTGGGGGTTGTAAGCTTCTCGAGATCCCTTGAGAGGTAAAGCCTGGTGCAATTCCCACGCATCAAGTTTTTGGCGCCGCAGCCCGGGGAATAGTTATTGTCTAGGTTAGGATTTCTTTTTATTTGGTCTACTTGCTAGATTCCTTTCTAGTAAGATTTTATTTTTATTTTTAGGTTTTCTTTAGTCTATCTTTTTTCTTCGTGTCTTTGTTCGTAATCTTTACCATCCGACATCATGGAAGGTGGTAACATCTTTGAACCCATCAACCCACCACAACAAGACCACCCACAAAACCCACCACTAGCAAACCAACCTCTTAGGCCTTGAACCCTAGGAGATTATTCCCGACCTAGCCACCAAGGCTATCGAAACACTATTGAGCTCACCCAGGGAGCCAATGTGTCCCCATTGCGATCTGACACCATCCGGTAGGTGCAAAGCAGATGTGCATTCCATGGACTTCGTTCCGAAGATCCTAATCAACATCTCAAGGACTTCCTTAAAATTGTAGATTCTATAGACCTTGATGTTACAACTAGAGAGTCGACCCGATTACGCCTATTCCAATTCTCTCTACGTGATCAAGCTAGTCAATGGGTTGAACGTTTATCCGCGGGATCCATCACCTCATGGGATGATCTCACCACTCGTTTCCTTGCTTAATTTTTCCCACCGGGGAGAACTACCAAGCTTAGAAATGATATCTTGATGTTCCAACAACGTCAAGGTGAAACCTTCTGTGAAGCATGGACTCGATACAAGGACTTACTCCGAAAAGTCCCTTATCATGGCATTGAACCATGGCTCCAAATTCAAATCTTTTACAATAAAGTTAATTATCAAACGAGAAGGGCCATAGATTACGCAGCCAACGGCAGGCTAAATAGACTTAGCGTTGATAAATGCTAGAAAGTTCTTGAGGCGTTAGCACAGTACGAAGAAGAAGAATGGGAGGATCCGATGTTTTCAAGTAATGGAAGTCTTGATTACGTAAACGCTACCCAAGAACAACTATTGGGAAATATCGAGAAGCAGGTTAAGGAATTGATGAGAGCTGAAATGCCTGCTGCTGAAACCGCAAGGAGTCCTGATGTACGTGTGAGTGTGATTAACAAATATAATTTTCCTGAACGTTCACGACAAGAGGAGTTCGAAGGGATAATGGTAACCTTCATGAATAATCAGGAAAAGCAAATTCGGCACTTAGAAGCACGCATGGAAAGCACTCATAATGCTTTTATGGACTTAGCAGACAAATTCATATCAAGAATTAAGGAAAAGATTAAGGAAAAATCTGCACCAAGAAAGATCAAAAAAATCTTTGAACTCCCAATCCCTCTAGTGTGTGACGAAGAGGATAATGAGAAACCCTTTTCAAGTGCTTCACCCATAATTACCCCTTACTTCTATGAGCATCCTCAAGAGAAAAAAAACTTGCAATTTCATAACATCTTCGTTGGAAGCTTGCAAACCACGCTCCCCAACTTGTACAAGAGACATTCTTTGGTTTTAAACCTGGTGTGAAGAGGTTGCACCTCAAGAACACCGTAGCTTTGGAAACCTCTATGGAATGACTCCTCTTCGTACCCACCGTTGACCAATGCGAAGATCACAACTTAACTGGAACTTTGCCCACCCCTTTTGATAACCACGCCTCTCTCCGTGACAGTAACAAAGTGTTTGACCCTGGTAGACTTTACTAACGGGATGGCTACTCATAGTTTTCACTTTTGATTAGCTATCTACATTAGTGCAGGGACTGGATTTGAGATTGCCACTTAGTGTTCATAAAACGGGCATCTGACGGCGTCAGATTTTACTCTTGACGCCGTCACCTTGCATTCTCAGCAATAATAACCCCACTTCCATCACTTTCAACTCATACCCCACAAACCATACCCAAGTGCTGCTCCACCTCCGAATCTCCAAGATCCAATCCGACATCTTCCGTGACAAATCTCCACGTGGTAAGTAATTTTTCTTCATCCTTGTTCGTTCAATTATCCTTAGAACCTACCAATTTTGAAAACCCCCATCATCCGAAACCCTATCATTGACCCATCTTTAGGAATCATAATGCCCTTCCTTAGGTGTTTTGTAATCATGAGTTTACCATTAGGTAATAGTGGTTGATTCGAATCATGAGTTAATTGCGGAAAAATCTTTCACACCACAGATTTTTTGACCCCCACCCATGTTTTCTGCATAAAGGAGTGTTTGGGTCATGGATTTAGAGTTTGAAAATTGATTTTTCCCTCGTAATTGCATCGATGAACTTTTGCTGGATCTGACGGTGTCAGGTTTCATCTCCTGACGGCGTCAAATGTGTTTGACAGCATGAATTCGTAAAACTCTCATTCTAACCATTTTCGTTCCATTCCATCTTTTTCCAGGAAAATGAGCAAACGATCACGACAACACCGAGGAAGTTCGTCTAGATCCCAACGTGTAAACTATGGGGACTTGGTCCATAGTTAGAGTGAGTTTGATAATGACGCCGCTACAACCAAGTACGCGGAACTCCAATATCACCATATCGATGCTGGGGCAGTGATCAATTGGGAATTTTTGAGGTCCCAAGGTCTTGAGGGTGACTTCCTTGGGAGGATCCAAACTGATGCATTCACGGGTCCTCAATGGGAGAGATTGTTCAGGATGAGGGAGACAGTTTACAGTGAATTGGTAAGGGAGTTCTTTGCGACTTTTTGCTTTGATTTGGCTGAGGCTAGGACAGATATGGGAGGCACCACCATTTACTTTAGATTGGGGGGAGAGCTTAGATCGTGCTCGGTTACTGAGTTTGGGTGGATATTAGGTTTATATACTCAGGAGGAGGCTGTTCAGGGAGGTTTCATGCAGAGGTTGTTGAATGGGGAGACGATGAGGAGCGAATTGAGGTGTTCCATGTTTTCGCCAAGTATTGGGAACGGGGTATATACCTCAACCACTGGGGCAGCCTCAATCAGGGACCCCATGATCAGGTTAGCCCAGAGGTGCATCACCTACAGCTTGTCGGGGCGTCGTGGTACCACTCACCGTGTCACTGCTTTAGATCTATTCTACCTATACACCATGTTTTCAGTGGATGTATACTGTAACATCCCATTCTGGGTAGCAAGTTATTTGAAGACTAGTGTGGGGGAGAGGGATATCGACAAGGTGTATGGGGGGATGTTTGTGACCCGTTTGGCTCGTTCCTATGGGATCATGGTTCCTGAGATTATGGGGTACCTGAGCGACTGTGGGACATGTAGGGTAGTGAGGGCTAAATCCCTCAAGCAGATGAGCATTGTGATGGAGCTGGGGGATGGGTCCTATACCTGGTACGTTGTGGGAGGACCTGCGGGTGTTGGCGATGATGACGATGATGATGATGATGATGATGATGAGGGTGTGCCCCAGCAGCCACATTACGGGGATTATGAGGTTGGGTCTGCGGATTATTACCGGCACATGGGTCGGGGAGACTGGCAGGCACATCAGGGGGCCTGGATGGGTCAGGTGGATGCATGGCGGACCACCACTGACCATAGGTTTGATTAGATGTATGATCACACCATCCGCATGATGCAGCATCTTTCCACCCATGATCAGATTGAGCCCCCGCTACAGATCGACCCATTCCCTGGTCGCGAGATGGACTACCCTCCCTACGGGTACACCGGGCACCTCCCTCCTGGCTATGACTACCGCTATGGTCCCCCTCCCCAATGATTTGTCATGATGTTTGTGATTTCTGAACAATTTATTCATGGTTGTATGGTTTGAAACAATTTGGCTTGTAATAGTTTAGGGTATGGCCTCTGTTGGCCCTGGATAATTTTTTATTTTTTTATTTTCATGTAGGATTTTAATATTATGGGTTGCTTAATATATCATTTTTAATTTGTGTGATTTTTATTTCTTTGATTGTTATTTGTTTCCGTATGCATGCTTTATTTTTATTGTTGGTAGATCATGTTTCAAAAAACTAAATGGTGAAAATACTTTATTTTGTCATTTGACTTAGTCTTAACTTCATCCAAAGGTATTTCGCAAAAGATAAGTGTAAGGGGAAACCCCAAATATGTTTTTAAGAAACAAAATTGATCATGGTTCTCCACAATATTAAATGAACATGTATATTAGTAATTGTTAGAGTCAAATGCTTGTATCGAGTCATAATGATGTTTTGCAGGATTTGCCAGGAAGTAGGACATAAGTTTTCCAGAAATTTTCTGAAAACTTAATGTAAAGATTTCTGCAGATCACTTCTGACGGCGTCATGTGTAAAATTCTGGAAATTTTGCTAGTTTTGTTTTTCTAATGGAGTCTTAAAGTTTTTGTTAATTCTTTAGTTTTATAAACTCCAGGATATCTACAAACATTCATTCCACAAGCATTATATCTTACATTGTTTTCTAGGATTTGTTAGTATATATAGATTGCCGCCGATTTTACGCGAGGTTGCCTTGTTTGTTTTCTCAGGTTTAACAGGTTATGTATGACAAGAAGATGATTTATATTCTGGAAGGGAAGCTTTGATTGTTCATTTTCTTGGAGGAAGATCTAACCTTGTTAACGCACTATCCAAACCGAATGAATCAGGGGAGTATTTGATTTCATTCTTTTACCTGTTTTACTTTTACATTCTTTAATTGAACATTGGGGGACAATGTTCATCCTAAGTGTAAGGGGAGGGTAAATGATGATACCTTATAGGATACACTTTCACTTGAGTTTGTTTGTTTGATGGTAGGTGTGTAATAAAACTAAGAGAAATACTTGTTAGTGTAATTTTAGCGCCAAATTTAAAATTTTTTACAACATTTAGGAGTGAAACTTTAGCCTTAGGAAGCGTCTCATGGATAGGAGTCGTATGACTAGCACGAAACCGTATCATTCAGAAAAATTTTCCACCCAAATATGTGAGGTTCGCCTTTAGATTTGATAGGAAAAGCCTTTACTATTAGTGCTTATGAGTGTACCGGTAGCATTTAGATTCTAGAACTTACGTTAGTCATGCATCCCGAGACCGCTAGTGAGACTACATTCGTGTAGTAGGATTTACTACATGATAAGAGGCATTAGGATTACCCTGTTAAACCCGTATCTTAATTACTTGACCATTTAAGTCATATTACTTGGCTAGTTAAGTCAACTAATTTTTCCCACACCTTAGCGTTGTACTCATTTTTAGTACACGAAACCCCTAGTACACCCCTCCGAGCCTATCTTTTCGTTTCTAACTTTAAGCATCTTACTTAAAGGAAGAATTTGTTACAACCCACTTAAATGTACACCCAAATCGCCTTAGCCTTCCGTGTATGCACTCATCTTTAGTGCATTATTGTTATTTGTTAAACCCTTAGTTAATTATCTAATTGATTACATGGTTACTAAGTCGAGTCATATCCTTGTACATATTGTTTTGGGACGATTGGGACTCATGGGTAAAGTACTTATGTTGTGGAGTAATGGGGAAGAAGATCATATTATTACCCCCATATGTGCATTAATCTTAAAAGTACTCCAAGTGTTTTGATTATCTTAATTCGAGTCATTAGATTAGTTTATTGTAAAGTATGTAAAAATTCAAGTGTAAGGGGAATGTTCATTCCCTATGATGTATTATTTTGGATGGTAGGGTAAGAGTGTATGCAAAAAAAAAAAATAAAATAAAATAAAAAATAATAAAAAAAAAATAAATAAAATCGAAAAAATTAAAAAAAAAAAATAGAAAAAGAAAAGAGAAAAAAACATACGGACTACCATCCCGTTTCATTCTATGTTTATCTTATGTTTTTGTTATTTTTGATTTATTAGCTTAAGTCGAGTCTAGTCTTAGCTTAGCAATGCCATATTGTACATGTAATTAACCAAGATGATTAACTCGCCACCAGTAAAGATTGCCTATATCCTACAACACCGTGTATTCCATATCCCTACACCTAACGTTATAACCCTTTAAAAAGACCTCTTTGATAGTTTATCCTAGGTGCTTACGCCATGTGGTGGAGGTTTGATCCTTTCCCAAGCCTATGGTAATCTATTTTGTTATGACAGGTAGTGAGAGATGTTTTCCATTTTCATATTGTAATATATACTTTATTACACCCGAGAGATGTGAGTATCTAAACACTATTTGTGTTGTGCTAGTATATGACCTCCGTGCTTGTCTTTGGTCTTTAGTGGAACGATTATTTGTTGTAATTACTTTTATATTAGTGTTAAATGACCCCTAACTTGTATTTTGATTAGAATAAAAGCGCATTTACTTGAGGACAAGCAAATTTCAAGTGTAAGGGTATATGATGAGGCGAAAAATGATCCGTTTTTAGGGGGTGATTTAAGCCCAGAATTGAATTTATTTGATCAAATATTGCCCTAAATCGTTCCTTTTGTGATTTTACGTACTTTTGGAGTGAATTCTGGAAAAAGGAAGCATTTTGGACGTTTTTGGAGCATAAAAGTGAAGAAAATGGCAAAGTCTTAATTTTCCTTGCTGGGAACAGTACCTGACGGCGTCACCAAGTTCTACATGACGGCGTCAAGAGTAAAACAAGAGGTGAAGTGGATAGAGTCCGTGACGATCCAGAGAGTTTTTACACTAGGGCATGACGGCGTCACCATAGGCCGTCATGGTCCTTTTACACGTGACGGACCAGAGGAAATTTGTTCTTGACGGTGTCAGATCTAGATCTAGGCAATCCGATATTATTATGGGCGGCGAGTTGACGGCGTCAGAATTCTCTTCTTGACGCCGTCACATTGGAAAATCTGTATATAGTTTTGTAATTTTCATTCATTAAGGGAGGACAATTTTAGGGATAACTTGGAGAAACCCTAGCACGATTTTATAAGTTTTTTCAAGGGTTTTTACCCTTTGAAACCTTTCATGTTCAATTAAGATAAGTATCCTTTCAATTCATTCAGTATGTCTATGTGTTGTTTGAATATATCTTACACTTTTCTTGATTTTAACATGCTAGGCTAGATCTCTTGTGTGTTTGCTTAGATGTAGTGAAACCTAGATGTTGATTATGGGTTGATTGCTTGTTTATAGTTGTTACGGATGAATGATTTCGATGTTAGGCTTAAGAAAACTGGCAGACTTCCATAGTGTAACTTGCTTGAACGTCTTAAGAAACATGAACCAATGCGTACTAGGTTTTTATGGTTGTATTTAATGCATGAGCGAATTCCAGTGATCCCATGTTAGGAGCTTCTTGCAGGCTTGATATAGGAGTGAAGTAGGAGCTTATAGAGTTGGGGAAGTACGTACGCCACCCCACGATTGGTATTAAGGAATATAACCTGTCATCCACGCAACTATAACAAACTATCAACCTGTAAAAGATATCTAGGGAGTAATGAAATCTAAGTAAACACAATTTTCCCATTTATTGTTCACACCACTAGTTTAATTAGCTTTATTTACATTTTTGTTATTTTATTTTGATTGCATCTTAGTTATTGGGTTAGTTGACTAGCAACTAATTCCGCCCCCTCTTCCAAAAACCCGAGATTTTAATTGCTTTCATAAAATATAAAAATACAAAAAGAATCATCCCTCACCTCTAGACCTAGTTTTTAGGCTTTCTAATCCTAACGGCACTATTCCTGAGTTGAACGATCAATCCCCCGGTACTTGTCAATATACTATACTACAACGATCAAGTACACTACCTGGTGGGGGTTGTAAGCTTCTCGAGATCCCTCGAGAGGTAAAGCCTGGTGCAATTCCGACGTATCAGTCCACCCGTATTACCAAAGGTATATTGATGATTTTGCCAATGGGGACCTTAGGGAATTAAATGTTGATGAAGCATGGGATGCCATAGAAGATTGTGCCCAATATTATTATAGAGTAGACAACCCGACAAACAACATAACAAATCAATTGACAACAAATTTGAAGGATCATGAAACAAGTTTGTTGGGGGATGAATATGCTCATGTTGAGATACCTAAGTGGATGGCGCCTAATATCATAGTACAAAACAAACACATAGGTAATCTAGACACAATGGAGGATGAGGTGGACAATCCAAGCCCACAAAGTACCCCACAAGTCCTACCATCATTTGAGGCACATACACCGCCCGTGACTTACCCGGAAGAAGTAGAAGAGACTTTAGGAATCCCAATAGAGGTAGAGCCCTTAGACCAATCACCACTTGAGGATATAGGTTTGAATACTTGTAATGATTACCTTACACCTAGTTCTAGGGAATTTCTTAGTGTTGATGAACCGGAACCTCAATCTTTAAACGACTTTCCATCCTTAGATTTACATCTAGGAGACAAAAGAGGAACCGACCCACCCATCAAAGGAATCCATTCACTCACCCCCTTCACCTCACGTGGCATATTTCCACCCTAAGGGTGTGTATCGCTACTTTCACCCGCACTTAATCATAAGTGTAGGGAAAACCTCCCCTATTTCAGTTAAATAAGGGTAGAGTCAGGCTCGTGACTCGAACAAAAACAAGCGCTTCTTGGGAGGCAACCCATGTTTTTAATTGTTTGATGTTTTTAATTTATTTGTTTGTTTGTGTCGTATATGCTTAATCATAATTGTTGAGTTTTCATGTTTCGAATAATTTGTGAAAATGCTTTATGTTGTTTTTAACCTAGTCTTAATTTCATATAAAGGTATTTTACAAAAAGATAAGTGTAGGGAAGTTTATATTTTGTTAAAAAGAACAAAATTCGAACATGAAAAATTCACAATTCATGATTAGCATCTTATTTGTGTGTCAATACTTGTGGATATGTTTTATGAGTTCCTATTTGTAATTCATTCCACAAGTATCCTATCCTTTTATTGTTTTGTTTTGTTTTTATTTCTAAGTCTGGAATTACATCTAGTTGTGGTTTTTCTTTGTTCGGTTTGATGCTTTAGTTTTTGTGTTTGTTGATTATAGGACAAGAAGATGATTACATTTCTGGAGGGAAGCTTACAACGTTCATTTTCTTGGAACCATGTTGTCACATTATCCACACCAAATGAATCAGGGGAGTATTAGTTTCTTTCATTCTTATTTATTTTTACTTTCACATCTTTTATCTGGTACATTGGGGACAATGTTCGGTTTAAGTATAGGGAGGGTATATTTGAAACTATAACTTCACTTGATTTTTGTTTTGTTTGATAGTAAATGTGTAATAAAACTAAGAGAAATATATGTTAGGGCAATTTTAGCACCAAATTTAATTTTTTTTGCAACATACAGGAGTGAAACTTTAGTCTTAATAAGCGTCTTATGGATAGGAATTGTATGACTAGCACAAAAACCATACCACTCAAGAAATTTCCACCCCAAAAATGTGAGGTTCGCCCTTAGATCTTTAGGAAAAATCATTCATTCTTAATGCTTGTGAGTGTACCGGTAGTATTTAGATTCTAGAACTTGTGATAGCGATGCATCCCGAGACCGCTAGTGAGACTACATTCGTCTAGTTAGGATTTACTACATGATAAGAGGCAGTAGGATAACCCTTGTTTTACACCTGTAATATAATTACATTGACTTCATAGGTCAAGTAATTCTCCCACACCTTTGCGTTGTACTCATTTTTAGTACACGATACCCCTAGTACACCCCTCTGAGCCTATCTTTTTCGTTTCTAACTTTAAGCATCTTACTTAAAGACATAATTTGTTACAATCCACCCAAATGTACATCCAAATCGCCTTAGCCTTCAGTGTATGCACTCATCTTTAGTGCATTATTATTATTTGTTTAAACCCTTAGTTAGTTGTCTAATTGATTACATGGTTGCTAAGTCAAGTCATATCTTGTACATATTGTTTTGGGACGATCGGGACTCATGGGTAAGGTACTATTGTTATGGAGTAATGGGGAAGAACATCATTTATTACCCCCATATGTGCGTTAATCTTAAAAGTACTACAAGTGTTTTGATTATCTTGATTCGAGTCATTAGACTAGTTGATTGTAAAGTATGTAAAAGCTCAAGTGTAGGGTGGAAACGAGCTCCCCTTGATGTATTATTTTGGATGGTAGAGTAAAAGTGTATGCAAAAAAAAAAATAATAATAAAAAAATAAAAAAAAACGGGCTACCATCCATTTCTTTTATTTATGTTTAAGTCAAATAGTGTCTTGAAAAAAAAATCCAAAAAGAGTCGTAGTTAGTTTAAGTTGAGTCGAGTCTTGGCTTAGCAACGCCTCATTGTACATGTAGTTAACTAAGACAATTGACTTGCCACCAGTAAAATCTTCGTTTATCCAACAAAACCGTGTTTTTCATATCCCCTACACCTAACGTTATAACCCTTTAAAAGACCTCTTTGATAGTTTATCCTAGGTGCTTACGCCAAGTGGGGGAGGTTTGATCCTTTCCCAAGCCTATGGTAATCTATTTGCTATGACAGGTAATGAGTGATATTTCTCTATTTCCAATTATGACATATAAATTTACAACACCTGAGAGATGAGAGTATCCAAATACTTAATGTGAGGTGCTAGTTTATAATTTACGTGCTTGTTTTGATTAAGGTGGAATGATCATTTGTTGTAATTACTTTTATATTAGTGTTAAATGACCCCTAACTTGTATTTTTATTGGTGGAAAAGCTCATTTGCTTGAGGACAAGCAAATCCCAAGTGTAAGGATATTTGATGAAGCGAAAAGTGAACCGTTTTTAGGGGGTCATTTAAGCCCAAATTCGAATTTATTTGATCAAATATTGCCCTAAATCGTTCCTTTCTTCATTTTAGGTACTTTTGGAGTAAAATCTGGAAAAGGAAGCATTTTGGACGTTTTTGGAGCATAAAAGTGAAGAAAACGGCAAAGTCTTAATTTTCCTTGCTGGGAACAGTACCTGACGGCGTCACAAGATTCTACATGATGGCGTCAAGATTAATACAAGAGGTGGAAGTGGATGATACACGTGACGATCCAGAAAGTTTTGTACTAAGGAGATGACGGCGTCACCATAGGCCGTCATGGTCCAAATGTTAGTGACAGCCCAGAACATGTTTATACATGACGGCGTCAGGACTTAACCTGACGACGTCAGAAGATTTAAAGTGACGACGTCAGGAAGAAGGCTTACACGAGGAGAAACCTTAGTAAAACCGTCACAAGATGGTCAAGACAATCAAAACTTGCGCGCGGAGTAGCTGATATTGTTTTGGTCATAACTTTTGTATACGAACTAGGATTTAGGTGATTCAAAAGCCCACGCGAAGAGGACGAAGAGATCTACAATTTGGTGAAGAAAAGTTGGTCGTGACACCGTCAAGGTTGGTCTGACACCGTCATGGTCGGGCCGACAGAAAATCAGCCTATAAATTTAACATCACAACTTCACTTTTTGTAGGCCCTAAACCCTAAGGTCGAATCCTGGGTTTAGGTAGTTGTTTTTCCGGCAACTTAGAGGGTTTCAATCAATCCATAAACATCTCGTAATTGTTTGATGATTCTATCTTAATTCATGTCTTCAATTTTCATTATTGTTGCTTGTTTTTCATTAATTATGCTTGGCTAATTCACCTTGTGTCTACTTATGATTGTGTGAAACTTGTATATAATTGATTAGATCTTATAGATTCCTTGTTGATGTTTGTATCTATCTTCATCAATTAGGGTGTGACAACTTCAATAGGTCTAGTTGATTTAGCTTATAATTCTTATTTCCTATTGTTTCTTGTTTGGTTGATTGATATCGATGTTAGGCTTAAGAAAACTGGCAGAATTCCATTGGTGACTTGCTTGAACGTCTTAAGAAACTTGATCGGAGGTGTACTACGATTTAATGGTTGTATTTAATGTATAAGTTAATTCTAATGATCCCATGTTAGGAGCTTTTAATGGCTCAACATAGGAGTGAAGTAGGATCTTATAGAGTTAGGGAATATTGTACACGGCCCTACGAATGGTATTAAGGAATACAACCCGTCAATTAAAACAAGGTGTGACAATTCAATAGGTAGAATTGGATAGCTAGCAAGGAGTAACATATCATAGGTAGACATACTTCACTTACCTTGTAGAACCTTAGTTTATTTTTCTTGCACATTAGTTTAATTAGTAGCTTTTAGGTTAGTTGATTAACAACTAATTCCGCCCGTCCTTCCAAAACCCGAGATTTTTACTTTCTTTTCATAAAATATAAAAATACAAAAAGAATCATCCTTCACCTTTAGACCAAGTTAGATTAATTTCAATCCTAACGACACTATTCCTGAGTTGAACGATCAATCCCCCGGTACTTGTCACTATACTATACTACAACGATCAGGTACACTGCCTGGTGGGGGTTGTAAGCTTCTCGAGATCCCTTGAGAGGTAAAGCCTGGTGCGATTCCCACGTATCACACACGATCTTCCAACGAAGAACTTGCAAGTCCTTTATATGAACCTGAACATACCATTAACCAAAGACGTAAACGAAACAAACGTGTCCCGTTTTCTCAAAAAGATTTAAGACCTGAAACAACCAAAGAGATAGTTCTATCTGTTGATGATCTCTCTCTTTATCGATTCTTTATAAACTTCATCAAACTTCACAATCCAATGGATGAAACCGACAATGAACCAATGTGGGCCAATGAGTGAAATGTTGCTCCTACTCCTGGTCCTGCAATAACCTTACCCGAAACTGCCAATGAATTTGCCATTAAAGGAAATCATCTGACCCTTATCAAAGGCAACCAATTCGCTGGTAGAACTGACCCTCATAAACACATTCATGAGTTCCTTGGAATTTTTGAAATGTTTAGATACAGAGATACTGAACATGAAGCCGTTCAGCTCATGATGTTTCCATTATCCCTAACCGGAGAAGCTAAAACTTAGTTCGACGAACTTGACGAAGGAACCATAGCCACATGGGATGAACTTCGTACTGCTTTTATAAGTCGATTCTTTCCACCTGCCTTATTTGACCGACTCCTCATTGAAATTCATGCCTTTTCCCAACAAGATCGAGAAACATTAACCGAAGCATGGCTACGAATGAAAGAAATGCTCAGGAATTGTCATGGACATGGTTTAAATAAAGGAAGCATAATCAAAATCTTTTACCATGGACTTGACGAGAGTACACAAGAAGCCTTAAATGCTGCAGCAGGAGGAATTTTCCTATACAAAACCCCAAACCAAGCCTACCAATTACTCGAAGACAAAGTCTTACTCAAACATGATTGGGCTAAAAACCAAAAACCAAAATCCGCTATTCACAAAACTGTTGCTTTCGCCGATGAAGGCAGAAGTATTTCTGATACTGACAAAATTATGGCTCGAATGGATGCCATGGCAATCAAAATGGGTGCTCAGTATAAAGAAATGAAAGAGATACGTGAATCTTGCAACAATTGTGGTGGAAATCACTCAACCGCAAATTGCAATGATGATGACACACCTATGTCTCGAGAAGAGGAAGCCAAATTCATGTAAACATTTAGACGATCTCATTTTTACAATGATTATCGCAATAGAGATAATGATAAATGGCGTTCTATTGATAAACCTGATTATAATCGTGATCAACCTCGATCATACTCTAATGAAAAACCAGACATTCAAAAATAATTAAGTGAATTCATTAAGTCACAACAATCCATGAACATGTTCGTTAAAGACACTTTCAATGAACTTAAAGACAAATTGGAATCCACCACAAGAAACCACCAAGCCTCTATTCAAAATCTTGAGGAAAAATTCGACAGACTTGCCGAAAAGCAGGCTAATCGACCTCCTGGATCCCTTCCTAGTAACAATACACCTAATCCTAGAGGTGCTACTTCTAAACCTTATCCACCACCACCAGCTCGTCATGAGCATGTTAATGCTATAACAACTAGACATGGTACTTCTTATGAACCACCTCCTAATCCCAGTCAAACACAACCTGTTGTTGAAATTGACAGTGAGGAGGAAGATGAACCATCACCACAGAAAAAGACCAAAACAAAAGAAACTCCTAAAACACCTGTTCTAAGACCATATAAACCAAAAATTCCATATCCCCAACGCCTCAGAAAAGAAAAAATGGAAGCTCAATGTGGCAAGTTCCTAGATATGATTCGTGTCGTTTGAATCAATGTTCTATTAATCGATGTCATTGCCGGAATGCCTAATTACGGCAAGTTTCTTAAAGAACTTGTAAGTAACAAAAAGAAACTAGAACAAATATCTGCAGCCTTTTTAAGTGAAGAATCTTCGGCAATAATCCAAAATAAAGTTCCACCAAAATCGGGAGATCCCGGAAGTTTTCTAATTCCATGTAATTTTGGTAAAACATTCTCTTGCAATGCCTTGGCCGATCTTGGCGCAAGTATCAATATCATGCCATATTCTCTTTTTGCCAAACTTTCAATAGAAACTCTCAAGCCTACCAAATGAGTGTTCGATTAGCAGATCGCTCTTTTCAATACCCTGTCGGGATAGCAGAAAATATGCTAGTCGAAGTTGGTAAATTCACATTTCCGGTTGACTTCATTATCTTAGAAATGGAGGAAGACAGCAAAGTTCCTCTAATTCTAAGAAGACCATTCTTACACACAAATGATGCAATAATTAGAGTCAAACAAAGAAAACTAAATCTTGGAGTTAGAGAAGATAGGATATCTTTTTCAATCAATGCAGCCATGAAACATTCTTATTCTAACGATGACACTTGTTTTAGCATAGATGTTATTTGCGAAATTCTCGAAGAGGATTTTGAAAACTTGCTAAACAAAGGAGTAGAAATTCTTCACTCTATTCAAGGAACAATTCTCGAAGAAAAACTCTATGCTGAGTTTGAAGAATTTATGGCCATGAATGAAGAAATTGAAACCGATGATGAGGAAGAAATCATTTTTGAAAGAATTACCTTCAATACAGAATACAAAATTAAGAAATCTCTAGAAGAATCACCGACTGGCCTTGAACTTAAACCTCTTCCTAAACATCTAGAGTATGCTTTCCTAGAAGGAACATCCTTACTCCTAGTAATTATATCCTCCGAACTTTCAGAAAATAATAAAGCTGACTTGCTAACTATTCTTAAAAATCATAAATGAGCTTTTGCCTGGAAAACCTCTGATATTCCTGGAATTTGTCCCTCATTTTGCAAACACAAAATACAAATATTGGATGATAAGAAACCAATAGTCAAAAAACAAAGAAGGTTAAATCCTAACATGCAAGAAGTAGTTAAGAAAGAAATAACAAAACTCCTCGATGCCGGAATCATTTACCCCATTACTGATAGCCCATGGGTAAGCCCTATTCATTGTGCACCAAAGAAAGGTGGTATCACCGTAGTTACAAATGAGAATGATGAGTTAGTTCCCACCAAAATAATTACTGGTTGGAGAGTTTGTATTGATTACCGAAATCTCAACGAGGCTACAGCCAAAGATCATTTTCCCTTACCCTTTATGGATCAAATGCTAGAAAGACTAGCAGGAAACGAATACTTTTATTTTCTCGATGGTCTTTCTGGATACTTTCAAATTCCTATCGATCCTCTCGATCAAGAAAAAACAACTTTCACATGCCCTTTTGGAACATATGCTTATAGACGAATGCCTTTTGGCTTATGTAACGCACCTGGTACTTTCCTAAGATGTATGATTGCCATATTTCATGACATGATTGAAGAATCTATGGAAGTTTTCATGGACGATTTCTCTATCTTCGGAAACTCATTCAAAAGTTGTTTGGTCAACTTAAGTAAAATGCTTAAAAGATGTGAAGAGACTAACCTAGTTCTCAATTGGGAAAAATGCCACTTTATGTTTAAAGAAGGAATTTTGCTCGGACATAAAGTGTCTGGAGAAGGTTTAGAAGTTAACAAAGCAAAAATCAAAGTCATAGCCAAACTTTTACCCCCCACTAATACCAAAGGTATTAGAAGTTTTCTTGGACATGCCGGTTTTTATCATAGATTCATAAAAGATTTCTCCAAGATAACTAAACCATTAACTAAGCTACTTGAAAAAGATGTTCCATTTGAATTCAATGAAGAATGCGTAAAAGCATTTGAACTATTAGAAGAAAAACTTACATGCACAGCTATCATAGCAAGTCCAGATTGGAATCTTCCATTTGAGCTAATGTGTGATGCAACTGAAAGCGCTATTGGAGCCGTACTAGGCCAACGAAAAGAAAAACATTTTCATCCAATCTACTTTGCTAGTAGAACATTGAATGCAGCTCAGCAAAATTATAAAATCACCGAAAAAGAACTAATGGATGTTGTATTTGCATTTGACAAATTCCGATCATATCTCGTTCTATCCAAAATAACAGTCTTTACAGATCATTCAGCATTAAAATATCTCTTTAAGAAGTTAGATGCCAAACCTCATCTCATACGTTGGGTTTTGCTCTTACAAGAATTCGATATTGAGATAAAAGACAAGAAAGGTGCTGATAATGTTGCAGCTGATCACCTATCTAGAATTGAGAAACAAGATGGTGATGATGAAGAACTCGAAATAAACGATTATTTTCAAGAAGAAATTCTAATGGAAATACATTCAGATAATGAACCTTGGTTCCCTGATTTTGCGAATTTCTTAGTTGGAAAAGTTCTACGAAAAAATATGACATACCGACAAAAGAAAAAATTCTTCTCCGATCTAAAAAACTTCTTTAGGGAAGAGCCACATCTTTTTAAGACATGTCCTGATGGGATCATAAGAAGATATGTTGCCGGATCTGAAACCCGAGCCATTCTAGATGCATGTCATCATGGACCAACAGGAGGACATTATGGACCATCCATCATAGCCAGAAAAGTCTTAGAATCAGGTTTCTATTGGCCAATAATATTCAGAGAAGCCCATACCTTAGTTCGCCTTTGTGAAGCATGCCAAAAAACCAGAAATATATCAAAATGAGATGAAATGCCTTTAAAATATATACAAGTATGTGAGATATTTGATATATAGGGTATAGATTTCATGGGTCCATTCCCAAAATCCCATAAGTTTGAATACATACTGGTGGCTATTGATTATGTCTCAAAATGGTCAGAAGCCCAAGCTCTTCAAACTAACGGTGCAAGAGTCGTCATAACATTCCTTAAAAAAACTCTTTAGTCACTTCAGAGTTCCAAAAGCCTTAATAAGCAATAGAGGAACACATTTCTGTAACCATATAATGGAAAAAGCCATGAAGAAATATTGTGTAAACCATCGTTTCTCTACCTCATATCACCCTCAAACTAGTGGTTAAGTGTAAAATACAAACATAGCATTAAAAAGAATCCTGGAAAAGACTATAAAAGACAACCTTGCTCTTTGGTCTAAAAAATTTGATGATGCTCTGTAGGCTTTCCGCACAACATACAAAACACCCACTGGAAAAACACCTTATAAACTAATCTATGGCAAAGCTTGTCATTTACCGCTCGAATTAGAACATCGTGCATATTGGGCACTTAAGAATTGTAACAGCGATCTAATTGCCGCTGGAGAAAAACGTATGTTTCAACTTCATGAGTTAGACGAATTTCGTTTACACGCTTATGAAAATTCTATACTATACAAAGAAAGAACCAAAATCTGGCATGATCGAAAACTAAAAATCCGTAAAGAATTCAACAAAGGATAAAAAGTGCTTCTATTTCACTCAAAATATAAATTCAAAAAACCAAAACTGATATCCCGTTGGCTTGGACCGTACATGGTGAAACACCAATATCCATCCGGATATGTGGAATTATACGGGAAAGATGGTAAAACTTTTATTGTCAATGGTCACAGACTTAAGTTATATCATGAAGAAGAAAGTTACAATGATCGAAGGGCAGAACTCACTCCCTTCTTCCCTAAAACCTAAATCTATATGTCCTTGTGAGTCTAGCTTAAGACTCCTCGAAAAACAAGCGCTTCTCGAGAGGCAACCCATGTTTTCAAAAAATTTCACCACAGTTTAATTTAAGTGTGGAGGCATTTTCGCATTTGTGGTTTAAAACAGATCCCATAATATTTTTGTGTGTTTGTTTATTTTTGCAGGTTTTTAGTTTATGGATGCATGCAGAAAAGTTTCATATGTCAACTTCCGTCGATAGCCCTGGGAAGTTTCGATCTTATTATTTCGATTATCCTATTTTTATTTTTTTCAGGTTTTCACATTAGGGACAATGTTCAACTTAAGTGTGGAGGGAATGCAAATAGAATAATCGAGCGTATTCCACCTTATTGCTTGTCCTAAATTAGAAACTTTTGATAAAAAAAAAATGCATGGTATTTCAATACATATCTAACACAAGTATAATCCCCACTAAATTGTGAGAATATTCTTAGCCTTTGTATGAAGTGTATAGCATTTTTGCACTTCCTGTTTCATTATATATGAGTGAGCCGGTAATTCAGTTTAACTCTAGAACTTGTGCATGTATTTCGTTTGCTAAATCGTAGTGAGGTTAATTTATAGACAGATATATATGATAAAAAGGCAAAATTTCCACCCAAAACAACCCTTATCCATATATTACTTTCAGCCTGAAATATTTGAATAATTGATGTATTATGTTCTATTCGCTAGTCACTTATATGTCTCAAAAAAAAAAGAAAAAAAAAGAATGATGATGAATAAAGGCAAGAAAATATATGCCTAGAAAAAAGTAAAGTGAAGGCAAGTTGTTGGCTAGCGACAATATGGTTTAGTGAATCATTATGGCTGTTATATCTTCCAAAAACAAAACACCCATATTATCCTTCATATTCTAAATAAATTAACCATTATATTACCTTCTTTTGATATATTTGTCTGGTGCTCACGCCGCAACGGTTATGTTTACGTATCTTGTATAAGCCTGTGGTAGTTGTATGAGTTTTTTCTATGCAAATTGAGTGTTCCCACATAATCACCCCTGTTGAGCGAAATTGTGTGAATTCAAATAATCCTATGTGAGGTGATTTCGTATGTATTAATATGAAATATCTTTGTCTCTAACAAATAAACTTCCTTAAAGAATCTATCTTTAAAAATCTTTAATCTGCTTTGTCGCTTACATTTCTTGAGGGCAAGCAATAGCTAAGTGTGGAGGAATTTGATGACGCTCGAATTATACATATTTTATATAGCATTATTTATTAGTTTCTTAATGATTTATATGGACTTTCGATACTTAATTGCTTGAAAATACATTTTAGGTCCTCTAGACAAAGATCTCTTAGATTCAAGACAAAGTATTCACTTCCAAGATAAATCCATGTGTAACAACCTGGTTTTATTATGGTGATTGAGTAATTTTGTTTTGGTTAAGTTCATTTCGTTCACCTTGGTGACGTGGAAATGATTTGTGCGGTTTTGTGTTCCGGTTTTATTATGGTGATTGAGTAATTTTGTTTTGGTTAAGTTCATTTCGTTCACCTTGGTGACGTGGAAATGATTTGTGCGGTTTTGTGCGGTTTTGTGGAAATGATTTATGCGGTTTTTGCGTAATGAGTTTTGTTAAATCTTGTGAGCGTTAGTAAGTTACCTGGTGTTCGGTTTTATGGATTATATTAATTATAAGTGTGAAATTCTATTTTTGGAAACTTTGGTTTGAATATGATAATTTTCTGAGTCGTTGTAAAAATGAAGGTTTATCGCGTAAGACGTTAGGTTTCATTATGGGTTCTTATAAAATATCAAGAGTACAAGGTTTTAAGTGTAATATTTAATTATAAAAAAATAATAAAAATATATGTGTGTAGGAAATCGGCACAAAGCGGTTTTCAAGGGTTTTGGGTTTATTTTATTTATCAAACGAGGAATCCTAGTCCAACCCAAACAAGCCCAACACACCACCCTTATAACTATAGAAAATGACCCATACCCTTCTTTCTGGGATATTCAGTCGAACCAAGAGAGGAGGAGAAGCAGGAACATTTTACGGTTTATCTTTTTAAGCATAAAAATCAAGATCAATGTATAATTTTCAATACTTGTATTTAATTAATTACTATAATTCATGTAACAATGATATAATGGATTAGGGTTTATCATTAATTCTGTATATTAATTGTATAAAACATGTTGAGATCAATAATTAGTAATGTTATTGTTGGATCGATATACTCTGACCAAACTACTTTGTAGCTTGTAAGGGTTTAACAATATTAAGTAAGCTCAACACTACTAATATTGAAACACTGTTTAACCTTGTAAAGTATGCGGAATCTACTAACACAAAGCTTAAGAAGAACTTTTATATTAACCAAACTTTGAACCTGCTTTGTTACACAGATTCACTAACAATCCCTAACTATTTATCAACTTTGATCGACTCTAAAACTTATGAAAACTTCTATCTAAAACTTGTATCGACTAATACCCCTTAAGGCTCTTTATATAGATAACCTTAAGTCGGTTTACAACATATAATCCTTAAACGACAAGTTATTATCCCTAACTAACTCTAGAATATTTGTTCAATATTACACATTAATCCTTAACTAATATTGCACATCAGTCCTTGTTTCCTTCGAAGTACTTTAAACATTCTTCAGTAACAGCAGTACTTTGACTTTTACATTCAGCAGTACTTTGACTTTATTCTTCATGCAGTAGTACTTTGACATACAGAAGTACTTTGATATTTTATATCCCAACAATCCTCCCCTAACTTGAACTCCACTTGCTTGATTTCAAGTTTCTTTGTTATCTTTAATCTTCAAATCTTTAATTATTCAGAAAGATTGTTTCTTTATTTCTTTGTCTTCTATCTGTCATGTGTCAAAGTACTCTTCATCAGCATCTTGTCTTTCAATATATCTTCTCAGCAACTCAGCAACATTTTGGTACAGTGATCATCAAATCTTAAAAGTTTCATTCTATTCTCATCACTTCCAAGTGTGTTAACTCCTGTGAGAGGTGAATCATTGAAAATTATGATTTTTAGCAAATCATCAGCTATCAACGGATTTGATTAGTCTTTACCAATAGCCGTTTGCTATGGACTAGCCAACTCTTGATCACTTGGAGTATGGTGAGTTGATAACCATATAGTTTTTGGTAAACTATAAACCATAAACGGATTTGATTATCACATCAGAGCCGTACCCTCATGATGAGTCAAACTCTTTCTTGTCTGTTAAACATGGTGAGTTGATTACCATTTGTTGTGCAGTATAAATACTAACACCATGTGTTGCTTTTCAAATCCTTTTACTTTTCTTTTAAACATCAAAACATTTTATTTTTATTTTAAAGAACTTATACTGGTTTATATCAGCAAGCAGTACTTTGTTAAAGTACTATTTGTTTTTTTAGTACTTTGAAAAATACTTATTTTACAAAACAAATCATACCAGTATTATGCAATATTACTCTTCAGACTTAACCCATCTGATAAATAGCTTAATAACATCCAAAGCTACTTCAGATTCATCTTCAAGTTCCATTTCATGATCCAGCATTCTGAGCATAATTTCTCTAATCAATGGATATCTCCTCTCAGCCAGCATATGAATCATGGTACCATCTTCCATCTCTAGTGTATGAACTCCTGATGACTCAAAGAATCTCCATCTTGTTATTTCCCAATTCTCTTGATCATTCCACAGAGGATCAACACTTGTTTCTTCAGTTTCCCAAATGGTAATTAAGTCTCCAAGCAAAATTAATCCCACTCCTGAAGCTTCAATCTCTGCATAGTATGTCTGCACTTGCACATATAAGTCATACAGATCTGCCCTTTTAATACAATGCAACACATCCCATAACATATTGAATGTTGTGAAGCTTTCATCTTCTCTGTGAATCATAAAATAATTCCCTTCTTTTGATTCAACCACAGAAAATGTAATTATCTTGGACTTCTTTCCAGAATCTTCAATCTTCTTATTCTCAAAGTCAACAACTCTGAAATAGTTTCTAAGTTCATCAACTATATCTTCATGAATCATCTTCAGCCTTTTTGACAGTTGATCAACCTGAACTGCTTTCTTCCTTTTCAATCTTCTTTCCTCAGCTTGTTCCTTTCTGATATCTTCTAATTTCTTTTTTCTATCAACTTCCATGGGCACAAAGTTTTCTACTTCTTTTCTGATATCTTCTTGTACTTTATCCCACAGAGCTTTCACTTCTGGATACCTCTTTTTATGTAAATTCTTGTATCCTCTTCTTCTTAAGAAACATATCATCCAGTTCCTTTCCTGAGCTATAGTCATTGGCTTCTTTGTAATTGGCCTACTAACTTCTTCCAAATACTCAGCATCATACTCAGCTTGTTGCTTTCTAGCAAGCTCTAAATCTTCTGCAATCTCTAAATCTCTAATCTGAGCAAGAGAAAATTTCTTCTTTTTCTTCTTAGTATCTTTCTGAATCTTTATCCCTTTCCCTTTATCTTTAGGATCCAACTCTTTAGATTCAGAAGTACTTTCAACATATTTTTGTGCAGGCTCAGAAATATGTATCCCTCCAGTAGGTCTCCTCAAATTCATCATAACGTGAGCAATTGTTTCATCATCACTTGCAGTATGTACTCTTACTTCTTCTTGTTGTACAAAAGTAGAAGGACCAGCTTCATCTTCATAATTCATTGTAGAAGGTCCAACTGCAGTGACTCCACTTTCATCAATATTCCTAGAAAAAGTACCTTGCTCAGTAGTACCTTGCAGACTTATGTTTTCTGCAACAGTACTTTGCAGACCAGCACTTTCAATTTTCTGTGCATCCACATCCTGCTTAACAATTTCTTGCTCAGCATCTTCTTGCTCAGTATCTTTTTGCTCAGTATCTTTCCCTTGTGCAATATTCATATCCTCTTCAATATAGCTTTCTGGTACAAGATTCTTTGGACTTTCTGGATATTGCCACAAATGAGCATCTTCTGAATATTTAACCTCAGCATCATCTTTATCCAATTTCTCATCTTGATTCCTCCCCAATTTGGTAAATGATGACCTCCTATGCTTCCTCTTGGATTTAGAAGACTTCTTTGAAGATTTTGACTTTGGCTTCTGAGACTGCTTCTTTTCTTTCACATAAAGCCTAAAATTCTGAACAAGAGGCCAAACAAATTTCTTTAACCTTCTGAACTTCTGTCTTAGCTTCTTGATTTCTGCAGCTTGAGCATTAATAGTTGTCTTCATCTTCTCCAATTCCTTAGCCAAATCAGAAGTACTCACAGAACCTTCAATTCCCTCATCTCCTCCAAGTGTTTGAAGCCCACCTGTGGAATTATAATCATTGGGAGTAGGTACTTGTGAATCCTCGGAAGCAGTACCTTTAGAAGAAGTACTTTGTGGAGAAGTACCTTGAGCAGAAACAGATTTATCCAAGGAAGCTGTCACTGAGGGAGTCCTTTCACTTGAAACAACATGCTGAGGGGAAACAATAGGTGGTATAGGAGTATGTACTGAAGCAGAATGCTCAGCAGAATCAGATTGATCATCATTATGAGAATGTGCAGAACCACTATTGTCTTCTTCATCCCTAACAGCTTGAGCTACCTCTAACATATAAGCATTTAGAGGTGTATTCCTACCCGAAAATTTTACTCCCTTATGAGACATAAAAGTGAACACTTTAGGTGGCATCCTAATTGTAGGTACAATATCCTGAGGCTTGGGTATCCTATCTAATGGATTCTCTAAAAGCAATTGAACAAATCTAGGATACATGAGAAAGGGTTTGCCAGCCTTAATATGAGTAAGCATACCTTCAAGGATCATGTATGAGAAATTGAAAGGTTGATTTGTAATAAGACCAACAAAAGCAGAAGCTATGGAATGGCTAAACTGATCCCAAGCAGCACTTTTTGGACTCAAACAATGAAGCAAAACATGAATAAGAAATTTCCAATGAGGACTAACCATAGCCTTCTGAAAAGTAAGCTTATTCAAAGGACCTTCATACCCAATGTCTCTGAGTGTGTTCCAAGTCTCTTGTTTTCCAAACAAAACAGAGCCTCCTTCATCATCAAATAACAGAGCCTCTCTGATTGAAGCTTTTGTGACACGAATAGCTCTCCCAGCAACTGTAGCCATAATAATATCCTCTCCATCTTCAACCTGTGACCTTGCTGTATCCCAAAACGCTTGAATCCAAGGTCCAATGATCTCTGGGTTGACTAGGATGGAGTAACAGATGTTGGTTCCAGTGATAAAGTCAATAATACCATGAAAGTCAAGGTTATCTTGGGTTTTCTCAAGGTTTGCTATCACGTTGTGTTTGGTGTTGGTGCGTCGATTTGCCATGATGATTAGGGTTTGAGTGAGAAAAGTTATGATCGATGTAAAATAGAAATGAGTTTAAAAAACAAGAAAGGTGAATAAGGGTGAATAAAAAGAAAAGATATGAGGTTTATATAAGGATAAGATACAAAAAATCACGGTTAATTAATAATTTTACCGTTATTTTTGGAAGTAATTATCCCCATATCTTTCGAAAGTTTGTTAGCCGCAAATCTGACCGTTGGAACAGTATCTGACACGTCAGCGTACCCTTTAATAATACCAAGCAGTACGTTCCATAAAATATGGAGCAGCACCTTCCGTTATAAACTCACACAGTATGTTGACCAAAGTACTTTCCCCAAAAAAATCTTGAATGTTGACCATTTGACCAAAATATCTTTGAAAGTCAACCCTGATTAATGACTATCTCCCCATATTAAATCCCAAAGCTACCATGGTAAGTGAACATCAATACACTTCATTAAATGCCCATTTACCTTTACTTTGCTTATAAAAGTAACTTTACCAACAACAACTTGCAATCACCTTTACTTTCTTTAGCAGAACACAAAAACTAGTAAGCACAATGAGTCACATTCCAATTGTGAACATCTCTTCAGACTCAGATGGAACTACAGATTCAGAGATAAGTTACTACTCTGATTCTGAGTTTGAAGATCCAGGATGGTTAGATTATTTTCCTCCTCATGTACAGTGGATGGGACTCCAAGAATCTTCCTCAGCAATAAGTGCTACCAACTCTACCATAACTGATGCAGGTAGTACTACCAACAAAAAGCCCAAGAAGAAGAAATCTGTCCCTGGTTCATCTCTGGCTAATGAGCTTCCACATGCTTTGACTCAAGCCCTGGAATCAGCAATACAGAACATGAAGTGGCCTGCTCCAAGGAAAGAGAGACCTCCCAAACAGGTTCTTGGTCTGGCTTGCCCAAGAAAGCAGGCTTCTTTTGATGACAAGAGAAAAACTGCTCAAAAGGGAAAGCATAACTATGAGGGCAAGGGAAAAAGGCCTATGAAGTAGGTGTGTGAAGCTTGGTAGTAGGTTGTGGTAGTTGGTGGTTGGTGTAGTTTTGTGTTTTCTGTGTCTGTGTCAGTAGCTTGGTAACACCAATGATGATGTAGAAACTTTCTGAATGGTTGTTGTAAGATCTTTGCAGAATGAAAAAAAAAACTTTTCTTTTGAATGATACATGTAGCCTCCCCTCAAATAATGACTAACTAATAACTACTAATGCCTCCCCTCAAAAATAGCTTACATATTAATCATGCCAATACTCACAACCAAAAAGGTAAATCTTGAAACATCAAAGCCCTTTGTGAGTAGATCTGCTACATTATCATCAGTATGAACTTTAACCACATTGATAAGCCTGTGTTCATAGCAATCTCTTATAAAGTGATGTCTAATTTGAATGTGCTTGGTCTTGGAGTGATACACTGGATTCTTGACAATACAGATAGTACTCTCATTATCAATGTTGATAGGAGTATTCTTGAAATTGAATCCATAATCCAAAAGCTGATTCTGTAACCAAAGTACTTGTGCACAACAACTTGCAGCAGCTACATACTCTGCTTCAGTGGAGGAAGTTGCTGCAATTGTTTGCTTCTTACATTGCCATGACACTAATCTGCTTCCAAGGTACTGGCATCCTCCAGTTGTGGATCTTCTGTCATAGTTATCTCCAGCATAATCACTGTCTGAAAAAGCTTGGAGATGGAAAGGTGAATCTCTAGGATACCATAAGCCTAGCTTAGGTTGTTGCCTAAGATACCTGAAAATTCTTTTGAAAGCATTCAAGTGAGATACATTTGGATTAACTTGATGTCTTGCACATAAATATACAGCAAAAGTTATATCAGGTCTTGATGCAGTTAAATACATGAGACATCCAATCATAGACCTGTATAATGTGACATCAACATCTTCTCCTTCTTCATCTTTTCCCAAAGGTTTGTTAGTATCCACTGGTGTAGATGTAGGCTTAACAGTTGTGAAATTGAATCTCTTAAGAATATCTGCAACATACTTATCTTGACAAATATAAATTCCACTGCTTGACTGTTGCACTTGAAGTCCCAAGAAGAATGTTAATTCTCCCATTGAACTCATCTGAAACTCTTTCTGCATAAGATCTTCAAATTCTTTAACCATAGATTGCCTAGTAGCACCAAAAATAATATCATCTACATACACTTGGACAAGCATTATATCCTTCTTATCTCTTTTGATAAACAAAATCTTGTCAATTGCTCCTCTTCTATAACCATGTTGTAGTAGAAAATTGGAAAGTATTTCATACCATACTCTAGGAGCTTGATGAAGGCCATACAGAGCCTTGATTACCTTGTAGACTTTGTTTGGGTGTGCAGGGTCTTCAAAACCAGGAGGCTTACCTGAATTTCAACTACCTAAATTAAAATATGGTGTTCAACCAAAATCTAATGTAGTTGTTAATAAACCTTTGAAAGAAAGTGAAAGTTTAAATAAAACTTCACTTCCTAAGGACAAGGTGTGTTCTTGTAGAAAGTCAGATGTTCCAATCATTAAGGACTTAGCATCTGATGATAAAAAGGATAAACATGTTATGTCTAAACCTGAAGTGGTTAAGAAAGCAGGAACAAGTGTTCCTAAGATAGTCAAACATAGTACTGAAAAGCCTAAAAACAATGTTAAACATGTTAGGCAACCAGTAAGATATTGTGAACAATATAGAACCATAAACAAGCCCAGAGGCAACCAAAGGAATTGGTATAGCCTCAAGTCACTCCAACAAAGAGATAACAAAGCTTGTTACACATGTGGTAGTTTTGACCATCTTGCAGCTTTCTGTAATCAATGGGTATCTGGGTATACAAACAATAGGGTGAATCTAAAAAGGCAAACACCTAAAAGTCACTCTAACTTTACTAGATCAAAACCCAAAACAGTTTCAGTTCCTGCTGATAGGAAAATGGTTTCTGCTGATAGACCATATCTGACTGTTTACCCAAAAACAACAGTTAAAAGTGCTAAAAACAACTTTTAAATATGCATTAAATGTTGTTAAAAGACCCATTCTAACAAAGGTAGTAGTCTAAAAACAAGTTTGGAAACCAAAGGATACAACTGCAAAGCCATCAGTTTCTACTGATAGCCAAACAGTTCATATCACTGCTAAGGGAAACAGGGCAAATGCTGTTAAGGCCTCAGCATGTTGGATTCCAAAATCCAATGTTGCATCAATTATTCTCAAAAGATTACATCCCATTGATGCAAGAGGCGGATCCAAGTCAGAAATGGTTTGGATCCTAAAACAAAACTAATTCCTTTATTTTTGTGCAGGGACATTCATCAGCAGATGATGAAGATCAAGGATTCTCAGATAGTGGATGTTCAAGGCACATGACAGGCAACAAGTCTTATCTTTCAAATTTTCAATCAGTATATGGAGGCTATGTTACCTTTGGAGGAGGAATTAGAGGAAAAATTACTGGTAAAGGTACTATTAAAACCGGTAAATTAGATTTTGAAGATGTGTACTATGTGCAAGAGCTTAAGTATAATCTTTTTAGTGTCTCACAAATGTGTGACAAAAAGAACAAAGTTCTATTTACTGACACTGAATGGCTTGTATTTTCTTCTGATTTTAAGATGCCTGATGAAAGTCAAGCACTTCTTAGAATTCCAAGAAAAGGCAACATGTACAGTGTTGATATGAAGAAAATTGTTCCAAAAGATTCTCTTACTTGTCTTATTGCTAAGGCCACATTGGATGAATCTATGAAATGGCATAGGAGGCTTGGTCATATTAACTTCAAAACCATAAATAAGATTGTCAAAGATGGTTTGGTAAGAGGTTTACCTCAAAAACGATTTGAAAATGATCAAACATGCATTGCTAGTCTTAAAGGCAAACAACATAAAGCCACTTGTAAGCCCAAAATTTTTAACTCTATCAATCAATCATTGTTTATGCTGCATATGGACTTATTTGGTCCTACAAATGTCAGAAGTTTGTTGCATAAGAGATATTGTCTAGTTATTACTGATGACTTTAGTAGATTTACATGGGTATTCTTTTTAGGTACTAAGGATGAGACTTCTAGCATCCTTAAGACTTTCATGACAAAGATAGAAAACCTCATAAGCAAAAGAGTAAAAGTCATTAGATGTGATAATGGGACAGAATTTAAGAATAGAGTTATGGATGATTTCTGCAAAGAAAAAGGTATTAAAAGAGAATTTAGTGTTGCAAGAACTCCACAACAGAATGGAGTTGCTGAAAGGAAAAATAGAACACTAATAGAATATGCTAGAACTATGTTAGCTGACTCTAAGTTGCCTATAACTTTTCGGGCAGAAGCAGTCAACACTGCTTGCTATGTTCAAAATAGAGTTTTAGTTGTAAAACCTCACAATAAGACATCATATGAACTTTTTAGAGGTAGAACTCCTGAAATAGGATTTCTTAGACCTTTTGGATGTCATGTGACAATTCTGAATACCTTAGACCATCTTGGAAAGTTTGATGGTAAAGCAGATGAAGGATTCTTAGTTGGATACTCTATCAATAGCAAAACATTCAGAGTATACAACATGAGAACTAGAATAGTAGAGGAAAATCTACATGTGAAGTTTTTGGAAAATAAATCCAATGTAGAAGGTCAAGGTCCCAAATGGCTATTTGATCTTGAATCTCTATCCAAATCAATGAATTATATGCCTTTTGTTGTAGAAACTAATGAATTTTCAGGTTCACAAACTGCTGATGCAACAAATGGAGAAGGATTAGAGAAGGAGGCAAATCAAGATTATGTGATGATGCCAATATGGACAAATTCAGGTGTGGATTCAACTTCAATAAATGGTGAATCTTCTTCTGGTAAAACTAAAGAAGATGTTGAAGATGAATACAAGGAAGATAGAACTGAGGAACAAGAGTTTCAAATCAGAAGTAACACTGCTGATAAGCAAATCGTTCCCTCTAATGAGCAAAATGTTTCTGCTGATGGACCATCAGAAGAAACACAAGCAAATCTCTCAGAAAATGAGGTGGATTTCAACAACCTTCCACCTGATTATCAAGTTCTTTCTACTCCACACTCAAGGATTCACAAAGTCCAATCCCTGGAAAATGTAATTGGAGATGTACAATCAGGAGTAAAGACAAGACAGCAATTGATGTCTTTATATCAACAAGGGCTTCTTGATGCCCTCTATGCTTCAAAACAGCATGAGTTTTCAAACTCTTGCTTATTTGTATGTTTTCTCTCACAAGATGAACCAAAGAATATTCATAAAGCCCTAGAGAATTCAAGTTGGTTGGAGGCTATGCAAGAGGAGCTTCTTCAGTTTAAGATTCAAAAGGTATGGGTGCTAGTTGATTTACCAAGTGGTGTAAGAGTAATTGGCACTAGATGGGTTTTTAGGAATAAAAGGGATGAAAGGGGCATAGTGATAAGAAATAAAGCTAGATTAGTAGCTCAAGGGTACACACAAGAAGAAGGGATAGACTATGAAGAAGTTTTTGCTCCAGTAGCAAGGATTGAAGCCATTAGACTCTTTTTCGCTTATGCTTCATTTATGGGATTCACAGTTTATCAAATGGATGTCAAGAGTGCTTTCTTATATGGTACTATTGAAGAGGAGGTGTATGTCTCACAACCTCCTGGTTTTGTTGATCCTGACCATCCAGACAAAGTGTACAAGGTTGTTAAAGCTCTATATGGCCTACATCAGGCACCAAGAGCTTGGTATGAAACATTGGCTTCCTACTTAATCTCAAATGGATTTCAAAGAGGCAAAATAGATCAGACACTTTTCACCAAGAAGCATAAGAAGGATCTTTTGCTAGTTCAAGTGTATGTGGATGATATCATCTTTGGATCTACAAGGAAGGAGATGTGTTTGGAGTTTGAGAAGCTTATGCACAATAAGTTTCAGATGAGTTCCATGGGGGAACTTACATTCTTTTTGGGTCTGCAGGTTAAACAATCAAGAGAAGGAATCTTTATTAGTCAAGACAAATATGTTGCAGAGATTCTTAGAAAGTTTCAATTTGCTAATTCCAAAATAACAAGCACACCAATGGACCCTGAGAAACCACTTCTTAAAGAAGTAGAAGGAACTAATGTGGATGTACACACATACAGATCTATGATAGGTTCTTTGATGTATCTCACATCATCAAGACCTGATATCATGTTCTCTGTTTGTGCTTGTGCAAGATATCAAGTAACTCCTAAGGTTTTTCATTTAACAGCAGTCAAGAGAATTTTTAGATATCTCAAGGGTCAACCTAGGTTGGGTTTGTGGTATTCTAAGGAGTCATCTTTTGACTTAGTAGCATACTCAGATAGTGATTATGCTGGTGCTAGCTTGGACAGAAAGTCAACAACTGGAGGATGTCAATTCCTTGGGTATAGACTTATCTCATGGCAGTGTAAGAAGCAGACAATGGTGGATACTTCAACAACTGAAGCTGAATATGTAGCTACTGCAAATTGTTGTGGTCAAGTTCTATGGCTTCAAAACCAACTTCTTGACTATGGGTACAATTTCTTACATACCATTATTCATATTGATAATAGTAGTACAATTTGCATTATTAAAAATCCAGTGCAACATTCAAAAACAAAACACATTGAAATTAGACATCATTTTATTAGAGATTGCAATGAAAAGAGGTTAATTCAAGTAATGAAAATTGCTTCAGAACAAAACTTTGCAGATCTTCTTACAAAAGCTTTTGATGTTGGAAGATTTCAGTACTTGGTAGCAGGTATTGGAATGCTTAATCTTTAAATTTTTCAAAATAATGTGTTCTTGTATATAGATTTTGTTAATGCATCTAACTTTGTCATTTAAAACTACTATTACCAATTTAAAGTTATTCATACAATTAGTCCTATGCATTATTCTAATTCAAGACAAGTACTTTGTACTTTGTTCTTTTGGTTTTAGACTAACAATTTTAGGTATGAATGTTTGAGCTCAAAGGCCATTTCAAGTGAAATCTGTAAGCAACAAATTTCTGATCATTGATGATCATTGCTGCTGAATGATGATCATTGCTGCTGAATGATGATCATTGCTGCTGATATAATAGGTTCATGAAAGAAAGAGTTTGGGACTTCAAAACTCCTTAAAACTTCTTTCTTGGAACCTGATTATGATGTTTCACATTAAATTGATGATTTAGTTGATCAGTAAATAACTGATACAACTCACTTTCTATCATTTTATACTCTCAAGTATAATGTGACTAATCTACGGATATCTGATAGAAAGAACAACGAGCAACAGTGAATCTAACACTTGTGTTAGAGGTAACAAATGCCACGAGCTGGAAACCCTGTAAAGAAAGCCTTTTGAATAGGTTTATCTGTACACAGGCAGTTATCTATAACTGAAAAACATTGGTTCTCACACAACCAGAGGTTGCTTTAAACCGAAATTTTGATTAAGTGTTGGTTACCACACTTAATCCCTTCAAAATGGTTAGAAGCAGTATGATTTTTAATCATAAAATCATGTTCATACTGCTAAGTCAAATATTTCTTAAAAAGGATTTTCAAAGAGGCTTAGAAAATCATCTAATGATGGATTATGAGTCAATGCTCAGTGATTCACCACTCATAGGAGGTTACACACCTAGAAGTGATGAGGGCAGCATTTAAACTCTTAAGGAATTGATGGCTTCATGTACAAATTGTCTGAAAACATGGAAATTGCTAGATCAGATGATTGTGATATGATATGATTGTGAGAGATCTTCCAAACAGGGGAGGAAATTGCTCAAGAGAGAAATAAATCTCAGGGGAGGTTACAAAAGCCCTTTAAAGGAAGTTTAACCAAATAAAAAGAAGGAAAAGATAAGAGCATACAAGATGATGACATGGTTTCTACTGATAAAGAACAAGAACAAAGCTGATAGGAGAAAGTTCTATCTAGATCAAAAGATGAAAGGTTTCAATTTCAGTTCACTATGTTTGTTCATCACTTCCAAAGACATGCTGAAAGATGATTTCTACTTCTTGGAACAAGCATCCAAGATACACAGCATCATTGCCTCTTATAATTCTTTCAAGTTGAATATTGCACCATCTTTTAGTCCAAGATTGGAGCAAAGAACAGAAAGCAGATGAGTTACAGAGAAAGACATTCAATCACTCAAAAGAGAAGAAAGTTCAGATCAACAGTCTGACAATGAAGTGTTTGAAAGATCTTCACAAAGTCCTCATTTAATTCATAAAAACATGTTTGAATGTAATTCACATGTTTAGGGGAGGATTGTTGGGAATTAAATAATCAGAAGAATCAGCGCAAAAGCTCAAGGAAATACATCAAGTATGTTCCTGATAATAAAGCTCAAAGTACGTTCCTGCTGATAGCACAAGAGTGTTTCTGCTAAAGAATGTTTCTACTGAAGGTGTTTCTGCTGATGGATTCTGCTGCTGCTGCTATGACTCATTCAACAGTTGTGTAGATAAGTACGACTTATTCTACTGATTCATATACAAGAAAAATATCTTTGTTGTAGTCATCAAATTGAACACTCCAAGTGAGTTATAATCCTAGATACATGTTGTATCTTAATGACTAAACATGATAAGTCATCATCTAGCTAGAATGAAGATTAGTCATAAGCTAGTATTTAAGATGAGTCATATAGATTGTAAAAGATCTTTCCTTGGACAATAAAAGGAAGATCTTAGATATGACTTAACAAGTGCGATATAGCGATATATGTGAGTAGAGATATACATAGAGAAAAACAATAGAACAAAACACAAGATTCAAGGTCTTTGTAATCCTAGTGATAGTGAAGATCACTCGTATTATTTTGAATAATATTGAATCGTTTGGTGAAATACTTTCATTGTTCTTTGTTAAATAAACACAAGCATCACAGTTCCATTTCCAATAAACATTCTAAGTGTGGTTAAGTAGATTCCGCATACTTAATCATATTCACTCAAAGTATCACATATACACATTACAAAGGTCCAACACCTCATAGTGTGTGATCAAATCAAGTGATCCTCTCAGTAAACCTTTTAGGAAAAAGATTATCTCGCAAAACTTTGTGAAAGTGATATTTAAATTGTGAGACCAGGAAGTGATTTCCCGGGTCGTACCCCAACGAGGTGTGAATGGAAAGCTTCGAATGATATTGGGATTAAAATCTTGTATGATTGGAAAGATTATTTGGATTTACGATACGTTAAATTAACGAAATTGGAAAATTAACAAACGAAGGTGAAAATAAATTAATCTACGGGTAAACAAAAGGAAATTATCAAACTAGGGGAATCCTAAAATTCTACGGGAAACATAATTAGGTATCGAGAATCCTAAAACGTAAACAAAATTAAAAACGTGACGTTTATTTAAAAATAAACGTAAACGTACAAAATAAAACGTGAAATATGAGCTACAAAGGTCCTACGGGTTTCCAATAAATTTTCTTACGCATTAAATGACAAAAGAAAATTTTAGAAAAAAGAAAATTAATTTTTCAACAAAAATTATATTTATTACGGATTAAATACTATTTAAACTAAATTTAATTCTAATAAATACTAAAACTATTTATAAAAATCTGAATTTTTTCTGGAAATTATATTATACTAACACAATCCTAGGAAAAATACTACTTTTGAAAAAGCTCTTGCAAATAAGCTGGAAATAGCTTAAGCAGTTAGATAAGCAAATGGGAAAAAAAAGGGTTAAATATACATGGGATGCACCTTCCAACAGAACTTGTGTGGTGAGCTGGGTGGCCAGGGTTCGAATCCCAGCATGCACTTTTTTGCTATTTATTTTTTTTTTACTTTTGACTTTACAAAACTAATTTAACGACAAAGATAAGTGACTTTTAAAAAGACAGTAATTTTGAATAACCAAAATAAGCTGTAAAAGAGCTTATTATCCCAACAGTTGGTCTAAATGAGCTCAAAAAGGATTTTTTAGCTTGAATAAGCTTGCAATAAGCTCACAAGCTGGAACCAAAGGATAAAATAAGCTGAGACAATTTAGATTCAAGAATAACAACAAGAATAAGCTACAAGTATAACATTAACAACAACAACAACAACAAGAATCTAAACAAGAACAACAACAAGAACACTGCAGCAGCAGTGGTCAAATAAGCCAAAGGATGGCTTAAAAATAAGCACTAAAGAAGCAGTAATGGGAAAACTAAAACATGGGCCCTAAACACTATCTAAAAGGCTACTCAGAACAACAAATAACACATCATTTGATCCAGGATTGAACAAGTTATGAGCAAAGGAAATTTCATAAAAATCTGATGCAGGGGAGTATCTTTCCCTGCAAGTGTGTTTGAAGATCTGTGGGACCCACAGAAAAAATCACAAAAATGAAGTGAACATGGGACTCAAGAGTTTAGGTGGGGGACTGTGATCTGTAAAAATTTCAAGGTCTGAGTCTTATCCCAAAATTCCCTAAAAATCTTTGAAAATCTGAGATTATGCCTATGAATCAAATTTTGACTTTTGAAATTTTGCACCTAGGTTGACTAAACTGAGATTCTAAAGGTCCTAGATGATTAAATAAGTTAAAACAACTCTAAATTACTATAGATTAATTAAACCTAACTGATTTTGATTCACTTTGAAGGGTTTGACTCCCCAAATTCACAACAGATACACTGTGGAGGGGTTAAGCTTGCAAATTTGACTTTGTTACTTAAAAACTACCACTGTGATGCTTGATTTGAACTACCTAACACCCAAGTATGCTATATTAACCAATCTAATCTACTGACATTCACCAAAGCTCAGTCAAACAATCATATCCAAACACCCCTGTTCTAACTGTTTTCAAAGATTAACAAAGAGAATGAGTGAATTTACACCAATACCACACTAACTACTCTACACTAACCTCAAATAAACTTAACTAAACAGAAAGCAACAATTAATGATAGCAAATTGCACTTAGCATATAACATGAAAAACTTTGGTAATTTTCCTTACTTGTCATCCAAGCTAGAGATTACTGAGAGACAAGGACCATAAGAACAACCTATATGTCTCCCATGAGACTCTAAACCAAACTCCATTACTGCTACTGCTATCTCCTTTTTCTTCCTTCTTATATTTTTTTGTATTTTTGGGTTTTCCTTTGTATATTTTTTTCTTTACTGAGATTTACTTTTCTTCTGATTCAAATACCTTTAACAAACTTAAACCAACATTCTGAGACTAAATTAAAAGCATTTAAATGAAATAACAAGGGACTTGAGAATTTGAATGAAAATTTGAAATTGGCATAAACTTAAATAAACTTTAATTAAACTTGAAAATTAAAATTACATTTGCAAACTAAGTTAAAAATAGTAAGATACAAAGGAAAAGGATGCCTTTAAAGGCTACATATCATGCCCTATTTATACTACTTTAAAGAGGTAGGTATGACTTTCATTCTTTGTGCTTCTTCTGTGAGTGCAAAACAGTCCAATACACATCCTTGTGCTCTTCCAAACAAGCCCATCCATCGGTTTAAAGAAATCTTGATCTCAGCCTTTGAATGCATTTTGGCGCCAAATTGGTTATGGTGGATTGGTGACCTGGAGGGTGTTAGGTAGGACATTGTGAATGATATGGGGTTAGTGGGATTGGGAGGAGGTATGGAAGACAATAGTAGAGAGTGATGGCGGAGATGGTGATGGAGTTTGCAGGTTCACGGGGAGGGAAGGGTGAAAGAGATGGTTTGTGGTTTGACTGGTCAATGAGTATACGTTTTTATTAATAAAACGTAAAAAGGATTTGTGGGCTTTGGGATTTAGTTGGGCCAAAGGGGGAGTTTTATTGGATTGGATTGGATTGGAATGGTGGGCTGGTGATGGTTATAGTAACAAGGGTCCGTTTGGTATCAATAGTATCACAAGGACCAATGTTGTAATTTTCTGCATCTTGAGGGGTTGAATCTGCCAATCTTCCAAACTATCACCAAGGGTTAAATTTTCCAAGTCATTAATTCCCAAGGACCATGATTTATAATTTTTCCATTTTAAAATGCCCAGGGACCAGAACTGCCAAAACTCAAAGTTAAGGGACCAAACTTGTAAATTGTTGACATAAATAATGTGTGAAAACGTTATTTATATTTTTCGATATCTCTATATTTTTACGATCACAAAATGTAAAATCGCAAATCGTATAATTACTACGTAAACAAGTATTAAGCTAGTTTATATCACTATATCCAACTTAATCACTTAAGGTATGGATAAACAAGTGCTTAATACATCTCATGATCAAAAGGGTATTTAATTAACTAACACAAAGTTTATTTAATTATATAAACATATTATATATTTTTGAAAAATACTTTTGGTAATAAAGAAAAATGTTTTATTCATACTAAATATATGAATTCAAATGTTTAACCAAAATCAGTTAGTTTTTCACCAAATAAACTTTCCCCACTAAAAGACAAAGATTCTGGCCGTTTCAGCTGGGCGGCCCCCTTAATTATAAGGGGCGGTCCCCTTAAAATTAAGGGGACCGACCTTGATTTAAGGGGACCGGCCACGCTCCTCTGTCAGAATCTTTTGCCTATAAATACCACCTTAAACCTGGATTTTTTCCTCACCTTTTGCACGAAATTTTCAGATCTATAACTCTCTAAACATCCTCTAAAACCCTTTGAACATTTGTATATTAATCCTTGTTTCAAGTGATTCAATCCCTCATCATCCATTCTCATCCAAAGTGCAAAAGAATAACACTCTTTCTACAACCAAGTTCAAGAAGTGTTGAAGAGTAGTTGTGCATAGTGTATATATACATTCATTTGTGAATATTGTGTTGTGCTTGTTATATATTGTTTAGAAGATATAGAAGTTGTGTAGGAAGTAGAAGTTGATTAGTAGTGAAGTAGGTTTGTTGTGAAGATTGGTGTGAAGTAGAAGATTGGTGTCTAGAAGATTGGTGTGTAGAAGATAGGTGTGAAGAAGATTGGTGTGTAGTATATTGGTGTGAAGAAGTTGTGTAGAAGTAGTGATCAAGTTGTGAAGTTGTTGTGGTGTGTAAATTGGTGTCTAAGGTTTTCTCTGCCAAAAGGGAGTTTGTTGACATAGTGAAGAAAACTCTCGAGTAGGTGACTCGGGGAGTGGAGTAGGAACAAGGAAGGTGTCCTTGTAGCCGAACCACTATAAATCCTTGTGTTGCGGTTTGATCTTTCCAACTCTTCTCATTACTTATTTATTTACCTTTACTATATTAGTTTTGTTAGTTAGTTACCATAAAATAGTTCATATAGTGCAAGTATTGAGTTCACATAAACTAGAATTGAAGTTTTAAAAACAAACTTGTGTTTATAAATTTAAAACGACGTAAAACTATTCAACCCCCCCCCCCCTTTTAGTTTTCCACAATTGGTATCAGAAGCCACGTCTAGCAAGATTTTTAAAATATATTGTATTTTAAAACTTGTAACGATCTATGGAATCTGAAAAATATTTAGAAGGGCAATCTATGCAAAGACCACCACTATTTGAAAGTGATGGATTTTTATATTGGAAAAATCGATTCGAAACTTATGTGAAATAAAAAGATCTAGATCTTTGGCATGTTATTACCAATGGTGATTTTTTACCTATTCAAAATAACCCCGAAACTAAGAAAGATGAAATGGTACCTTTTGAAAAACAAAATGATGATTTAAAAAGAAAACTTGCTAAAAATAATGAAGCAAAAATGGTTATTTACAATGCGCTACCACGTAAAGAGTACGAAATGATCTTTATGTGTGAAACCGCAAAAGAAATTTGGAACTCTTTATTAATAACCCACCAAGGTAATAATCAAGTCAAAGATAACAAAATAGATCTACTTGTTCAACAATATGAGCAATTCACGATTCCGGAAGAGGAATCAATTGATAATGCTTTTGCTAGATTTAACACTATAATCACAAGTTTAAAAGCACTTGATGAGAATTTCTCTAGTAAGAATTTTGTTAGGAAGTTTCTTAGAGCTCTTCACCCAAAATTGCGAGCTAAAGTGACGGCTATTGAAGAATCAAAGAATTTGTCAACGCTACAACTTGATGAATTAATTGGTAATTTAAAAGTCTACGAAGTAATAATAAAGAAGGACTCCGAAATGGTTAAAGGGAAACGAGAGCAAAGTAAGTCAATCGCCTTGAAAGCTAGAAAGGAATCCAACAACGAAGATAGCTCATCTTCCGAAAGCGAAGACGAAGAATATGCCATGGCCGTAAGAGATTTCAAGAAATTCTTCAAAAGGCGAGGAAGATTCGTTAGACAACCACACGATGAAAGGAGAACATCTCAAAAGAATAATGATGACAAGTATAGCAAGAATGAGAGAAAATGTTTCAAGTGTGGTGATCCGAATCACCTTATTGGAAAATGTCCAATGATGACAAGAGATCAAAATCAAAGAGCGTTTGTTGGAGGTGCTTGGAGTGATAGCAATGAAGATGAGAAAGAAACAACAAAGGAAGAAAAGTGTCTCATGGCTGAAACATCAAGTGAGGTACGTTCCGAAACCGAATATTTTAGTGATGAAAATCTATCATTAGATGAAGAAGATTTAGATAGTGAATACAATAGATTATGCAAACTAGGACAACAAGTTATGGCTAAAAACAAATCACTAAAATACATAAACAACCAATTAGAAAATGAAGTACTTGAACTAAAAATTAAAATACATCAACTTGAAAAAGGTAAAGAAACTTTTGAGGAATGTAAATCATGTCAAGAGCTTAGAAGTGAAAACAACGAACTAAAGGAAGAAATTTGTAAACTTGATAAATTTGAAAATAGTAGTAACTCACTTAGTAAAATTATAAGTATTCAAAGAATATCCGGAGATAAAACCGGTCTAGGTTTTAACTCAAACAATGCCTCAACAAGTGAAGTTAAAAATGTTAAATTTGAAAGTAAACTCAAGGAACTAAAACCTTCAAAATCTAATCCTAAGTATATACTCATAAGTGATAAGAAAATACCTCTAGCTAGTAATGAAGAAATAAAACCATTTTATAAACCATCTTTAAAAACCGAAGTAGAATCGTCTAAAACTAAAACAAGATCTAAAACTCCACCACCTAGGAAACCGAATAATTCTTATCCTAGACCTAAAACACCTCAACCAAGAGTAAACCAAAATAGACGAAACTTTAACAATAATCAACAAATGTGGAACTTCAATCCATGGGGTATGTTTCCACCATATATGCACCCAAATTAAATACAAAACATGTTCGGGACAAATAACTTTGGTCAAATGAGACAATGGGGACCAACGTAAAAATTCTCGCCATTCAAACATGGAAATCTTTGATATCACCTCTTGTTCGGACTATCTCTTGAAGATTTTGAAGTTTAATGCATTGAAGACGTAAGGTACACATTTCCTTTTATTTCCTTGTCAACAAATGCATGCTTAGTTTAGTATCTAGTTTTTATGTGATTTTGATTGGTTCATTATTCCCTCTATTTTTTTTATATATATATACTTATCTACTTATACTATATCTAAATAAATATATATATATATATATATATACACTTAGATATATCTAGGATCTTATAACCTGGAAAACTCATTTGTTGATTTTCTAGAACTAGTAATTGTTCGTTTACGAACCTTTTCTTTTCCCCATTTGCCTTATCAATTTCTTTGACGACACTCATGCTGATGAAGAGATATGAGTCGAAAAATCTATGGATGAAACAAACTCTCGGCTTCCGTTGCATACGTCTCCCTCCTATATTCTCGACTTATAAACCATTACTATATATATATATATATATATATATATATATATATATATATATATATATATATATATATATATATATATATATATATATATATATATATATATATATATATATATATATATATATATATATATATACACTTATGAACCTTCCACAACTTTCTCGTTCACTTGACAACTTGATATATTTCATCCGAAATGATCAAGAAAAATTTATTGACAACATGTCAAGTAAAAGTGTCAAGTAATTCCCTTCGTGCGTACACTCTCCAACGTATGTTTGATTAAATATAAATCTAATATATATATATATATATATATATACAAATATTTTCTTGTTTGTTCCAGAAACCAAAACTTGAAAAATCAAATTTTCGAGGGCGGCCCCCTTAATGTTTAAGGGGACCGGCAGCCAAATGAAGGGCGGCCCCCTTAATGTTTAAGAGGGCCGACCATCTGATTAATCCAACCCGTTTTTCCCTTTGTTCCCTTTTTCAAACACTCCAATTTTTCATACTCCCCTTCCCCGGCTTCTACTGTAACGAAAACCAAAACCCAAAAACATCTCAAATCACTTCCAAATCACATAATTCGGGTTAATACGCAAAGGGCAAATTCATCTAACACAATCACCATTACGTATTGTAAGTCTTTCATAACACATTTCATCCAATTTCATCTTATTTGGTCATACTCATGATTATGCATGTTTTATAAAATTCGTCAATTTCACAATTTCTTTCGAATTAAGTCTTAAAACTTCATAACAAATGCTTCCCCTAGGATTAGGATGATTAATCAACACTAGAAACTAGTAATTGTAAACTAACATGTCGAAAATTTTTGAAAAACTTCATACACTCCTTTTCAAAAAATTTAGTAAACTCATTGTTGAATAATGAGTTGAAAACGTGTTAAAACTAATCACATTATACTTTTGTAACTTGTAAAACTTGAAATTACATTTTTCGACCAAGAAAAATTATATTGGTTCACAATATAGGGGTGTTTGGATTATGTCCAAATAATATCGAAACCTAGTCATTATAATTTTTATAAAACTTTGTTATAATTATAAACCTTGAAATTACTAATCGGACTTGTCAAGATATATAATTCATATATATATTGACATACTAGTGGTATAAGTCACTAGTTAAGGAAGCGTTTGGTTTATTACTAAAAATAACATTTTTAAGTAAAAATACAAACCATTAAAAAAAAAACAAATCACATGCATGAGAAACTCGCAAGAAATAGCTAGTTTTACAATCTAATGTAAATCTAGTAAATTTAATGATATATTAAGATGTTTAAAAGGGCGTTTGGATTGGTCCATAACTACTTATTAAACATCTTAAAGTATATCTAGAACGACTTAAAAACAATATTAAGGAACATGGTAATCTACTTCTTAGGATTAGTAACGAAGTATGTTTACGTTCCAACATAAGCCTTAACAATATACATATACTTTTATCTTTCTTTATATTTATTTTGGTATTTTTGTATCGTTGATGTGTTTAGGTGAAAATGCCAAAAGTAACTACCGAAGATCTTTCTCACACTAAAAACTACATTCCTAAAGTTTCCCAACTCCCTACCACATCTCCTTCCATTGGACTTATATATCGTCAAATTGAAGATAGAAATGTTCATGAAGGACGTGTAGTAGATCTTGCTTTTGCTCAATCCGACTACATAAATCGCGTGTTTACAAGCATCAACTTCAATTGTCTTTATGAAATTAATGAACCTATCATTCCTCGTTTCATAATGGATTTCTATAGCCAAGTCACCGTCCAAGCCAATGATCTTGGTTTCATCGCCATCTCTTTCATGATTCAAAATGAATTTATCACCCTAACTCTCGAACAATTTGGTCATATCCTCCAAATTCCATTTAGAGGTCAAGCCGTTTTCACAAACGAGTGGGACTTCGAATCTCTTAATCGCTATCGACCATCCTTCGGTCCCTATTTCGACGAAATTCCTCATCCCGACGAAATTCGTCAAATCCTTGGTGTGGAACGTGCCACCACAAGCCGAAAAATAAAATCCAAAAACGTTCAAATCTCTCCATACCAACTTCTCCTCAAGGAGTTAAGCCCCCACATGAAGCGTTGGGAAGAACTCATTCGTTAGAATGCGTTTGGTACTGGAGGTCACCGGGACCATCTCCCGGTGTGCCTTGCTCACATGTTGTATTGTATAGCTGTCGAAAAGCCGTACAATTTGGCCTACTTCTTTATCAAACGGATTGAGTGTGCTAGAAAAACTCCCAAAGCCAATCTTCAATATGGAATGTTCCTCACTCGTCTCTATCATCATGTTATCGAGTACTGCCCCGATCTTGACAATAGTATCTATGAGTCCATCTACCCCACTTTACGTCCTCTCGCTCTAAAACAAGCTCGACGAACTCGAAGTGACAAGGGTAAATCTCGTCGTCATAGCTTTCATGGATCATCTTCAAGACAAGACGATGAGGATGAGGATGAAGACATCCATGATGCTAATACCCCTTCGTTCTCTGAGTTCGTTGACAATTTAGAGAATCTTGACTATCCCGACTATTCTACCCCATCTCCTAGTGATCAAAACGAAGAAGTGCTTCATGAACGAACTACCGAAATGCTTAGAAGACAAAAGAGCTTACATGAAGAAGTTAGAGGTGGTTTCAAATCGATCGGGAAGACTTTGAAGGGTATCTTCGGGAAGAAAAAGAGATGATATGCTTAGATTATGCTTGTTGAACAATATTTAATTTTTATGTCTTGTGTGCTATTTGTCCGAAGTATATTCGGAAGTACTTGTTATTTTCTTGGATAATTGTTTTGTGCACTCGATTAGGTTGTTAACTTGCTTATTTATGTTTTATTTATGCTTATGAATGCATGCTTTAACTCTTAGTCTATATACATACTTGCATGATTAGCTTATCTATATATATATATATATATATATATATATATATATATATATATATATATATATATATATATATATATATATATATATATATATATATCATGTATGCTTATAATAGACCAAAACAAATGTGAAATGTCCAAATAGTGCTTGCTGCAAATACAAAACAAAACACAACATTTTTCCAGAAAATTTTTTGAAAAATTTTGGTTTCTGGGTCGTCAGATGGGCAGCCCCCTTAAAATTAAGGGGACCGGCCTCTATTTAAGGGGACCGGCCATCTGAAACAGTTTTTACACTGTTTTATTTTGCATCATGTGATCCCTTTTGCTAGTCCCAGCTACCATTTCCCTTAAAAACTAAACTGATTTTGGAATATCACATTACAATTTCAAATTAATTCCACTTCTAAACATGTTTTCCCACTATATAATCCCCATACATGTTTAATTCACATTCCATCATCCTCAAACATTCATCAAACATCATCATGTCATCACCAAGAACCACATATTCAAACAATGCCAAGAAACAAAAACTTGTCATCATTCCACCCAAACAACTCTTCATTGATCTTACAAATGAAGACAACACCACTCCATCTCCACCACCTCAATGTTCATCTCCTAGTGCACCAAATGCACCCTCCGAAACACCTTCAACAAATGGAAACTCTACTTCCTCCATACCATCCACTTCATCCATTAATGACTACATTAACACCCACTTATCTCCTCCATCAATAGTTCAACCATCACAATCTACCAATGAAAACACAACCCTTGCATTAACTCTCTCACTATCACCATTAACACCTCTTGATGCACACTTCTCATCATCCCCTATCAATCCACCAACCTATAACCCCGTCCCATGGAGCTTACTTGAAGCTCATGGTGACACTTGCCTTTGTTGCATCCACAACCGAACAATTGTGTTCGGACTAAGAGATGAAATGCAATACATGTTTTCTCACATTGAAAACTTGTTGCATCCACCACCAACAACAAACTCAACTCCTCCACCACCATTAACAAACACTCCTCCTCCATTACCATCTCCATGTTCACTATACATTCCTCCCAATTAAACATGCTTGATGTCTTACAAATAAAATTATGTTAAACCATTTTGGATGGCAAGCTCTAGAGAGGACTTTCATATTTGAGCTTTGGTTTATTATTTCAATGATGATTGTAAGCCTTTAAAGGCTTTTGTTGGTTGCATTACTTATTTCATTTGTTGATGTAATGCTTGATGAATTTATTTCACTTGATTAATGATATGGTTATGTTTAGTTTACACTTTTGCATGCTATATACATATATATGTTGCTTGGCACTAAATATTTTTGCAAGATATCCATATCTCGATTCCTTTTGGCCTCAAAACGAGGGGGAGTATACTTCAAGGGGGAGCTTCCATTAACATGGGATAACCTTTTTGATGCTAACAAAAAGGGGGAGAAGTGATATAAACTCACAATAATAATTTTCGATTAATGAGTTTAAATTTTGTAATCATCAAAAAGGGGGAGATTGTTGACATAAATAATGTGTGAAAACGTTATTTATATTTTTCGATATCTCTATATTTTGACGATCACAAAATGTAAAATCGCAAATCGTATAATTACTACGTAAACAAGTATTAAGCTAGTTTATATCACTATATCCAACTTAATCACTTAAGGTATGGATAAACAAGTGCATAATACATCTCATGATCAAAGGGGTATTTAATTAACTAACACAAAGTTTATTTAATTATATAAACATATTATATATTTTTGAAAAACACTTTTGGTAATAAAGAAAAATGTTTTATTCATACTAAATATATGAATTCAAATGTTTAACCAAAATCAGTTAGTTTTTCACCAAATAAACTTTCCCCACTAAAAGACAAAGATTCTGGCCGTTTCAGCTGGGCGGCCCCCTTAATTATAAGGGGCGGTCCCCTTAAAATTAAGGGGACCGGCCTTGATTTAAGGGGACCGGCCACGCTCCTCTGTCAAAATCTTTTGCCTATAAATACCACCTTAAACCTGGATTTTTTCCTCACCTTTTGCACGAAATTTTCAGATCTATAACTCTCTAAACATCCTCTAAAACCCTTTGATCATTTGTATATTAATCCTTGTTTCAAGTGATTCAATCCCTCATCATCCATTCTCATCCAAAGTGCAAAAGAAGAACACTCTTTCTACAACTAAGTTCAAGAAGTGTTGAAGAGTAGTTGTGCATAGTGTATATATACATTCATTTGTGAATATTGTGTTGTGCTTGTTATATATTGTTTAGAAGATATAGAAGTTGTGTAGGAAGTAGAAGTTGATTAGTAGTGAAGTAGGTTTGTTGTGAAGATTGGTGTGAAGTAGAAGATTGGTGTGTAGAAGATAGGTGTGAACAAGATTGGTGTGTTGTATATTGGTGTGAAGAAGTTGTGTAGAAGTAGTGATCAAGTTGTGAAGTTGTTGTGGTGTGTAAATTGGTGTGTAAGGTTTTCTCCGCCAAAAGGGAGTTTGTTGACATAGTGAAGAAAACTCTCGAGTAGGTGACTCGGGGAGTGGAGTAGGAACAAGGAAGGTGTCCTTGTAGCCGAACCATTATAAATCCTTGTGTTGTGGTTTGATCTTTCCAACTCTTCTCATTACTTATTTATTTACCTTTACTATATTAGTTTTGTTAGTTAGTTACCATAAAATAGTTCATATAGTGCAAGTATTGAGTTCACATAAACTAGAATCAAAGTTTTTAAAACGAACTTGTGTTTATAAATTTAAAAGGACGTAAAACTATTCAACCCCCCTTCTAGTTTTCGACATAAATTTTTGAAAACTTTTCACCCAAAGATCATTTGTGATGTCATTTGACTTTTAAAGAGTTTGGGTTGACTTTTCTTTAAAATGAATGTTCAGGCACTAGTTTTGTCAAATTTTGAAAGTTGGGGGACTGAAACTGCCAATTATGCAAATTTTGTTTGTTTTTCATTTGTTTTCACTCGTTTTGTATCTGAAACATATAAAACACGATCTTTGGGATTTTTTTCGTCTTTTGGTGCATTTTTGAGTGTTTTTAAACATTTTGCAGTTCAGATTTGACTAAAAATTATGATTATTTACACACTCATCATGGGTTTATTTTGTTATATAGATTTGTGATTGTCTATTTGGAAGCTGCAAAGACTCAGGTGAGTTCATAGTCCTATTTTTACATTGTTTTAAATTTGGAATGAGAATGATGCTTGTGTTGAAATACTTTTAAGTTATTGTGATTATGTGGTTTATAAATTCAAGGATTAGTAAGTGTTATTATATGTGTATGCATGCTATGATATTAATGTGTGGTTATTCTGTGTGGTTTAATTGGAGGGTAGCTATGCCTCCATTGTTCATTTGAGCAATCCAATTGAAGGATAGTATCCCTACCCATTATTATTCTGTGTGGTCTGATCGAAGGATAATGATTACCCATAATTGTGAACTTGGATCGTGGGCACATTCCGTCCCAATTAATGTTTGATATAGTATTTGGATCGTGGGCATGTTCCGTCCCTATTGTTGCCTTATGATGCGTTGTTGGTTGATTGATGGAGATTGCATGCTAGATTGTATAATAACTAGTCTTACTGTCATGCTATGTTTTATAATCACAGCGAACAGCTTGCCTTGTGTGATATTGTATGTCTTAAACCTATGAATCTCACTGATGGATTGTAGTTTTATGTTGATATTGTGATTCGGGAGGTCGGTTACTGATTGTACAATATTTTGCACTACCAGGCCTTCGATGGTGATCAAAGGAAAATGAGGGGTGTTGTGATTGCGCCAAGCTTGGATATAACCTGAAATAAGAAATAGTAAAACACTACGTTAAGTGATTGCGCAGGGGTTGGACCCTGCGAACCACCTCCGGCGTGTGAATGAGTGATTGGTATGAGAGTTTAAGTATATGCGTAGTAAAGTAAGGTGAGATAGATTGCATACCAGATTTGTCATCGTCCAGGACTATTTATAGGTGAAGAAAACGGTCCTGGAGAGTGGTCACACGTTTGATAGAGATCATGGGGGTGTCTCATGATTTGTGGTAACCGCTAGGGGTTAGTGTCCCACTCCCCCTGATTTAGCGGGGGAGCTAAAGAGAAAGAGGAGACGTGGGTAAGACCTGGTCTTACCAATATGTGGACTTGGCATTGTTCCGTCCTTGAAACTTATCGAGAGATACCCCGAAGGACTTGATCCTTCGATTGGCGAATTCCCACTTGGTAACTAGATCATTGATGATTAGTTTTACGCCAAATAAAGTTTAAGGAGGCTAGCCAGAGCCTTCGATTATGTAGGTTGCGATTACACTCGAAGGGGTGTCCTTCGAGCTAATCGGAGGGTACATCATCAAGCCCCCAGTTGAAAGTCAGATATGCACACAAGAATATGTGGCTTACAACTCTATCGTAATGTAAACTGACCATGTTAGCTCGTGGGATCCTGCAGAAGAAAATTAACGTCGCCAAATATGCATTAAATGCGCTTAAATACTCTCTAACTAACTCGAGTTATATTACCACTTGCCAAGCCTTGGTAATCCCATACGTCCTCTCAATGCTTTAATCCCAATTTGAAATCCAGATATATCAAAATATCAGTGACACGTGTACGGTGAATATCAAAGAGAAAAGCGATATAAATTTGTTTCAACCAAACCCTAAATCACTTTTTCACTGCGCCCGAAATTCATCCTCCTTACTACATGCAATCAAAACACACATAGTAACATCTGTCATTATTTCTTGCAAGAAAAAAGGTAAATTTCTTCCTCGTTAAACTATATTGTATCGTAGAAGTATAAGTCTTCGTTAAACAATATGGCAAAAAATAACAAATTTGTGATTAAAGAACAAAAATGTACCTTATCAAAAGATGAATTACGTGCTTTTCTTCAAGATTATCCCAATCCAAAAGAATTTAAAATTATGCTCCCTAGTAAAAATCAAGCTATATTTGATGCTCCTGAGGGATATGTAGGTCTGTACACCCATGCCTTTAAATTGTCAAACTTTAGAATACCAATCCACCCTTTGATTTTAGAGTTTATGCAGTACTACCAAGAACACATCTCTAGGTTTAATCCCTTTGGTTTGGCTAAGTTGACGACATTCATTGTGATGTGTAAAGCTTATGGGTATGAGCCTACACTAATAGTGCTTAGGGGGTTTACAAACTTGTATCCGGGTGGGGATTGGTTAACTTTGGCAAAAAGAGGTGACCCTGATGTTCCAACCATATTGTTAAAGCCTTTTACAAACATAACAGATTGGAAAGGGAGTTTCTTTTACATACAAGATACAATTATACCTCCAGAGTACCCTGCTTTGGTGAACGAAGCATACAGGTTTGATAAAAAATGTTTCAACGATGAGTTGCCTTACACTGTTCGAAGGAATCCATTGTACCAGCCTCTTGTTCATCATCCAGTGAATGTTCAATCTTTCCCCGAGCCCATTCTGTACATGGCTGGGATTGTTGACCATTGGGAGGGTTCCCCTATGAAGCCTGAAATTGTTTGTGATGGAAAAATAATGTATACTCTTTATTTAAATAAATTTGAACAACTTATCTGATGATATTTATTTGTTTTCCTTCGTGTTGCAGGAATGTCTTTCTGAAATTTCGTTGTTGCCGATGGTGCTAAAGAGACGAGCTTCCTTCAAAGGAATCCTGAGGAAGTCAGCTATGTATTTGGTTCACCCTCTGTGTCAGTTAATAATCAAGAGGATGATGCAAAGATGGTTGAGCCCCTAGCTTCCCTACAGCCTTCCAAACCAGACAAAAAATCGAAGCCTATGGTTGCAGAGGAGACTTCTCAGTTGGTGGAGAATGTTGCTGAGTCCGATGACCCTCTCTCCGAGGATGATCAGGTGACTATTATTGGCTCCTCTTCTGGCATAGCTGACAGGGTTCGAAACAGGAAAGGTACGAGTGCCAAGCCTGTAAAGCCTACTCCCAAGAGGAAATTGATTTTGCCAACACCTCCATCCAGGAACACCAGGGAGAAAGGTCAGATTATTACCAAGAAAGCTGCTGAAGCGTTGGATGAAGATATCCATGGTAAGTATATGTGTTATTGATTTGACAGGGATATGTGTATATGTCTTCTAATTGATTGTATATTCCTTAGGTCTTCCGAATACCAAAGAGCTTCCTGATGCTTCTGCTTGCCATCGCCTTGCATTGCATATTACCCCTCCGAGCTGGAAGTCTGTGCTAACCAACATGCCCATTGAGGATTTGTGTGATCTACACGACAAAAGCTATATGAGGCAGGTTGTTTTGGATAATCATCTCAATTCTTGAACAAGGGAAGTGGTACAAACCCTTGCTTCTGCTAGGGAGAAGATGGATGAGATTCTAGCAAGAGAGAAAAAGAAAGATCAGGAGTTTGCAGAGGTTCAAGCTAAGTGTGAAGAAGCCTTGAGGGATATTGAGCAGAATCCCCTTGTACAAGACCTTCGTTCTGATATAGCAGGGTTGGAGAAGGAATTGAACAAAATGAAGGTGGAGTGTAAGAGGCTTCGAAAGGAGGAGGCAAAGGTTGTAGGTTTCAAGGAAGAAATTGCTGAGCTGGAGATCAAGTATGGGGACCTCGAAGAAGAGAGGACGAAGCTGGGTAAGCTGGAGATCAAACTTCGTGAAGATCTCGATGGCCTCAGGCGCAAATACAATGCGCTTAAAAAAGATAGGGCTGCTGTTGTCTCGAAGGTCATCCCATACATAGCCATGGAGTTATATCACAGCGATGAGGTGGGGAAGATGATAGGTGATGTTGTAAATGCTGCCATCTATCATGGGAAATGCACTACTTTGGAGGAAATTGCTGCAACTGGAAAGCCGGTGGACTTATTTGAGATATCCTACTACCGTGCCACTCATAAAGCAGAGTATGATAATGCAAGCAACCTCCTCACAACTGCAGAGTACCCCTTCCTTGTTGATGCTACCAAAGATCCCATGGCTTCGGTTGAGACGCTTCTTTCGAAGAAACCGCGCAGGGTAAAGCCTATGGTTGTGAGCAAAAAGAGCACTCCTGTGAAGCCTGCATCTGTGAAAGCAACACCTGAGGTACCCTCATCTCCAAAGTTGGCCTTCGAGAAGCCTCAGTCTCCGGGTAAAAGTTCTGCTATGCAGCCATCCTCTCCGAAGACTGATTCAAAAGAAGCTTCCCCTAGCAAGGTCAGTCCTGAAGCCCCCCAAGTTCAGCATGAAAAACTCACATCTCCTGGTAAGTGAAGGCTGCAGTGTTTGCAGTTATTTGGCCCCAAGGGTGGTATGTACCCTTTAAAACAATGTCTGTTTATGCCATGTGGTTTCTGAACAATTTATGTTTCTGTTGCGCGTAAACAATTATCATCTTTTGAGCAGCATCTATGCTACGTACTAAATGTTAATGGGTGTATTTCCCATCTTTGTTTATGTGTGCTTTTCTCTTCCTCGTTTACTTAAATAAATGTTATTATACATCCTAAAGCTTAGAATAACTAAGCTTTATTGTGTGTATTTTGAACCAAGGTTTTATAGCAATCGTATAATTTAATTGCTGACAGAGGGTTGCGACCCACTCTGTCTTCATCCTTTAAGTGCGAAGGGCTTTGCATACCCTAAGACTATGTAGGAAAGTTAATGTGAATTTTGGATGTTTTAGTTGCCTACAAGACATAAGTATCTTGTGCCATCCTTCGAACATTGAACTTGTAATTACTTGGTTGAGTAAATCTTTGTTTGCTAGATGTAACAAAAAGATTCAAGGGAAACATGCGATATCATTAAGTGGGTAGGGGAGGATTACATCATTTGTACAAATGAATACTAAGACGCCTACCATTAATGCTTCTTTCCCAACAAGAGAAAACTTGAATACATAATAGAAGAATTTGCAAGTCTTGACTTACATAAGATGTGGCAAGCCCTTCATATTCTAATGGAGGATTATTGATGATGAAACCGTCACTACGTTTGAATAAAACTCGTTCCACGCATGCTTCTGTGTAGCCTGCGATTCTATGTGTAGCGGGTTTGTTATTTTGTCGAAGCCTGTTGCTCCGCTCCGGATTCGAGATGCTCTTGATTGTGTGAAATCAAATGTATCTTTGAATCATTTATGTGGTGTTCCTTTTGTTTGGCTCGAGAAACTTTTTTGTTGGAGGACATACTTGATTCGCATGTTTTAGCTGGTTTGTTACTTTGTCCTTCGAAAGGATCGTTTTCCCCGTATTCTATGTTATATTCCTCCAGCTCCTTAGCCCATTTTACCATTCTCCTTGTTCAGTCAGGGTTTAAGAGCAACCTTTCGAATGGCTTATCTGTAAGTACTATGATGGTATGATCCTTGAAATATTTTCGGAGATGTCTTGTGGCATCAATTAAAGCTAGGATTAGCTTTTCTGATGCCGCATAGCCTCGTTCCACATATGGTAAGGCTCTACTCACAAAATATATCGGTATTTGTAGATGTCTTCTTTCCACGAAAAGCATGGCACCAATCTCGTCAGGGGACATTGCTATATGTAGGAACAACACCTCTCCTCTGGTTAGGAGTGAAATTGTTGGTATGATTTCCATGCAATTCTTCCATCTTTGGAAGGATGTTTCGGCTTCCATATTCCATTGATATGATAAGTCATTGATGACTTCATTGCGAACCTTGTAGGTAGATGAAGATCTGTTAACACCCTTCGATAGAAATGCTTTTAATGTTTCCAAGTTACTTCTTAGATCTTGAGTCCCCCTTCGCGTTTGCAATTCTGATGAGGTCTCTTCATTGGTTGGCTTGGTTTTAATCGTTTGTTTTACGAATGGGTGTTCGTTTGAATCTTCTTTTTCAATGCCAAAGGAACACATTACTAGGTTCAACTTTAGGTTGATCTTTCTCAGTTGTATGAGGGTCTCTTCTACATCATGAAGGAGATCTTCTTCTGTCCTGCTGTGGGTGATTAGGTATTCGCCGTGAATTTTCAGGTTTCTCCCTATCTGTTTTTTGAAGACCTTTCAGATCAGCCTACTGTAAGTGGCTTCGATATTTGGTAAACCGAAGGGCATACGCGTGAAGCAGTAGGAGCTTCCTTCTACATGAAAGGACATTTTTTCTTCGTCTTCTTTTGCCATTTTTATCTGGTGGCATCCCATGTTTGTATTAAGGAAGCATTCCCAATGAACTCCAGGTGTCGATTACCTTTCTCCTTCTGGCAAATAGCTTTCTTTTCGGCAAGCTTTGTTGATGTCTCTAAAGTCTACCTCTAGTAACTTTTTTCCATTTCTTCGCTGGGCTACCGTTGGATTAGTAACCCATCTCAGATTTTCTACCCTTCGAAGTATTCCTGCAGCTGTGAGTTTGTTGACCTCGTATTTAATTGATGCCCTGTGCTCGGGTGTCACTTGGTGGGGCTTCTGCTCGACCGGTTTGACGTGTTTGAGCTCGTTTAGCTTGTGCTCCGTGCTAAAGGGTTCGCCGTTGATTGTGAGCAACCTTGTTAGTCCTATTGTCTTTGAATATTTTCCTACAAACACATCTTCATACTCTTCGAGTAATTTTTTCAATGTTTCCCTGAAAGTTGTAGGGAGCCGTTTTCCTATTTCCACCTTTCGTACTAGATGGGACTCGTCTAGTGCGCATGCCTTTTGGAATCAGAGTATTCTATGGCGTTCCTCGTTTGCCATTAATTATCATCTCCCTTGCCCTTGTGGGCTTCCTGGTATTTTTCTTCGTGATAGCTAGAGAATACAGTACCAATACCATTAGCTGTTTGGAATTTCACTATTGCATGCACCGTAGAGACCACGATTCCCAAATTTTGCATGTCAGTTTGTCCGAATATCATGTTGTAGGGTGACTTCGATCTTACGATGACAAAATTGAAGATTTCTGTTCTTGCGAGCCTTCCACTTCCGAGTGTTACCTCTAGAGGTATTTCTCCTAAAGGCCATGATCATTCCCCTGAGAAACCTATCAAGGGCATTTTTGATTCTACCCATTTGGATTTGATCGTAGGGCTGAGCTCTTTGAAGCAATGCTCGTAGATTACCTCGCAGGCACTTTCGCAGTCCATATAAATTTTGTTCACCTCCATATTCGTGACTATGGCCTTAATGATCATTGGATCCTTCGAAGGAAAGTCTCCTGTTTCGGACGAGAACGTTATTTCTCTTGCATCGTGAGCTTCTCTTTCGGGGATCTTTCTTTTCAATCGGGAGGAATCCCATCGAACCATTAGGATAGGAGCTTCCTGAGGAGTATTATCCTTTCCTAGTTGCGTATCGGTGGTTTCTCTTTGCTCTTTCTTATCCCTTTCACCAGATGTGTTAATTGCCCGGATTTTACCGCCTCTTCTATCTGCTTTATCAGTTCTCGACAGTTGTTTGTTTCGTGACCAATGTCTTCATGGAAGTGGCAATATTTAGTGGTATCTCTGTTCCTGCTTTTCCCCATTATGCGAGGGGACGGTTCGAAGGCTTTGGCAGCCTTCTCTGTGGCTAATATCTCCCTTGGAGACTTCGTGAGATTTCCTAATAGACCATGGTTCGGACCCTTGTTGTAAGGGGTAAACCTATTATGGTTTTTGTGTTTGTTCTTCGACCCTTCCCATGAAGATGATTTTATTCCTTTATTGCTCTCCACCGGAGCTCCATTGGTGGATACCTCTTTGGCTTCTATCCATGTATATGTTTTTTCCATCAGGCCTTTGTATGTTGCCGGAAGATCTGTAGATAAGAATTCCACAAGAGTCCGGTTGCGTAGGCCATGGAAGAAACCAGAAATACGTTGCTCTTCGTGTAAGCCTAGAATCTGCATGGTTTCGTCAGTGTATCTATTGACAAAGTTTCTTTTGCTTTCGTTCTCCTTCTGCTTAATATTGTGCACTGTGAGGTGCGTTCTTGTGAATTTCTTCTGTTGGCTGAAGTGAGATTGAAACTTAGCCTTCAAATCGTCAAGGTTGATAATGCTTCCTAGCTTCTGCCCATTCCACCAAATACGTGTTAAATCTCAGAGGGTATATGTGAACATGTGATAGGCTACTGGCATGGCCCATTTCTGCATTCTTATAGCTCCTTCAAATAAATGTAGGAAATTATCTGGGTCCCCCTTTCCATCGTAAGTGCCTATATGTGAAGGCATCTTTAAACCATCCGGCAAGGGATAATCTTCGATCCATCTCACGAAGGGTGTAGTGGGGCCCACGGGCTCAGCATATGGATGGGCATACAGTGGTACGTTCATCGGAACAGTATGGTATGGATTAATAGGAGGGGGTACTCCTAAAGAAGGCTGACTAACATAGAAAGGATGAGAGGATTATAGGGTACAACAGTTTGTAAGGGATATTGATTGCCAGGTTGCCCATTGATTAGGGGATAAAGAATCGGAGGGTAGCTCTGGACTGGGAATTGAGGATGCAGGCCAATGGGGGGAAGACTCCCTCCTGTGTTGACTGGGCCTAGGTTACCTTCCACACCAGACGCGTGGGAGGGCTGTAGAGGGATTCCTCCTTTGGTCCTTCCTACGTGAGCTGCTAATAATGGGGGTAGGTTTACCTCCGCGTTCTCCCTCTGCCGACTCCTCCCGTTAGAGCCTTCGGCGACAGTTCCTTCCCTCCTCGTGGGTGTTCTCTCGGAAACTCCTTCGAATCCTACGCTTCTTCCTTCAACCCTTCTATTTGCAGGCGACCCAATGCGGAGGATAGGGTGGTGAGCCCTATGGATTGAAGGTCTCGGTTCCATTTCGATCTCCTCATCATACTCATCGCTGGAATATTCTAACTCCCTACATATCTCCGTATTTCTGATTTGTTTCCTTCGAGCCCTTAGCAAGGACTCTAACTCTTCGTAATTAGCATCGACAAAGGCGGGGCTAATGATGAGTTCTGGGTTGGCCGAAGTGGATGCATGGTGATTGGGCGTTATTTCAGGATGAGATCATGTAGTAAAGGTGGAGACCGTGATTGGCGGTAGGTTGTTGGCGTCTGTTACGGGTAAAGGGGTTAAGGACGAGAAACCCGGTGGGGGTGTAACTTCTCGTTCTGAATTCATGCCGGAATAATAGCGAGTGTATTTGACTTGGTTATTTTGCTTGGAAATAACGGGACTAATTGTAGTGGGTCTCACGGATGGCGCCACTGATTGTACAATATTTTGCACTACTAGGCCTTCGATGGTGATCAAAGGAAAATGAGGGGTGTTGTGATTGCGCCAAGCTTGGATATAACCTGAAATAAGAAATACTAAAACACTACGTTAAGTGATTGCGCAGGGGTTAGACCCTGCGAACCACTTCCGACGTGTGAATGAGTGATTGGTATGAGAGTTTAAGTATATGTGTAGTAAAGTAAGGTGAGATAGATTGCATACCAGATTTGTCATCGTCCAGAACTATAGGTGAAGAAAACGGTCCTGGAGAGTGGTCACACGTTTGATAGAGATCATAGGGGCGTCCTATGATTTGTGGTAACCGCTAGGGGTTAGTGTCCCACTCCTCCTGATTTAGCGGGGGAGCTTAAGAGAAAGAGGAGACGTGGGTAAGACCTGGTCTTACCAATATGTGGACTTGGCATTGTTCCGTCTTTGAAACTTATCGAGAGATACCCCGAAGGGCTTGATCCTTCGATTGGCAAATTCCCACTTGGTAACTAGATCATTGATGATTAGTTTTACGCCAAATAAATTTTAAGGAGGCTAGCCAGAGCCTTCGATTATGTAGGTTGCGATTACACTCGAAGGGGTGTCCTTCGAGCAAATCGGAGGGTACATCATCAGTTACAATGGAAGAAGATGAAAGTCATGGTTAGTGAGAGAAAGTAGAGAGTAAAGGGAAACTAGGTGTTTTATTCAATAAGAAAGATGAAAGAGTAAATTACACAAAGTCTCACCCTCCTAGTGAAGTCTAGGAGGGCTTATATAGCCTAACACATAACAACTATTGGAATATTACATAACTAGTCCTTATGTTTTGGCTAAATAGGATAACTAACGTAATCCCGTAAATGTCGTTCCATTTACGTGTTAGGGTGATTCCTAACAATCTTCCCCCAATGGGGCGACATAAGGGATTACTTACAGCATTTCCTACAAGTACAAATACAAATAAAGAAAGGTCTTCATCGGCTCTTCAAGTGCTGAGGATGACTACAGTTGACGCTCTTTGTCTTCATCTTGTACCTCGGCTTGAGAACTTTATCTTCACTTGTAGGAAAAATGATGTAATATGCATGAAATGGATTAACTTCCCCCCAATTCATGCTGCATGTCTTTAGCGGCTTCTTCGTAAGCTTCCTTTTGGTGAAGTTTCTGAATCAGCTTCCCCCCAAACTGACAACCGTCTTCAGCAGATTCGAAACTTTGATGTAGTTAACATGTCTTCTAACTTTTGAAGTTGTGAGTATGCAGCGGAATTTGTAGATAACATCGTAAACCACACCAAAAAAATCTGACTAGTCACTAATCACAGTTATGCTCAATACGGAAGCTCCGTTTGGGGGTAACATGCAAGAAATCAGCAAGATCTTCTCACTTAAGTAGGCTACTTCTTCACACCCCACGAGAGTTGAAATGATTACACCAAAAGCACAAAACTGAACCACTGATCATCTTTGTGGACGTCTCTCCGGTAGTAATAAAATTGTAAGCTCGATCACGTGAGTCTATTATGCGTCCCTGATGTGCACATTTCTTCCCCCTAATTGCAGATCCTCATGGAAAATGACTGTTTTCGCAAAGAAATCAAGAAAAGTCAAAGAAATCAAAGAACACCCACTCTCTCTTCCCCCACGATGTCTTCGCGGAATCGAAAGCATACACACTATGTTTACGATGGAAACGGAGGCAGCGTAACCCCATATGTCCAATTAACCGATTATGTGTGAAGTATCATAAATAGCCCGTAAGAATAAACTCCTGATAAACATCTCTACTCTTTTATACTCCTCTCAACTAACTCATTACCAACCCCATTATCATTCTGTCGGCTCTTTGTAGTGACTACTGATGGAGAAAACTCAGTATGACGAACTTGAGACTGAAGTAAAATAACCCAAACTTGTGACTTAAACTTGCACTATTGTTTGACTAAGAACCAGTACTGAGAATTTCAATAATGGTAGGAAATCATATACCCATCCAACCATCCTTTATTGTATATGAATGTCTCTTGAATTATCCACATCTTTTGGTGACACTTGAGCACTATAACGTAACTCCTTTAAAGTGATAGTTATACTCTGTGAGCACAACAACGTAACTCCTTACATCAGGTATAACTAGATAACTCAAGTCTTGGTCATTTGTACGAATCAAAGCTTGAACAAGGATCTCGAAGAATCATGCATCCAACCAACCCCGATATCTTCTGATACTAAGTACACGCACCCGTGAAATTCCACTTCAACCACAAATAAATAATAAAGAATTATCGCCGTAGTCACATCTTGCGGTTAAATGCCCAAAACTAGCCGTTTGAAGGTTTAAACGAATCTTGATAATGGTTCCCGATCTTGTCAAAAACGTAACCGTATCCCCGTAAAAATTTGTAGCGACCAAAATACCACAAAATTCAATTCCTTTTTCGCCAATTATTATATAAAAAATTAACTCTATGTTTAAAAAAATACATTTGTGTCATCACTTTTCAGCTCAAGTTACTTTTGGTCGATAGATATTGCAGCCCAAAATTATTTTAGCCCAAGGCATTTTGATATTCATGTTTCATTATCTATATAGTACATTTGTCGAAGACTCAGATTCCTAAGTCCTTAAAATAATAATTAACTTTACTATCCTTCACGGGCTAACTTTGAGTCCATTAGCTAGGTCTGCTTTCTGTGTGGCCCAAGTTCTTTTTTCTTCTTTTATCTAATGAAACCGACTCCAGCGTCATAGTTATCCAGCTTCTTTGTCCTTCCGCGGTTATATTTTCCTGTTATGATTATCTTTTTATAAATATTGTTTGTTTATTGGTTTTGTCAATTTTTTTGCGGGTTTTTGAAGGATCTAATTGAATCTTATTATACCCTTTCGGATTAGGTGATATAATCTAGCTGGTTGTTGGTTTTGCAGGTGTCGGTGGGCTTATTTATTCAGCTGTGCAACAGAATCAAGAATATAAGCATCAACTTGAACATCTTGAACTGGTATGCTTATTAATAGCATCTTAATTTTAGTTTTGTTGATGGTTTTATGATAATTTTTTTTTATTATAATTTTTTTTTTATTTATTTTTTATTAAACGCTTGAATAGAGAAGTAGGTATGGGATTTCATTATTGAATTCCGTTTGAATTTAGGGACGAAAAGAATACCCAACGCATATTGGTCATGTGTTCAATACTTATTTTTTGATGGAATTATAGTATTTTCCAGGTTGTTTACTGATGTTCTCGAGGGTAGGCAAAGAGGCGAGGCTTCTAGTACTTTAGAGCTTCAAAATTAATGTCCTATGTATAAAATTATAGGTGGTGTTAAAAAATTAGATCAAATATTAAGACTTTTTTTTATGCTTGATAAATGACACTTTTTATGCAAAATGATTCTCAATATATGTTTGGAAAAAAAATACATTTTTCGTTTAGCTTCTACTTTGACATCCTATATATTATCGAGCAATGATACATCCACAAAAACAAATTCACAAAAGTATCCACAAAAGGAGCTGTCACTCCCTGATTGGCTTAATTAGAGAGAAAACACGGAAACTATCTAAAAATACACTAATTAGGGAGTGACACCTCATTTTATGAATAGTTTTTTAGATTAATTTTTGCGTTTGGGGTTATCAGAATCTGCAAAGACCATTGATGTAGGTTGAGTTTTACTTTCTTATTACTAATAGATACACTTTATTTTGTTACCCGACATAATATACCTGATAATATATTGTTTTGTGTCTGTGTGTTTAGGTCGGTGCAGACGAGCCGTGTACAGCGGAAGATGTGGTTGATGACACACTTGGCGGTATTTCGATCGTCCCTTATTAATACTTTTGTTGTTTCGTTTCTGAATATGCATCATGTATATGTTGGGTTTAGGGGGTGTTTGGATTTGTGTAAGAATACGAGTGTTGGCTTTTATCCCTTGACTATACCTTTTAATCCCTTGACTAATGTTGTAACCCATATACTATCAACATTACGTCTTTACTACTTCTGGTACCTTTGTGCAGGTCTTTCGTTGACTACGGAAGGAACCTCTGGAATACTCATCAACCCACCAGTAAAGGAAGAGTTACAGATGCAACAATGGTAGTCTTTTTCATAATGAAATTTTCTAATTATACTTATTGCAGTCACACGAGCGTATATCTTATTTATGGTGACCAGGTAAACCGGCAACAAGAAAGAGGTTTTTTTTACGTCATTATCCAAAAAAAATCTAAGCTGGTATTCAGCTTTATCCAAAAAAAAAAAAAAAAAAAAAAGGTCATCTACCAGCAATGGATATATCTTCCGGGACTCGACATGCAAATAATGAATGTAATATTTGTTACGCTTTCCTGTAGTATTGTTACCTATATTCATTATACTAATACATATATGTCCACATATTTGACCATCGTTTGTTTTCTTTACAGCTGCCTGGGTACAGACACGTGAGCCTGCTCCATACAGAGGTAACAACCGTTGCCGTTATACGCGTGAAGGTAGTTTCAATAGTTTGTGGTCGATGCTTACTTAAAAAGCTTTTTTATGCTTGAGATGCAGATATTGTCAATCAAATGCCCCCTAGATTTCTGCTACACGTATATTAGTTCTTGGTTCAATTTTATATGCAACTCTAAAGATTTTATGCAATGCTTCTAACTCATAATCTATCGCTGCCTACTTGCAGGTCCATTTTATGGGGCTCGAACCGGGGTGCTTAGGTGCTGCAATGCGGGTTGAAAGTGGTTGACGTGGATGCTGAAGTGGTGGTTGCAGTAGGTGCGTTTGGATGCTGAGATGTGTGCGGTTGAGGGCTTAAATTGGTGGATTTTGGATGCTGAAACGGTGGCTTAAATCGATGCGTTTGGGTGCTGAAATGGGGACTAACATGTGTCGGTTTAGGGGCTGAAATGGTGGGTTTGGAGTCTGAAATGGGTGACTTGGGGAGGGGTGAAATGGGTGTGGGTTTGAAGGGTGAAATAGGTTGGTTTGAGGCTTCAAGTCAGGGTCTTTAGGTGCTAAAACAAGGGCTGATACACAACGCTTGGTGTCTGATGTCAACAAGCACCTAGATGGTGTCAAGAAGTAGGTATGGTGTAGTCCTTGCAAATATGATTGCTTATTGTAATTATAATTAGTTAGCGACCCGTACCAAACAATATTCTGTTGAACTTGACAAAATATAATGTGACGTTAGAAATTGTTGCTTAATTGGTTTTGTTAATCATCGTAATATTGTTGTAATGCGTTGAGTATCTTATATTTTCTCCAACTCAGCACCGAGGTTCAGTAGATGTAACCGTGAGTCTTTATGTCATTGAACTTACAGGTATATAAAAAGGAGTGCACCTCGCACATGCAATGATCCAAAAATATAGCATATGCCCCCGCCGCAACGCGGCGGGCACCTGCACCTCGTTCACATCATTTCCGAGGCCAAAACATTTATAATTCGTATAAGCCCAAGACACAACCCGTCCAAATTTCTCTAATAATAATAAGCTAGTATAAGACCCACCATACCCTAATTTCACTTCATTTGTTATAACCCTACCTCAAACATAACGCCCATATCCTTCTCTCAACACTCAGCCTCCCATCTCCTTTTCTCATTTCTCATTCAATTGACAAATACAATCACAGGCGACAAATCAAAAGAACAAGTAACCTCAGCCACCAAACGAAAACATCAAATAATCCGCCCCTCATCAAATCTCAAACCAAATACGCCTACCATTTCAGACCTGGGATCATCATCTCATTCTTTTCACTTCAAATGCAGTCAACACCCCACACGAGCAATACATCTTCCAAGGTTTGATAAAATTGTTCGAGCACAAGACATGGCTTCAAGATCTCATGTAAGAAGTCTAAGGTAGGGATATGATTCGTGTTTGATTTTGAACCGAATGAAAGAAATGGGTTTAACAAAATTGTTATTACTCATTCTTTTAATTTTCGGATATGAGAAAGAAGCTTAGCTTAAAAAAAGATTGATGATGATGTATGTTCCTCAAAAATCTATAAACGATTGAAGCAAATTGGAACGAGTCTGAGATCTCTTGTGATATATTTAAGTTTGAGTCTTTTTGACATTTGGAGATGGAATATTGCTGTAGCCGTGAGATGGTGAGACTGGTTTAGGATAGATGTTGTCGTCATTGTGAGATGGTCTGAAGAGGGTTAAGGAGTGATTAGATTTGTTATTGGTTTGGATTTGGTCGTGGCAATAGTAGATTCGTTCACCATTTAAGTCGCTTATGATATATTTAATTTTTCTGCTTGGTTCTGGACTTATGATGTTATCAAAACTGAAGTCATAAGAAGAGTATTGGTATTTTGTTTGGTCAAACTTATCCTCTTCATCTCCTTTTTCTGTCATTTTCGAAAACTTTATGCTTATCGAGAATCTTTAACTTATCAAGAAAATGATTTTCGAGAACGTGATTTTCAAGAACGTGATTATCGAGAACCTGATTTATCGAGGATGTGAAACAAGTTATCGAGAAAGTGATTTTCGAAAACTTAGCAAAATTCTCGATAACTTAGGGTTTTGTGTTCTCGATAACAGGTGTGTTCTCGATAACAGGTGTGTTCTCGATAACAAGTACATCGAGAATTTCTTATACAAGAAATTACGACTTTTCCGGCGATTTTCCGACTAGATTCCGTCCACCCTCTTTTCCAGTTTCCGATGAGTTTTTCGACCATTTTGACCACTTTATGACAAAAATGATAACTTTTGACCACTAATATTCACGGAATGGTACAAAAGTCTAAAAAAATTATACAAAAAACTGTAATTAGTGAAGATATGACCCACTCAACAGATTTGTATAAACCAGCAGTGAAAGTTTGGACTTTTGACCATATGTTTTGATATGTAAAACTTTTATGAAAAACTGTACCACTTTAAAGATATATAAAAAAAAAAACTTCGGATCTACAAAAAATGGTTATAACAGCTTTAAAACAGTGTATGGATCAGCATAAAGATGACTTTTTTTTTTACAAGATAACACCACAAATCAACAAATATGCAACCTTGGCTCTGATGCCACTTGATGGATCGTAGTTTTATGTTGATATTGTGATTCGGGAGGTCGGTTACAATGGAAGAAGATGAAAGTCATGGTTAGTGAGAGAAAGTAGAGAGTAAAGGGAAACTAGGTGTTTTATTCAATAAGAAAGATGAAAGAGTAAGGGGCCGTTTGATAAAACAAAATGATTTAGTGCTAAATAGTTTGAAGGCTCTGAATGATTTGAAGACTCTGAATCAAACTTCATCTGAATGAAAACATGTTGTTTGGCACATATTCTGAATAAATACATCCAACTACAATAAAATAACGTTGTAGTTTATGTGATTAATTATTTTTTTCGCTTATTGTGTTTTATAAGTTATTTTATAAAAGAGGTTATTTGCCATAACGTTTATCATTTTTTTAGACTAGTTAAATTATTAGTTTTGGTTAATAATATCAGCTCATATAGTTAGAAATATGATTGTGCTTGTGTTACGAAAATCAACAAATTTTCAAATAGCATAAGTATTGAGATAAACATATTACGCTAGAAGCATATTAAGAAATCAATATGACATATATATAGATTGATAAGTTATTGCGTATAAAAAAAACACACAAGTGCAAGTGAGATTGATATATAGTATTTTAATGTAACAAATTAAATACGAGAATAAAATTACAAAAGGTGGGGCGCTAGTAGCTACTGAACCATTTAGGAAGGCATTTCTCCTTAATCATTCAAAGCGTAATGGGATGATTCAGTGTAGGAATTTATTTTATCAAACAACCTTGTGCTTACCGATTAGGAGTTTAACACTGAGTGAGCTTCATTAAGTGGCTATCAAACAACCCCTAAATTACACAAAGTCTCACCCTCCTAGTGAAGTCTAGGAGGGCTTATATAGCCTAACACATAACAACTATTAGAATATTACATAACTAGTCCTTGTGTTTTGGCTAAATAGGATAACTAATGTAATCCCGTAAATGTCATTCCATTTACGTGTTAGGATGATTCCTAACACTCACCAACATTATGTTGACGTTTTTAAGCATCATTTTAAGCTGAGCTTTCTAAGGCTAAGGTGAAAGGGAGCGACTAGACGAGACTTAGTTGCATTTGAGAATGGATTATCTTTATGTTTTATTGAAGTTACTTTTGGAATTTTGATTTGGTTATTTTCTTTTGGGGTATTGTTACGACACTTTGTGTTAATACTTTGCTCTACTTATGTGCATGTAGAAATTCTCTATTTAGACACCAGGTGTTGTGATGATATCCATGATGTTACACTCACGTTTCCGCCTTGGCGAGGTGTGACACCATGTTAAAGTATAAAGTACGCCGTCCTTGCTCAAATGTACGCCAGTTATGGGGGTGTATGAAGTCCTATAAGAAATAAAGTCAAATCCAATAAACTGCGGCGATCTTATTATCTATGTACGACGGCCTTCAACCTTAATAATGACCCTTTAGTGCCAAGTAAACTATTGAAGCCCGCTGTGGTAATCCTCCAAGATCACCGGCATTCTATGTAAAGTCCGCCGACCTTTGTATTAAGAGCGACGTACTTTAGTACCTGGCCACTTCTCCATAACTATAAATAGAACCCCATTTTGCCTCATTTCAACATACCTCTCATCCCAACAACCAATAAAGCTCTGATACTCACTCTCCTTTGTAATCCAATCATTGGAGTGCTCAAGTGAAGTCAAAGATCCTTAAAGTGTTGAAATACTTCTTAGATATTATTGTGGTGATCGCTAGTGACGGTAGCTTCTTCATTACATTAATTCAGAAGCATGTTGATCATTCCAATCATTATTATCACTGTAAGCTTGTTTGTTAAAGCCATGTTAGGCTAAACTCTTTATGGTTACTTGGATATGTTAATATAATAAAGTGATTGGTTGTGGTTATGATCTCTTGTCGATTTCTTGTTTATGTTAAGACCCTGCTGTGTTTTAAACTTATCACCATTGTTTATCTCTTTGATTATAATTGCTTCAATTAGTATTTTATGGTTTTCAACATATGTCTATGTGTGTTGATCAATTGAAGGAGAAATTGCTTTTGTATTGATAAAAACAATAGAGTTTTAAACATTGCAACTATTTCTTATACTTGTTAACCACTTATTTAAGGGTTAGCAGACATAAGTCTTGAATCACATTTGTTAACTGATGAAACGTTATTTTGACGAAAAAAACTACTCATTTGTTGAACTTGCTATACCTTTGAGATCATCATTATAAACCATCACCAAGTTATAGAAACTATCCAAGTAAACTATATTTGTCTCATACTCAAATTTCATAGTAAGCATTTGCATAAGTTTCCTAAATCATCTTGATTAGTTAATTGATATATAAGAGTAATCTTAGTCCCTATGGAACGACCTGGTCTTACCAAAACTCTTTACTATAAACGAGGGTTATACTTTTACCTGTGTGTTTTGAATTAAGAGAATCGGTAAAACTAGTTATTATAAATTTAAATATTTCGGAACACGTCATTGAGTTTGAATGGGACACTATATTCCATGAAGGTAAAAACATTTCCTAGAATTGTGTCTTTCTTAGATTTAATTAAGATAGACAGATTGGTGTACAGATTGGTGTATAGAAATTAGAAATTGGTGTATAGAAATTGGGAAGTGTATAGAAACATGTTATGCATAAGAATTGGTTACAATATAGGCCTGTGAACCATTACCAACATTATGTACCAATCAATCCCCAGCTCTTAGGCCTACCATGTCTGAAGTAGTAATATGCTTGAGGGTCGTACGAAAATCAAGGAAATAGACGTGAATTTAGTTACATAGAAGAAGAGCTCAAGTTTCGATCAATCGATGGGGAACAAGAAGAGATGCTTTCCTACGAGTCTGATAGACTGATGACATCTGCTTTACCCTCGTCTTCTAGCTCGCAAGAACTCTTTCCCAGGAGTCAAATTTCTGACGAATTTTATTCATTATCATGATAAAGACCTACTGTACGTTTTTATATTATTTTGTGAAGCGTGTTGCTATATTGCTCTATTTAACTTCCTATATTATATTTTTAAATCGAAGCATGTCAGCATATATTTGTATGTATCGAACCATGGTGGATTATGATTTGAAAACTAGTTCTTCCAGAATTGTTTGACATTTTATCTTTTGAATAAGTTTTTTAATAAATACCATTTGGAAATTCTTATGATGCCTTTGTTATAAAGGTGTGTGAATTTTGTTTTGGGGGTACCCATGGGTGGAGTTTGGTCCTCATTAAGTCCTAATTCAAAAGTCAAATACCGGTGAGAAAATAGATAGGAAATGCTATATAGATGTCATATACTGCGTTTTGAACATTCTGAATAAAATGTTATGCTTGTTTATAAACCAAAAATTTTAATGTGTCCATTAGTGATAGAGACTACTTGGACAACTAGTTTCTAAACGTTCATAAAAGAAAATTTGCTACATCCATTAAAAAATTTCTTTCTGGCACTGCACCTTGGTTATTTTTCAAGTTGAGATTTTCCATAAAACTCTTGCCATTCTAAAAAGAATTCATAAAAGTGGGTGTGTTTGTTTTTCAAAAAGGCTTTTTACTGCCTCTTACCACTTACCGATCAGACACGGTGAGAGGCAGAGGTTTGTTTTCTTTTCCTTCGGGTCGGTAAACGGGTATCCCTCTTACCCGCTAAGATGTAGTGGCAATCTTTGATTGCCTCTTAACCCTATATACCAAGAAAATATTTTTAAAGATTTATATAAAAACATCACATCTACCTGGGTTTGAAACCACAACAAGAAATCTTGTCTTCACGGGGTTACAACTATGTATGCACTACTACAAAAATGGACATAGAGCCCGGTTGAAAAGGTTGATAGAGCCCGGTTTTTCATGAGGGCACAAAGAGGGAGGACTCTATGTGAAAAGTAAATAGAGCCCGGTTTTGAAAACGGGCTCTATTACTTTTTATAGAGCCTGGTTTTCTATCAAAGAACATGGTTCTATGTGAACAAAAAATTAAAAAAAAAATACAGCCATGAAATCCAGTACCTTTTGGCCAAATAAACATTATATTGATTGAGATAAGAAAAGATTCACTAATATTACAACTACTTTCTATTGATACATTGAGATTAATCTTGTGACTACTTTTGCAAACAACATTTTTCAAGTTCTCTGAGTAAGACGTTGAGTCTGTGCCTTGACCCACTTGACACTTGACCAGATGAAAGGAGCCACCTACAATTTGCCTAAAAAAAACTGTACGTGTGGATAAGCAGGCCCAAACACCCTTAAATTGGTTAAGTGATGTAGGATAGAGTAGTAAGCGTGTAAAACCCAGATTTTCTGAACGCATAAAATACCCAAAATACCCTTCAATTTAAAACTTTTGAAATACGAATGATAATTAGAACCTAAGTGTCTAAACGTTAATATTTGAACCATGTACATTATGCAAATAAATAAAAATTTATGATAAAATAAAATGTACACGACTTAATATATGAAGTTTATGTCACACGTTTATAAGTTGTCTTGAACTTTTTATCACAAATGAATGGAACTCTAAAACGTGTTTAGGTTCGTGATTTGTAATTTATATTTGGTCTCCTTGAATTACTCCTCAATTTTGGTACTTGCATCTTTTGAAAATATCCTCACACGTTTTTATGAATAACCGGATCGCACATATTCTTTTTATATGACACACACACACAAAAGTTAACAAAACAGAAAATAAGAAAAACCCTAGATAACCACAACACAAAAACTGGCGGCCATTCTCTTTATTTTTTTTCTTTTTTTTTTCTATCCTGGTCGAACCAAGCTGTGCAAAAAGGAGGTTGGACGTGGGTCGTTTTACTGTATGATAAAGTGGTCTAGACGTGAGTGATGTTGTTCGACAAGCGGTTTTTACGTGTGGGTTTTAGTTGCTGTTGTTCGAGGGTTCACATCGTGGTGATGATGTTCCATTGGTGTCGACTGTGTACTATCTTCTTCTTCGTGACACGACTACACGGGTATAATGTCATCCTTATTCAATAATTATCTCCTTGTGTTTTCTGATTCGACCCTATTTCTGTCTTGATAATCGAATACAAAAATGTTACATAAAATCATGATACGAGAATAATCAACTTTAAACATTTGGAAGTGTACGTTCGATTTTTAAACAAACCGTGGGTCGACTCTAATTAATCGTATGAGAACAAGATACCTATTTTTCGTATGGCATAAAAGAAACCCGCTACTACAGCAGTTTCAAATGGTGTTTAAAGAGTGTTAAAACATGTTTGTTTCTTATGATTTTCAAAACATCTAAAAGAAATCCCATGACTTGATTATATATGTACTCGAATGGGATTTAAAAGAGAATGTCATACGTAATAATTTTATGAAAGGATTATGGCGGTTCGAATCGATAAACATGCAAAAGACAATATAAAATAAAAGGGTACTCGTTGGTTATATATTTACGTATGGTGGGCATGGGTATTTTGTGTGTTGTATATGTACTAGATTTTATGTCTTGGTGGCTGTGATGTGTTTAGAGTGTTGATCCATAGAAGTTCAAGTTACATTTAAGTCAGGTTTTACTATAATAAACTAAGTTAAACATATTAGAATTTTTTTCGTCACTAGATTCGTAGTCGAATCAATATTTTTGAAACTATGGGTCAAAGGATCACGTTATTTATGAAGGTCAAGAAAGGTGTTAACCAAAGATGTGTTCGGTTTTATTATTTCATGGGTAGTAAAGGTGTGTCATGAATGTGAAATGTTATGTCATGTGGGATAAATAGGAGTCGTGTATAAGGTTCATGAGATATGTCTATGTATAATTATACATGTGAATAATCACATATTGTGGTCGTCGCGGTCTAAGATTAATGTCGAGTGTACGTTAATAAACGATGAATGACGGGGTCTAAAATTATCCTCTTAATATATGATTATAGTATAAACCTTAAAATAATTTGTTTGGCATTTTAATATATAATTTTGACAATTTATATTTTTGACTCTAAACTTTACTAAATTGACATATTTAACCCTAAACTATTATATTGGTCATTTTAACTCTTAAATATATTTAATGGTCAATTATAACCTTAAAGTATTAAATTACCATTTCAGAAACTTACTAAACATGGAAACTTGCTAAATCGGGAATGTTACTATCTTTGGAAAACTGCTATAAATGAAAAGTTAATAAAAATGGAAAGCCGACTAAAAAGAGTAATTTGATTTAAAATAAGTTATTAATAATAAGCCGATCATTAATTCGTGTAGATTCGCTGGAGAAGGAGTTACTTCCTATTCTTATGTTATGTTATGATTTCGTTGGCGGTTTAAGGTACAGATATTCTATCCTTTCTCAGTAAGGATTCTGATCTCATGATTTTTCGATCCTTGACTTTGATTCGTTTGCTATGATATGATTCATTGATATAAGCCTTTGCTATGATCCCTTTGATATGATTCGTTGCTATCCATTTTGTTGATTACCTGATTACTATCTCCTGGTTGAGATTCTGTTTGATTATGATATGATTTGTTTGTTATGGATATGCTTTGTTTGATATGATTTTGTTCTTATGCCCGAGTTTTTATTCTACTCATGGAGGTACCATGGGCGTGTTAGTGATGGCACCACTGACATGACACTTTCTAGGGAGGTGTGATTGATCCCTGGCATTCCCTTCTGTTTGATATATGTGCACTATGGCCAATTAGTTATATATGTGTCCAGTCATGAGCTGGCATGTGTATTTTGTTTGATTCAGGGAGTGTATGGATGCATCCTAGGTTCTGTTTTGTTCTGAGAAGACAGTGACTGGCTGTACGTGCCTTGTACCCCTTTCACTTCTGGTACATTGGAGTTAGCTACTCTATGTACACCCTATGAATTGACGGATATGTGATTATGTGATTTGAGACCTATTCGAGTATCTCGTTAGGTCGGCTCGTGGCTTTCCTATGTTTCTTGTGTCTATTCGAGTATCTCATTAAACGCGCCTTTGTTGATACGTGCTCTTGATTCTCTTATGATTTGTTTATGCTTGATATATCTATGATGCTTCATTTCATTTGACTTATGATATTCGTTGATCTCTTATGCATTTGACAGATGATATTCCGTTCAGCAGAAGCTTATGATGTCTTGTTTCTTATACTTATATACATTTCATTCATTCATTTGCTTTGTTATATATCTGTTCACTGGGCTTTTCAAGCTCAGCCGCATTTCCTTTCCTGCGGCAGGTTATAGGTTGGAAGCTGGGGTTGGGTGAAGAGAGAGCATAGAAGCTTTAGTGGACTACCCCATGGACTAGAAGCCCGTTACATCTGGACTAGTTTGGACTTGGATTAGATTAGACTTTGTTTAGTTTGTATTTTCATTTCTTTTATAGTTTTAGTATTTCTTTTGTACTTTTAGATTTTTCCCTAGTAAACTTTTGTTTTAAGTCTTCCGCTTGCGTTGTATGCTTTGTATGCTGTGATATGTCACCATACTGTAGTGCTCCGGACCCTTTGCCGGGTTGGGGTGTTACAAAGCGGATAAGCAAAATTACTAAAGGTGCTGGCAAAAATGCTACAATGCAAAGCCATTAGTTTCAAACAATGAAAGCGGCAAAATCTTATACAAATTAAAAACAATACCACAAAGTTGCGGATGGTGTGAGTTTGTCATCACATACCTTAATAATCCAGTTGTGTGAGGAACCACTCAAGATCAACAAATGCTGCCAACATATGGAATAATGCAAACTCGGGGCATTATGTCGTCAGACTATGATAACTGGAACAGACGCAGTTGCAAGGTGTAAATACTTTTTGCTCATTTGGCGGCCCTACATGGTAGATAAAAAAGAGTTCACAAACTGGTTTACCAAAATCCATGGAACAAAACAGCGTAAATAAATCTGCAAAGGTTAGTTTATGTGGCTAACCTGTACGCGCACTTGCTCTCGTGTGCGTGGGTGAAGTATTTGTTCTTGCAGGTGGTGTTGGCGTTGTTCTACTTCCTCTTGTGGCCTGTCTTGCCGGACGTGTCATATGCGATTCTTCAATGCCTGAAATGACAACGACATAAATGGTAAAGTAAGAATTCAGTCAAGAAGATGGAAAGGTCTTATAATGCAGATGCAGTTGATATTAAGTAAAAATAACACACAGTATTAGCATATCTTCATAGAACTTAAGGATTACAGTATTACTAAACGCTTAACAGAAACCAAAGTGAAGGTCTATTAAAATAAAATGATACTCCAAACATAATAACATTTCTAAACTGACGTGTGATTTACACCAAGTAAAAAATGGAATAAGGAAAGGTCACATTACACCATGGACAGCCATATGAGAAGGACACATGAGGTTAAATAACTGTATATGACTACCTTGTTCGCCAGCTGATGCTGTCGCTGTTGATTCACCATCCGTTGTTCCGGAACTTGTTGTCGAATCAGTTGCACCTAAAACGAGATAATGGGCTCTGTAAACTGAGATAATGGGCTCTGTATATAACTGGATATAACTGTAAATTTTCTTTGCTACATAAAGTAATTAACGACAATGGGCTTTGTAAACTAAGATAATGCTTACTTGTGTTGGCTGATAAAACATGGGTCATTAATATAGATTAACATACCTTTTAGAGAGAGTGCAATTGCTGGTTGAAGTATGTGCCATCATATAAGTAGTGGCTGCAACCAATCTAAGACAATAAGAACTAACACGCTGGAACTGATATCTAAAAGCAATGTATCCAAAAACTAATATACTTTCCTGTACGCGCATTTTGGCTTCCAACATTGTTTGACGTTCATCAAGTTCTGCAAGATTACGTGAAATTGGTTTAGCCAATGCCCGTAGACACTGCAATTTCCATTGTTAGACGTTAATTAAACATAAAAAGTAAAAGCCCAAAAAAGAAAAATGGGAATCCAAATTACAAGTGTAAATACATACCCATTCTATATGGATAAATCCAACTCCTAAGTGACGGTTGCGTAGATGGCGTATCAGCAATATTTGATCAGCGTCGATGTTGTGATGACTCTGCATTGATCCGCTAAACATAGTCATTACAATCAACATAGTCAATAGCTAAACAACTATTAACAACAGCAACATAACAAACAACTACAGTAGAATCTTTACCTTCAGGTCCATCTCCAATAGAATCTTTACCTTTACCTTTACCTTTACCTGATATTGTTCGCTTTGACATAATACATCTAAAACATGAAAGAATGAAATAAAGTTGTTATAAATACTGAAGTGGACACATTATATATTATCTATACATAAACTTGTTATAAACAAATTAATAAGTCATACATGTGGAAAAGTGAAGAATGCATATGATATACTACATAGTCATCATAACAAGAACAATAAAAATATAATTTCTGTTTCACCATGTGACATCCAAGTTGTATAGCCGGGTACAAAGCCATTTATACACAAGTGAAACCATTTTAGTTAACATGTTCTGTTCATTTTAAACAACTGCAACATACACATCAGATTCATTTAGACCATGACTCTTAATCCATGACTTTTCTATGCTAAAAATAGTCAAAATAATCAACATAGTCAAAAGCTAAACTACTATCAATTTTAGTGATTTCAACCTAAATATACATGCATACGAGTACAAAGATACAACCAATTTATGAAGTAAACACCTATTATTCCATGAAATATATATCTTAAAACTAGGTCAAAAATTGAGTTTAACTTTAAAAAACTTGTTCCATAAGTATGAATGAAATATGAAAGAGCACACATACACTAACCTTTTGAATAGTAGCCAAGGTAGTCACAATTGAAACATGAGGTCAAGGCAGGAGCAAATAGGTCGGGTTTTGGGGGAGAAGATATCAAGATAAGGTGAGATCTGATTTTGGGGTTAAATGGGGTGTAATCGAGGTTTGGGAGGGAGATGGAAAAGTGAAACTGGGTTTTGGGGGGAAATGAAAAATTAAGTTGAGTTTTGGGATGGGGGAAATCGGGTATTTTTGGTTGAGTAGTTAGTGAAATAGAGCGTGGTTTTGTTGAAGGAAATATGGCTCTAATGATTTTCAATATAAGCCCGGTTTTGTTAAAGAGAACAGGGCTCTATATGATGAATAGAGCCCGGTTTTTAAGCAAAAAATATGGCTCTAACATTATCCAACATAGAGCCTGGTTTTGTAAGAAAAAACATGGCTCTATACCCTTTTTCACAATCCGGAATCCCTTTAGATCCCGTGTTTCACTTAAACCGGGCTCTATTAAGGGGGATCTATGTTCATTTTTGTAGTAGTGATGGTTCAGCTATTGATAGAAGAAAGAAAGAACACCAAGAATTGTTTTGTATTGTGACGGAAGAAGAAAGGAGGGTGGGTGTGTTTTGTGAGAGAATTATTAGGTTAAATGAGAGATAATTTTAGAGTTATAACAAGTAATATTAAAGTTAGGGTTTTGTTAACCACGCCCCAAGGGGTTGTGTTTAAACATGCCTTAATTAAAAATTTTGCATTAAATGAATACTAAACATTCCAAGTTTAATATGACTTCCCATGTTTAAAATGAAAAAAATATGTATAATTATAGAATATAATAGTTCATTATGTAAAAATTTTAATTATAGTGTCTTTAAACACAACCCTATGGGTTGTGGTTAACAAAACCCTTAAAGGTAAGTAGATTTGGGCACTTATCTCTTTTGGACACATAAACAATTTACTTGGATCATATATTTCGAAAGGGATTAAGTGGGATTAGGGGTGTTCATGGTTCGGGTAATAAACCGAGTAAACTGAAAACCGAATCGAACCGAACTTATAACCGAACCTAATTTTTCAAAACCGAACCAAACCGAATTAAAAATTCGGTTTTCGGTTTGGATATGGCTTTGCCTATCTGAACCGAAAACTGAATTTATATAAATATATATATATTTTTATATATTTATATTATTTTATATATAAAAAATGTCCATTAAAATTTTATACTAATATAAAAAGCACTTTTTATGCTTGAATTTTTTTTTTGCCAAAAATATATATAATTAAATTAAAAAATACATATAAATGGTGTAATTCAAGTATAAAATTCGGTTTTCGGTTTTGACCCATAACCAAACCGAACTTCGATTCGGTTCTCGGTTCGGTTCGGTTTTCGGTTATGACCCAAAAACTTTTTTTAACCGAACAACCCGAACCGAATAAACCGATTAACCGAGTCTTCTATGACCATGCCATGCCCTGCCAAAACCTCCAGTAGCGTGCCATTGCTTAAACCTGAAGATACATGCTAAAGTGTCAACACGAGGTTGGTGAATTCATAGAGTTTGTTTAACAAGTAAAGCCTATAGAAAAATGATCACACAGCAAAGGCATCGTAAATCCACTCAGTTGCAAGTCCCGCCATAAGAGACTTGTAACCTGTGTGTTCACAACCCACTGCTAAAATGAATATGATTAAGACAAATGTGTATACGATATGCGTACATGCCATTGATCAAAGATTAAAGACTACTGGTGCCATTTCCCAAAGTTATGAGATTACTGGGTGTCATTTCCCAAAGTATAAAAGATTACTGGGTGCCATTTCCCAAAGTTTACTGGGTGCCATTTCCCAAAGTTAAAAGACTACTAAATTGAATAACGCAAATAAGTTCATCACAATCATGTGTGCATGCAATCAAGTATAATGCAACCAAGTATAAGACAATCAAGTATAAAACAATTATGTATAAATGTTTTGAGTATTTGTACAAGTAAGCAAGTAGTTGAGCATGTATCTCCCCCCAAAGAGTTAAAACAAGTATAAAAAAAGTAGGGGCTATGACTCACCTGGTGCGATAGCTACGATGACAAAAGTGGATACACAGAAATGAGGTTCGATCTCTAACCGCAACCTAATATGAATGATAGTGATCTACTTAGATCATGAAATGATGAAGAGAATATGCATGCACATGATACCTATACCACTCATAACTTGAAAATACTAGTTATAGTCAAAGTAAAGTATTTTCCATACTTAGGAAAAATAAGTCCAACTAGGCTTATAAAAACTTGTCGTAATATATCGTATATAAAATGTTAGTGTTATATTCCTTACTTTGGAAAACCTTGAGATAACGTCTAATCGCCGTAAAGATAAACTTATAATCCTTAGTACTTCATTAGTTATGAATTTAACTCTTGAATAAGAAATCTAGAAAATATAGCATTTAGTACGTAGTTATATTATTTCTAGTAGTGCCTAAATATATATATATAGTTTTGACGATTTTAAAACATGTATAACTTTGTCGTTTTAAGTTCATTTTCCTCGTTCTTTATATCCCCAGAATCGTGGGACAAAATACTAACATATTTTTGATAAGTCGGGATGGCTAGATTTAGTTTTACGTCTCGAAACAGTCGTGACAACTGTTCATCAGCAAAGAATTTTCAGAAAAATAGTTTTCGTCGTTAACTTCGGAAAATCATATATCCTTCGTTATTAACTCGTTTTAATCCGTTCTTTCGCCCACGGCTTCGTTTTTGAAAGTATTTTCTAAATCTTTGGTCAAAAATTTCCCATCATCTACTGATTTTCCTACGTTTTAAAAATATGGACAGTAGGTATATATATTGTTTCAAAAGTCATTTCTAGTGTTCCAATCTAGTTCCAACTTCAACCAAACCACTTTCAATCACCACAAATCTAGTCTAATCTTACCATACACCTTCTTAGGCTGTCATGGGTTCCTAAACATCATAAATCAAGTGGATCTAACAAGGATCTAACTATAATCTATTTCTAGGGATCAAAAGTTATATATATATAAATGAGTGGTATAACTAACATATGCATGTAGATCTTGAATGGAAATCATATGATCATAAAAATAACATGAAGAAATTATAAACAAGAGTTTGACAACTTACTTAGAAAGATTATAGAGCTTGGATGAGTAAAACCTAAGAAACCTTGAGTTTTTATTGCAAAACCCTAACAAGGATAACTATAATGACTTGATTTGAGCTTGATCTTGTAAAAATGGTGGATCTTGGTCTTGTTTGTGTTTTGGATCGTGGGTTTTGAAGTAGAGAGGAAGAGAAATGATTTAGATATTTTAGATCTTGAAAATGAGATGAAAAAGAAGTGTTTTTAGTATATATATATTATATATAATAGGTAAATAATTGCTACATAAATGCTAAGGTAAACATTTCAAGCTATGTAAGAATTGGGGATGGGGGGGGGGGGGGGGGGGCTGCATTTGGTGAAAATAGGGAAGAAAAATGGTGTAGTGTAAGAAAGTGGGTAATATTTAGGTATTATAATGTATATATTAATAGTTCTAGGGAATACCGGGTACCGAGTTAACTAAAAATAAATTGTAACGAGATAAAATAAAATATAATGAAGTTGTAAAAATTGTAAAATAATATTCCTGATGAGAATCGGAAGTTAAAATAATGATCGGGTTGAAATATCGTAAACCGACGAAGTTATAAGCTTCGACCGGAAAACGTAACGGTTGATTTGAAAACACCGGGTAAAATAATAATATAATTTTTATATTATTATAATGAGTATAAAAATGTGTTAGGACTATAGTTGCGATTATCGGATCAATTATTCAAAATAATAGCTCATAAGATAACGTTTATTAGGTAGATAATCGTACGTATATAGAAATGACGCAACTCACGCATAAATGACAAATTTTCTCCGGAGGTGAATAGTGTTTTATGAATAGTAAAATTTTTGAATGCTTCTTAGAATCACAAACTGACTCAGAAAAAGATGAATAGTAAAATGATGAATAGTAACCGATGAACAGTAAATGTGAATGTTCGGGAAAAAAAACCAGAATTTACGAGTTGTGACAGTCTCTACCCCTTAAGGGAACTTCGTCCCGAAGTTCAGTTAACGTTAATCAGTTAAGTGTGTGTTTAAGAAAATGTGTCAATGCTTATGTATGTGGGTTTCCTATCCAACTAGGTACGTTCTCGTGGTCAGACTTGATGAGGTAAACCTTCCCAATCCCGAGCATAGCCCTTAAAAGACCTCCTTTAGGTTAATCCTTTAGGTAACCGATTTTTTTACTTAATCCCACAACTCATCAAACAAGAACTGTCATGCGATTAGGCTAAATCGGTTTGAGTGATGGCTTTAACTTTTAGCTTGATTTTCGCAACCCAATCAAACAAGAACAGTCACTAGAATCAAGCTAAAAATCAAGGTTTGGATTCAACGTCCTTGAAAAAGGTCTTTTGAAAGATTGGCTTGACTTTGGGATTGCTTACACACATTCTAGACAAAATATCATTATAACTATTCTCAGTGTTGCAAAATTCATTTCTGAGTCGGATATAGGTAGTCAGCCTATGTCCCACTATCCCGGGTTGAATATAGATGACTAGTCTATATTCCACCGAGGTTCCATGAATTTTGAAATACTCAGCTCAGTTATACTAATACTATGTCCTTCACAAATACCAAGACGTTCAGAAAGACTAAGGCAGGCGACCAAACTCGAGGTCAAATGATGAAACTATGCAAGGAGAAGGCGTAACATGAGGTGCATAAGTTATGTAAGCATACTAATAGGGAAGATAATTATAGTAATCAACTAGAATAAGTAAATATAATATACCAGATAATGAGACACAAATCTCATCACCTAAGTCAGCAACAAACCACAAGTGAGGCATCATCTTGGCAGGCAGGCACGTGACGGTCATAGGGTTAAGTTTTTCGTAAAAGTAGCTATAGTCTAAGTTTTAAAAACACTCAGTTCGCTATAGCCAAAGCTCTGATACCAATCTGTCACACCCCCAAAATCGGGTCCAGTGGAAGCATACGTGTAGCTGGGGTGTAACTCAATTGGTATTACAACACAAGTTCAAAAAATAGTTTTCACTTCAATCATTTAAAATAAAATAGTTAAATCAAAATATTGAATTTACAATGTTAAAAGTGGTGCGAAAGTAGGCCCTTAAAATAGTTTAAAACGGTCCCCAAATGAATACTCAGAGTCTTCTATGACCATGTCATGCCCTGCCAAAACCACCAGTAGCGTGCCATTGCTTAAACCTGAAGATACATGCTAAAGTGTCAACACAAGGTTGGTGAGTTCATAGAGTTTGTTTAACAAGTAAAGCCTATAGAAAAATGATCACACAGCAAAGGCATCGTAAATCCACTCAGTTGCAAGTCCCGCCATAAGAGACTTGTAACCTGTGTGTTCACAACCCACTGCTAAAATGAATATGATTAAGACAAATGTGTATACGATATGCGTACATGCCATTGATCAAAGATTAAAGACTACTGGGTGCCATTTCCCAAAGTTATGAGATTACTGGGTGTCATTTCCCAAAGTATAAAAGATTATTGGGTGCCATTTCCCAAAGTTTACTGGGTGCCATTTCCCAAAGTTTACTGGGTGCCATTTCCCACAGTTAAAAGACTACTAAATTGAATAACGCAAATAAGTTCATCACAATCATGTGTGCATGCAATCAAGTATAATGCAACCAAGTATAAGACAATCAAGTATAAAACAATTATGTATAAATGTTTTGAGTATTTGTACAAGTAAGCAAGTAGTTGAGCATGTATCTCCCCCCAAAGCGTTAAAACAATTATAAAAAGAGTAGGGGCTATGACTCACCTGGTGCGATAGCTACGATGACAAAAGTGGATACACAGAAATGAGGTTCGATCTCTAACCGCAACCTAATATGAATGATAGTGATCTACTTAGATCATGAAATGATGAAAAGAATATGCATGCACATGATACCTATACCACTCATAACTTGAAAATACTAGTTATAGTCAAAGTAAAGTATTTTCCATACTTAAGGAAAAATAAGTCCAACTAGGCTTATAAAAACTTGTCGTAATATATCATATATAAAATGTTAGTGTTATATTCCTTACTTTGGAAAACCTTGAGATAACGTCTAATCGCCGTAAAGATAAACTTATAATCCTTAGTACTTCATTAGTTATGAATAAAACTCTTGAATAAGAAATCTAGAAAATATAGCATTTAGTACGTAGTTATATTATTTCTAGTAGTGACTAAATATATATATATAGTTTTGACGATTTTAAAACATGTATAACTTTGTCGTTTTAAGTTCATTTTCTTCGTTCTTTATATCCCCGGAATCGTGGTACAAAATACTAACATATTTTTGATAAGTCGGGATGGCTAGATTTAGTTTTACGCCTCGAAACAGTCGTGACAACTGTTCATCAGCAAAGAATTTTCAGAAAAATAGTTTTCGTTGTTAACTTCGGAAAATCATATCTCCTTCGTTGTTAACTCGTTTTAATCCGTTCTTTCGTCCACGGCTTCGTTTTTGAAAGTATTTTCTAAATCTTTGGTCAAAAATTTCCCATCATCTACTGATTTTCCCACGTTTTAAAAATATGAACAGTAGGTATATATATTGTTTCAAAAGTCATTTCTAGTGTTCCAATCTAGTTCCAACTTCAACCAAACCACTTTCAATCACCACAAATCTAGTCTAATCTTACCATACACCTTCTTAGGGTGTCATGGGTTCCAAAACATCATAAATCAAGTGGATCTAACAAGGATCTAACTATAATCTATTTCTAGGGATCAAAAGTTATATATATATATATATACATATATATATATATATATATATATATATATATATATATATATATATATATATATATATATATATATATATATATATATATATATATATATATATATATATATATAAATGAGTGGTATACCTAACATATGCATGTAGATCTTGAATGGAAATCATATGATCATAAAAATAACATGAAGAAATTATGAACAAGAGTTTGACAACTTACTTAGAAAGATTATAGAGCTTGGATGAGTAAAACCTAAGAAACCTTGAGTTTTTATTGCAAAACCCTAACAAGGATAACTATAATGACTTGATTTGAGCTTGATCTTGTAAAAATGGTGGATCTTGATCTTGTTTGTGTTTTGGGTCGTGGGTTTTGAAGTAGAGAGGAAGAGAAATGATTTAGATATTTTAGATCTTGAAAATGAGATGAAAAAGAAGTGTTTTTAGTATATATATTATATATAATAGGTAAATAATTGCTACATAAATGCTAAGGTAAACATTTCAAGCTATGTAAGAATTGGGGATGGGGGGGGGGGGGGGGCTGCATTTTGTGAAAATAGGGAAGAAAAATGGTGTAGTGTAAGAAAGTGGGTAATATTTAGGTATTATAATGTATATATTAATAGTTTTAGGGAATACCGGGTACCGAGTTAACTAAAAATAAATTGTAACGAGATAAAATAAAATATAATGAAGTTGTAAAAATTGTAAAATAATATTCCTGATGAGAATCGGAAGTTAAAATAATGATCGGGTTGAAATATCGTAAACCGACGAAGTTATAAGCTTCGACCGGAAAATGTAACGGTTGATTTGAAAACACCGGGTAAATTAATAATATAATTTTTATATTATTATAATGAGTATAAAAATATGTTAGGACTATAGTTGGGATTATCGGATCAATTATTCAAAATAATAGCTCATAAGATAACGTTTATTAGGTAGATAATCGTACGTATATAGAAATGACGCAACTCACGCATAAATGACAAATTTTCTCCAGAGGTGAATAGTGTTTTATGAATAGTAAAATTTTTGAACGCTTATTAGAATCATAAACTGACTCCGAAAAAGATGAATAGTAAAATGATGAATAGTGATTGATGAATAGTAACCGATGAATAGTAAATGTGAATGTTAGGGAAAAACAACCAGAATTTACGAGTTGTGACAGTCTCTACCCCTTAAGGGAACTTCGTCCCGAAGTTCAGTTAACGTTAATCAGTTAAGTGTGTGTTTAAGAAAATGTGTCAATGCTTATGTATGTGGGTTTCCTATCCAACTAGGTACGTTCTCGTGGTCAGACTTGATGAGGCAAACCTTTCCAATCCCGAGCATAGCCCTTAAAAGACCTCCTTTAGGTTAATCCTTTAGGTAACCGATTTTTTTACTTAATCTCACAACTCATCAAACAAGAATTGTCATGCGATTAGGCTAAATCGGTTTGAGTGATGACTTTAACTTTTAGCTTGATTTTCGCAACCCAATCAAACAAGAACAGTCACTAGAATCAAGCTAAAAATCAAGGTCTGGATTCAACGTCCTTGAAAAAGGTCTTTTGAAAGATTGGCTCGACTTTGGGATTGCTTACACACATTCCAGACAAAATATCATTATAACTATTCTCAGTGTTGCAAAATTCATTTCTGAGTCGGATATAGGTAGTCAGCCTATGTCCCACTATCCCGGGTTGAATATAGATGACTAGTCTATATTCCACCGAGGTTACTCAGCTCAGTTATACTAATACTATGTCCTTCTCAAATACCAAGACGTTCAGAAAGACTAAGGCAGGCGACCAAACTCGAGGTCAAATGATGAAACTATACAAGGAGAAGGCGTAACATGAGGTGCATAAGTTATGTAAGCATACTAATAGGGAAGACAATTATAGTAATCAACTAGAATAAGTGAATATAATATACCAGATAATGAGACACAAATCTCATCACCTAAGTCAGCAACAAACCACAAGTGAGGCATCATCTTGGCAGGCAGGCACGTGACGGTCATAGGGTTAAGTTTTTCGTAAAAGTAGCTATAGTCTAGGTTTTAAAAACACTCAGTTCGCTATAGCCAAAGCTCTGATACCAATCTGTCACACCCCCAAAATCGGGTCCAGCGGAAGCATACGTGTAGTTGGGGTGTAACTCAATTGGTATTACAACACAAGTTCAAAAAATAGTTTTCACTTCAATCATTTAAAATAAAATAGTTAAATCAAAATATTGAATTTACATTGTTAAAAGTGGTGCGGAAGTAGGCCTTTAAAATAGTTTAAAACGGTCCCCAAATGAATAAGCAGAGTCTTCTATGACCATGCCATGCCCTGCCAAAACCTCCAGTAGCGTGCCATTGCTTAAACCTGAAGATACATGCTAAAGTGTCAACACGAGGTTGGTGAGTTCATAGAGTTTGTTTAACAAGTAAAGCCTATAGAAAAATGATCACACAGCAAAGGCATCGTAAATCCACTCAGTTGCAAGTCCCGCCAAAAGAGACTTGTAACCTGTGTGTTCACAACCCACTGCCAAAATGAATATGATTAAGACAAATGTGTATACGATATGCGTACATGCCATTGATCAAAGATTAAAGACTACTGGGTGCCATTTCCCAAAGTTATGAGATTACTGGGTGCCATTTCCCAAAGTATAAAAGATTATTAGGTGCCATTTCCCAAAGTTTACTGGGTGCCATTTCCCAAAGTTAAAAGACTACTAAATTGAATAACGCAAATAAGTTCATCACAATCATGTGTGGATGCAATCAAGTATAATGCAACCAAGTATAAGACAATCAAGTATAAAACAATTATGTATAAATGTTTTGAGTATTTGTACAAGTAAGCAAGTAGTTGAGCATGTATCTCCCCCCAAAGAGTTAAAACAAGTATAAAAAGAGTAGGGGCTATGACTCACCTGGTGCGATAGCTACGATGACAAAAGTGGATACACAGAAATGAGGTTCAATCTCTAACCGCAACCTAATATGAATGATAGTGATCTACTTAGATCATGAAATGATGAAGAGAATATGCATGCACATGATACCTATACCACTCATAACTTGAAAATACTAGTTATAGTCAAAGTAAAGTATTTTCCATACTTAGGAAAAATAAGTCCAACTAGGCTTATAAAAACTTGTCGTAATATATCGTATATAAAATGTTAGTGTTATATTCCTTACTTTGGAAAACCTTGAGATAACGTCTAATCGCCGTAAAGATAAAATTATAATCCTTAGTACTTCATTAGTTATGAATATAACTCTTGAATAAGAAATCTAGAAAATATAGCATTTAGTACGTAGTTATATTATTTCTAGTAGTGACTAAATATATATATAGTTTTGACGATTTTAAAACATGTATAACTTTGTCGTTTTAAGTTCATTTTCCTCGTTCTTTATATCCCCGGAATCGTGGGACAAAATACTAACACATTTTTGATAAGTCGGGATGGCTAGATTTAGTTTTACGCCTCGAAACAGTCGTGACAACTGTTCATCAGCAAAGAATTTTCAGAAAAATAGTTTTCGTCGTTAACTTCGGAAAATCATATCTCCTTCGTTATTAACTCGTTTTAATCCGTTCTTTCGCCCACGGCTTCGTTTTTGAAAGTATTTTCTAAATCTTTGGTCAAAAATTTCCCATCATCTACTGATTTTCCCACGTTTTAAAAATATGGACAGTAGGTATATATATTGTTTCAAAAGTCATTTCTAGTGTTCCAATCTAGTTCCAACTTCAACCAAACCACTTTCAATCACCACAAATCTAGTCTAATCTTACCATACACCTTCTTAGGCTGTCATGGGTTCCTAAACATCATAAATCAAGTGGATCTAACAAGGATCTAACTATAATCTATTTCTAGGGATCAAAAGTTATATATATATATATATAAATGAGTGGTATAACTAACATATGCATGTAGATCTTGAATGGAAATCATATGATCATAAAAATAACATGAAGAAATTATGAACAAGAGTTTGACAACTTACTTAGAAAGATTATAGAGCTTGGATGAGTAAAACCTAAGAAACCTTGAGTTTTTATTGCAAAACCCTAACAAGGATAACTATAATGACTTGATTTGAGCTTGATCTTGTAAAAATGGTGGATCTTGGTCTTGTTTGTGTTTTGAGTCGTGGGTTTTGAAGTAGAGAGGAAGAGAAATGATTTAGATATTTTAGATCTTGAAAATGAGATGAAAAAGAAGTGTTTTTAGTATATATATTATATATAATAGGTAAATAATTGCTACATAAATGCTAAGGTAAACATTTCAAGCTATGTAAGAATTGGGGATGGGGGGGGGGGCTGCATTTGGTGAAAATAGGGAAGAAAAATGGTGTAATGTAAGAAAGTGGGTAATATTTAGGTATTATAATGTATATATTAATAGTTTTAGGGAATATCGGGTACCGAGTTAACTAAAAATAAATTGTAACGAGATAAAATAAAATATAATGAAGTTGTAAAAATTGTAAAATAATCGTACGTATATAGAAATGATGCAACTCACGCATAAATGACAAATTTTCTCCGGATGTGAATAGTGTTTTATGAATAGTAAAATTTTTGAACGCTTCTCAGAATCACAAACTGACTCCGAAAAAGATGAATAGTAAAATGATGAATAGTGATTGATGAATAGTAACCGATGAATAGTAAATGTGAATGTTCGGGAAAAAAACCAGAATTTACGAGTTGCGACATATGATGCCTTTTTTTGCTAATATCCCTTCTAAATAATTTGTATTCTTAGTGAACTGAACATATGCAATATACATACTTTTTACATAACATGTCGACTAGCTTATCTAATACTCATGTTGATGAGCCTGATATCCACCTATATATCTGATGTCTTGGGATCCAATATGTGGAAAACTAGAAGGGGGGTTGAGTAGTTTTACGTATTTTTTTATTTTATTATGAAAACTTAGTTTAGTTTTAAAACCTTGTTTACTTTTAAAACTTTGATTCGATCTTATGTGAACTCAAATCTTGAACAATATGAATAACTATATCTAAGTATGAACAATAATAATAATGTAAGCTAAGTATGTGAATTCAACGCATGCATAATATAAACAGTTATAGCTATATACGAGAGATAAGTAAGTAAATGTTTATTTTGTAATCCTTAATTATATTTTGTATGAAAACTATACTTGATCGAAATGATCAATTATATGTATGTTACCTTTTTAGTTTGATTGTAAAAACTTTGTCTTGTGAATGAAACTTTTGTTTGATCTTAAAGTGAAATTAACACTAGCACTATATGAGCAACAATATATATACGTCTATGTCTACAAAAGTAATAACGATATAAGCAAGATAATAAGTAAGAGATGGAAAGATCTAACCGCGAGACAAGAGATTTATAGTGGTTCGGCTACAAGGACACCTTCCTTGCCCTACTCCACTCCCCGAGCACCAAACTCGAGAGTTTTCTTTCACTATGTCAACAAGCTCCCTTATGGCGGAGAAAACCTTACACACCAATTATCACACCACAACTTCGTCACACCTTTTTCACAACTTCTACACAACTACTTCACAACTTCTTCACAACTACTTCACAATTTCTTCACACCTAAGCTACCTAATCACACTACTTTTTCTTCACACCTATACTACTTGCACACCACAATCAATTCACAACTTCTCTACCTACACACCTTACTAGCCTAACTCCTTATGTTTACTTCTATCTAACCAATATTCACAACTAATAGACAAATGGATGAAAACTATACAAGTGATGATGCACAAACAACTTGGATGTGGAGGTCACAACAAGTTGTAATACTTCTTGTCTTAAAGGATTGAAGTATTCTTCTCTTGCACTTGAAAGGTTGAAGCTTGGATCACTTGGAAACAAAAGCTTATGATTATATGATCAAAGGGTTTAAGAGATGGTATAGAAGATTTAGATCAGAAATTTTATAGTGCAAAAGGTAAGGAAAAATGCCAGTATTTATAGGAAAAAAATTACTGTTTGGGAGCGTGGCCAGTCCCCTTAATTATTAAGGGGGCCGCCCATACAATTAAGGGGGCAGCCCTCCTAAAACGGCCATAAAATTTGTCTTTTACTGGGGAAGGTTTTTCTGGAACATTTTTACCATTTTTGGTTGAAAATTTGAATTCATATATTTATAATGATTTAAACATATTCTTTTATTTCCAAAAATGATTTTGTAAAAGATATAAAATATTTTGTGACATTTTATAAAAAGTCTAGTGCTTAAGAAAAATGTTTCTTTCATTATAGAATGCAATAAACACTTTGTTTATTCATATCTTAAGTGATTTGGATGTAAAGAGAATATTTATCATTAAATACTTATTTACGTCATAATTTTTAGCTCAATGGATTTACTTTTGTGATTATCAAAACATAGAGATATCGATAAATGTTAATAATGTTTTTAGGCATTATTTATATCAACAATCTCCCCCTTTTTTATGATTACAAAACCTAAACTCATCAAGTCTAAAAATTAATTTTTAGACATGTATTTAGTGAGTTTATATTCACTTCTCCTCCTTTTTGTAGAATCAAAAAGGTTGTGCCAACTAGCTTCATAAATGAAGTTAGACGGGATGAAAGCTCCCCCTTGATGTGTGCTCCCCCTCGTTCGAGGGCACCAAGGAATCGAGCAATGGGAATCTTGGCTGCAAACATATTAGAAGCACAAGCATACATAGAAAAATATGCAATATACAAATAACAAGCATAGCAAACAAATATTAAATATACATAACAATTAATTCAAAGTGATTATGTTAAAGATCCTAATTTGCCAAAGAGAGCCATCGGACTTGCTTGTAACAAAAGGGCGGTTGATTCTTATTTGAAAGTGAAAATAATAAGCATATATTATGCTTAGATGGTTGATGATTGAGTGTTTGGAATGAAAATGGTTAAGTTAGGGTAAGATTGTTCGATTAATGGAGGTGTATGTTTGGGTGCATGAGTGTTGGAGAGTTTGGTGGTGGAGAGTTTAGAGGTGTAGAGTTAGGAGCGGAATAGGTTGATAGAGAGTTTGGATGTTGTTCAAGCGAGGGTTTTGGATGAGATCTAGTGAGAAGATAATCAATCCAAGTGAAGTGTTCATTCAATGAAATGGTTTGTTTTTGGAGAAAGATGCAACAAGGAAAATTGTTGACATGTTTTGCAACTTGTTTCAAGTTGTGGGGTGATGAAGGAGAGCTAGAGGAAAGTTGTTCCAAGTTGCATTGAGCAAGGTGTAAGGCAAGAAGAGCACAAAGCTCATGGGCTTCCATAAGTTCTTCAATGAACTTCAAGTGTTCGGAGGAAGGTGATGATTGTGGAGTGTGATTGTTATTAGGGATTTTTGTTTTGAGATTGAGCATGCTCTTCATATGACTAATGTGGGTGAGATGAAGGTGTATTTTTGGGAACAAGGATGGATGTTTGGTTATTATGATGAGGTTTGTGAAAGGGTTCATTTGAGTGAACATGAGGTTTGTGTATCATGAAATACGGTTTGACCTTCATGGGTTAAGTTGTAGTGGTGAGGACACACTTTGTAGAGTGTAGGGAATGGTTATATGGTTGAATCTTTTTGTGAGGATGACTAGGTGGAGTTATTGGTGAAGATGAAAAATGAGTATCAAGTGATGTGATTGGTGAGAGTGAAAGAGCGATGTTCATGGAAGGGATTTCTTGGTTGGAGGGTGTTATAGATGGTGCATTAGGTGCACTAGGAGATGAAATTTGAGGTTTAGGTGAGTAAAGGTTATGAGGTTTGCGTGTGTAAAGGTTTTGAGGTTTGAGTGTAAGGTAGAAGGATATGAGGTTTGAGTGTGTAAAGATTATGAGGTTTGAGTGTAATGTAGAAGGATATGTGATGAGTGCGCAAACACTCATCATTTTTATCGTGTTTAAACTGCCAAAACATACAAAAACAATCGAAAAGTAATCAAAATACTTAAATTATCCCAGGGATTGTGTTTTATGTGTTTCAAATGCAAAACGAGCAAAAACAAACGAAAAACGATCAAAGTTTGCAATATTGGCAGTTTTAGTCCCCCAAGTTTCAAAAGTTTTCAGAAATAGTCCCTATGCATTCATTTTGAAATAAAAGTCAACCCAAGTCCTTAAAAAATCAAAAGTTATCAAAAACGGACTTTGGGTGATAAATTTGGAAAAGTTACATTTTGGTCCCTGGAGTTTGGGAATTTGCAAATTCAGTCCCTGGAAATTTTGAAAATAAAAAATTTTGCAAAAATTGGTTTGAGGAATACTAAACTTGGCAATATTGATCCCTTGTGACACTTTGGGACAATGACATTTTCAGCCTTGGGTTTTGTTAAATTGCAAGAAAGGTCCTTGTGTTTAATTATACAAACAAACCGGACCCCTTAATTTTGTTAACAAAATAACAAACCCAACACCATGTCTGATCCAGTAACCATGCCACACCCCTTGGCCCAATCACCCTTTAGCCCACCAAAACCCCACAACCGTTTTAAATAAAACTCTCCCACGTCCTTCTCCCCCAACTTGCCTGCAACACTCACCAAACACTCAACCCCCCCCCCCTCCTCCACCTCAGCATCCATACCCTGTCTCATTGACTATCCACCAAACTCCAAATAGCATTAAATGCTTCTTCAAGTTCTCCAAGTTACCAGAATAAGTTAAAAGGGAAAATGGCGCCAAAATGGACTTTAACGGATGAGATCATCCCCACCCAATCCAATGGGTGGGATTTACTCAGAAAAGCACAAGGAAGAAGAGGGTGGCCATATAAAGAGGAGAGAAGCAGTAGAAAGGAGAGTTAGTTTTAATTTTAATAATTTTTAGGTCGAATGTAATTTTCTTAGTCAAATTATTGTAAGTGTAAGCTATCAACTGTTTTAGTAAGCTTAAGTATTGTATTTTGAACCTTTTTCAAGTAATGAATGCAAGCAATTCAGTTTAAATACCTTGTGTACAATTTCCATTGAAAATTCTAAATATGATCTAAATGCTTTTAAAAGTTAGTTATGAAGCCTCAGTTAAGATTATGTAAGTTCCATTGAAGCTTTCATAAGCTCTTAGTTACACAAAACTCAGTTCTAATAATTATTACTCAAAAAAGTAAAATGGTCAATAAAAGTCAAATTGTGTTATTGTGGTTGGAATTCTGACTCAGAAGCTATTTGGGAAAGGAAGCAAGCTTTGGAATTGGGTTAGTGGCTTATGGAAGCCTTAGGATTGGTTTTAGTTCATGGTTCTGTGAGTTGAGCAAGGTTGCACAAAGTGAGTTCAATTCCACTTTTTCTAATTTCTGAGTAGTTCATAATTTTTAAGTAGATTGTTGTTGTTATTTGGTTTATTTTCAAGATTAGAAGAAATAATCTAGATTAAATGTTAGTTATGACAGTTTATTTTTGCTTGTGCTTAAAAATTGCATGTAAGCTACTTATTAATTTCACTTGGTAGCAGTTGGTACTATTGATCTTGTGATAAGTTGGTGCTTAATTAGTGATAAGCTGAGCATAATAAGTCTGTGGAATTCAGTGCATTAGGATTTAAGAAGTTTGCCATTCAAATCTTTCATAATAAGTCACTAATAGGTGTGTTTGGCACAGATCAGTTTGCATGCTTTCTAGTAGTTTTAGTGATAAATTTGTGTTCAAACAAGTTACAATAGACTTTAGTTGTTTATGTAAGTCATAAAAACCACCTCTTGTTTGACCAAAAGTCAAAACACCATTTGATTCACCTTGACAGTTAACTGTCAAGGTTTGTGGTTTTCAAATCCTACTCATTTCAACTAAATTATGTCATTTTAGCTTAAATCAACCTTGGTATCACTTATTATACCATTCTAAGTGAGTTAGACCAGATTTAAACTCATAAAAGTCAAAGTGCTTAGAAATCCTTAAAAGTCAAAAGTTGTCTCAGTTATTTTGAGCAAACTTTGGAGGTCTGTAACTTGTTAGGTTTAAGGTTCTAGGGTCTAAGATTTTACAAGCTCAATCTTCACCACTTTGTTGATTTTTAAGAATTTTTCCAGATTTTATGGAATTTGTTTAGTAGGGCCCACCAGGCCTCAAAGTTAGTTGCAGGGCAAGAAACTTGCCCTGTCTCAGCAGATCATCCTCACACCACCACCTTTTGTGGTGGTTTGTGACCACTACAGTGGTCCATGACACTTGCTTTTGGTTCCCCTCAACCCCCCTCCTGGTAGGCTTGGGTTTCTGATCATTTCTTTGACCTTTTGACTTGTGGACCCCACCTATCTTTGGTCATAAAGTTTGTCCCTTAGACTGCCTCAGAACACAATTAGCAAAGTGCTTAATTGAGCTTTTTGGCTTATTCAGGCCATCCATTTGTTTGAAAGTTGCTTATTATTCATCATCATACTCAGAGAAACCAGATTCAACCATTGTGGACCCCACATTCCCCCATTTGAGCTAAAAATACTCCACAGTCAACAAAAGTCAACTGTGGGTATAATAAGCACTTCAAGTGCTTATTCTTTGGGTTAAATCAAAAGTGACTTTGTTAAAAATAGTTGTTTTTAGTTTATAATTAATTTAGGAAAAGAAAAAATTAAAAAAAAAAAAACAAACTTTAAAAATAGTGATAGCTTCTATTTAATAGGATTTATCAATTTATTTTTCTTTTTAATTTATTTTTAAGTAATATATCATTTTTATATTTTTATAAATTCTATTTTAGGTTAAAATAATTTTATAAATTTTTCCAGATTTTTATTTTGTCTTTTAGTGGTTTTTCTAATTAATTTTAGTTTAATTTAGTTTTAATTAATATTAATCAATTAAATAGCATAATTAGATTTTATATAGTATAACCTAGTTTTTATAATTTATCTAGCTTTTAATTTAGTTAAAACATTTTTATAAATTTTTCTAGAATTTTTACTGTTCATTTTCTATTTTTTATAATATAATTAGTTTAATTAGTAATTAATAAGTAATTAGAATAATAATTAATTAATTAGCTTAAAAATACATAAAATTAACTTTTTATAATTTTTTAGGATTCCTGTAATGGTTAATTAGATTTGTAAAATTTTTCTTAATTTTCTAAGCCATTTTAGTATTTTTAATAATTCTAATTAGTTTTAATTAGTATTAAATAGATAATTAGTAATTAATTAATAATAAATGATTAAATAGTGTAAAAATAGTTTTTATTTTTCTTAAAATTTTCTTTAATTATTAGGATTGTAAAAATATTAAATTTACACTTTTAACCCTTCCCGTCCTTCAGTTGTACTTTTTGTTTTGTGCGTCTGTATACGTTTTTTAATTTAAACGTACGTTTTTAAGTGTTAGCTCAAATCTTCGTAATCTAAATTCTCGTAATCACTCACGTAGCTTTCCTAAGCTATATTTGTTAATAATTTCCAAATAATTCTGATCATAACCCTTTTCTGTGAATAATTACCCGATCACGAATACGCTAAAGTTACAATCCACACTTCAACGGGACTTAACGACCTGGTGATACCTTATATTACCCGGAGCATTGACCTAGGCTATTTGACTTTGTTGACCATTATTTGGTAAATATAAGTTAGGTGGTTCGGGCTCAATCAACTTTTGGCGCCGCTGCCGAGGAAGTGTGCGCGTTTCTATAGCGTTATTTGAGATTAGTGTTATCTCACCTCACTCACTGTACAAATACCAGCACTTGTGTATATTTTCATAATCAAAATACAAAAAAATTCATTAACATTTTTCCTAAAGTGTTAAAACACCAAAAAAATTAAAAACAACAAAACAAATCGTAACATTTTCTGATTCGGTTTTCTTTTAAGGTGATTCTTAAAGAGAAACGATTTTGGTAAACGAAACGATACCAAAAATATTTTCCAAAAGTTTTTAAACCCATACACAAAACACAAAAACATTCGTCTCTTTCTTGTGAATAATAATTCTACATAAAAATAAACCGTCGAAAACCAAGACAGAACACCTTCCAACTAGGGGTGTGAACAAATAAGTTCCCAAATCAAAAAGATTAAAACTTGCCTTTGTATCCTTGTGAGTGGTGTACCTTTTCTAAAGAAGCCACTCACTTGTGATTATTGGTTTAAGTTCACTGTGGTTTTGTCTCGACTTTGTTTTGATTGATTTTTGTCCTTAGTGCATGCGCACTCGTTCTTCTAGGTCTACTAGCCCATTACGTGAGCTTGTACGAAAACCTAGAAGACCTCGTAGACGTTCAGCACCAACAGTCGGATCTGAGATCCGTACTGTTGCCACACCCACTGTCACCATGGCGGAAGACCGTCCCATGTGTGAACTTCTCCAAGCACCCATCGAGGGTTACAGAGATGCCATTGTCGTTCCAGCCATCGTGGCTGATAGTTTTGAGCTCAAAACCGGGTTACTCAATCTTGTAACCTCAAGTCAATTTTACGGTTTTGAGAGGGACGATCCTCATGCTCATATTCGATGGTTCAATAAAATCACATCGACCATCAAGTACAAAAATGTCCCGTGTGAAGCAATAAAACTTCTTCTCTTCCCATTCTCATTGGAGGGACAAGCCCGGATTTGGCTTGAAAAACAACCTCCACGATCTATTGAGACTTTGGAAGATCTTGTCAAAAAGTTTGTGAATGAATTCTTCCCACCTTCCAAGACTACGAGTCTTAAGAACGAAATCACCAAGTTCACTCAAAAATATGATGAATCTTTTGGTGAAGCGTGGGATCGTTTCAAAGAATTACTTCGCAAGTGTCCACATCATGGTTTCTCTAAGTTGATGCAACTCGATACGTTTTACAATGGCGTGAGCCAAGCTGATCAGGATTCTCTCAATGCCTCCGCGGGAGGTAATTTTTTGAGTAGAACCACAAAAGAAGCTTTGCAAATCATAGAAAACAAGTCCAAGGTCCGCTCTACATGAAGCAAACCGATTGTTTCTCAAATCAATGCGGGACCTTCTACTTCATCTTCTGTGGGTCAATCTAGCACGGATGCTAAGATTGACAAGCTCACTGAAGCGATCCAAGCTTTGGTTCTCGCCCAAACAAAGAAAGTCTCATTTCCACAACATCCTCCACCTGCTGAGGTTAAAAAAGTGGAAGTCTGTGTAACTTGTGGTGGGCCGCATGCCTACTACAATTGCACAGCTACTGATGGTACCCCATACGAAGCTCATGCTGTAGCTGGGTCCCAAAATCAAGGAGGAAATCAATATCGCCCTCCTATGGACCCTAGCTATCGTCCTCAACATCATTATCCTGGACCTCCTGGTTTTAATCAAAACCAAAATGTCCAAAACCGTGGCCAAAATCAAAATAGAGCGAACCAAGGTTATCAAAACCAAGGTAACTTCAATCAGGGTCACGGTTTTCACAATCAAAACCAAGGGTTCCAAAATCAAGGAAACTTTAATCGGAACCAAGGTCAGGGTAATTTCAATCAGGGATATTTTCATGGGAACAACAACCCTAATCAGGGTAATTTTCAAAATCAAGGTCCCAATCCGAACAATCGAGCTCCAAATATTCCTCATCCGAATCAAGCCATTGTTCCAACCGGGCCTTCATCTGACGAGTTGTTGAAACAATTCATGAAGTCCCAAGAAGAGTTGAACAAGTTGCTGGTCAGCCAGATTTCTGACATCAAGAAGTCTTTAAATGATCGACCCTCGGGCTCAGGTACTACTTTACCGAGCAACACGATCGCTAACCCGAGGGGCGATGCTAAGGCGATCACAACACGAAGTGGTGCTTCATATGATGAACCCGCGATTCCTACTACCTCTTCTTCCTCTCCTCCTAAGGTAGTGAATCGTGAACCTGAGGTGACAAAGGACAAGGTGCAAATTCCTAGCCCACGAAGTACAGCACACGTCCAACCTCAGGTTATTCCTGAAACCAGATGTAAGCCTGGAGTTGTATTTGAACCACCAGAAACTCCAGTGGACAACCCTAAATCCAAAACTTCTATTCCCTATCCATCACGTCTCAGTGAACAAAAGCTCCGCGAAAAAGCTAATCACCAAATGGATAAATTTTTCCAAATCTTCCAAGATTTGCATTTTGATATCAGCTTCGCGGATGCTATTCTCTTGATGCCCAAGTTTGCATCGACAATCAAAAATCTGTTGAGTAATAAAGAAAAATTATTTGAGATGGCAAGAACTCCTCTGAATGAGAACTGCTCTGCGGTTCTTTTAAAAAAGCTTCCTGAAAAGCTTGGAGATCCCGGGAAATTCCTCATTCCTTGTACTTTCCCGGGTATGGTTGATTGCTTCGCCCTGGCCGATCTAGGTGCTAGCATCAACCTGATGCCATATTCTGTGTGGAAGAAACTCTCTCTCCCCGAACTTACCCCCACGTGCATGACTTTAGAGCTTGCCGATCGTTCGATTTCTCGTCCCATTGGCATTGCCAAGGACGTATTCGTTAAAGTGGGGAAGTTCCATTTTCCGGCAGATTTTGTGATTGTTGACTTTGATGCCGATTCAAGGGTCCCTCTCATTCTTGGGCGGGGATTCCTTAGAACTGGGCGAGCTCTTATTGATGTATTTGAGCATGAGATCACATTACGTGTTGGAACGGAAGCCATAACCTTCACCTAAATCAAACTTCGAGATACTCCTCCAGTTATGATTGTGAGTCGGTGAATCAAATTGATATCATCGATGTTGCTGCTGAGGAGTATGCTCAAGAGATTTTAGGTTTCATTGATGATTCTTCGAGTGAAAACCTCACTCAGTTTTCTCACCCCATCATTGCCAATTCTTCTCCTTCCCTCACTCCGTTTGAGGGAAGTGACTTCATCTTAGAAGAAATGGAGGCGTTTCTCAAAAGTGATTCGATTCCCGATGGAGTCGATAACCAAGAGATCGACCTCGAGAGGGATATTCTCATGCTTGAAAAATTATTAAACGAAGATCCCTCTCCTCTTCCTGTTCTACCACAACAACTTCATAAAGAGGAGGTCAAAAATGTTGAAAAAACTGATGACTTCCCTGAGGTTGAACTTAAGGACTTGCCGCCTCATCTTGAATATGCATTTCTGGAGGGTGATGATAAATTACCCGTCATAATTGCCAAAGACTTAAGTGATGAGGAAAAGGCTGCTCTTATCAAGGTTTTGAAATCTCATAAACAAGCAATTGCTTGGCGTCTCTCCGACATCAAGGGCATTGACCCTGAATTCTGTACTCATAAAATTTTAATGGAGGACGATTTCAAACCTGCAGTCCAACAACAAAGAAGGGTGAATCCAAAAATTCACGAGGTTATCAAACAAGAGGTTTTAAAACTTCTTGATGCCGGATTGATTTACCCTATCTCGGACAGTCCTTGGGTCAGCCCAGTTCATTGCGTTCCAAAAAAGGGTGGCATTACTGTTGTCACAAACGAGGAAAATGAGTTAATTCCAACTCGTTTGGTTACGGGTTGGCGCGTCTGCATTGATTATCGTAAATTGAATGACGCCACTCGTAAGGATCATTTTCCTCTGCCCTTTATGGATCAGATGCTCGAGAGATTAGCGGGGAATGAGTACTATTGCTTCCTCGATGGTTTCTCGGGTTACTTTCAGATTCCCATTGACCCGCAAGACCAAGAAAAGACCACGTTCACGTGCCCCTATGGAACTTTCGCATATAAACGTATGCCATTTGGCTTATGTAATGCTCCGGGCACGTTTCAAAGATGTATGATGGCCATTTTTTCCGACATGATCGGAAAAACTATGGAGGTCTTTATGGACGATTTTTCGGTCATTGGGGATTCGTTCCAATCATGTCTCTCCCATTTAGACAGCATGTTAAAACGTTGTGAAGACACAAAGTTATGTCTAAATTGGGAGAAGAGTCACTTTATGGTCAAAGAGGGCATTGTCCTCGGCCATAAAATTTCAAAAAACGGGATTGAGGTTGACCGTGCCAAAGTGGACGTCATTGCAAAATTGCCTCATCCCACGACTGTGAAAGGTGTTAGGAGCTTTTTGGGTCACGCCGGTTTTTACCGTAGGTTTATTCAAGATTTTTCTAAAATCGGCCGGCCTATGACCCATCTCCTCGAGAAGGATGCTCCTTTTATCTTCTCCCCTGAGAGCATCGAAGCCTTTGAATCATTAAAGAAAAGGCTTACCGAGGCACCGATTCTTGTTGCCCCTGATTGGGACTTGCCCTTCGAGCTCATGTGCGATGCGAGTGATTATGCTATTGGGGCAGTCTTGGGGCAACGCAAAACAAAACATTTTCAGCCTATACACTATGCCAGCAAGACTATGACCGAGGCTCAAAGTCGTTACACCACCACTGAAAAAGAATTATTAGCCGTGGTGTATGCTTTTGAAAAATTCCGGCCATACTTGATTCTGACTAAAAGCATAGTGTATACGGATCATTCGGCTTTGAAGTATCTATTTGCAAAACAAGATGCAAAGCCGAGACTCCTCCGATGGGTTCTCCTCCTTCAGGAATTTGATATCATTATTCGTGATAAAAAAGGAGCTGAGAACCTAGCTGCTGATCATCTCTCCCGTCTTGAAAACCCTCACCAAAATGCTTTCGAGAAAAAGGAAATAAATGAAACATTTCCTCTCGAAACCCTCAATGTGGTTTCATTTCGTGGAGACTCGATTACCCCATGGTTTGCCGACTTTGCAAACTATCTTGCGGGTAACTTCATTGTGAAAGGGATGTCGTCCCAACAAAAAAATAAATTTTTCAAAGACGTAAAACATTACTTTTGGGACGACCCCTACTTGTTCAAAATATGCGCAGATCAAGTCATCCGGCGGTGTGTGTATGGTCAAGAAGCCACTGAAATTTTAAAGGCTTGCCATGCTGGTCCCACGGGGGGCCACCACAATCCCAACTACACCGCCAAAAAGGTGTTTGATTCCGGCTTTTATTGGCCCTCGATCTACAAGGATGCCCAAGAATTGGTCAAGTCCTGTGACGCTTGTCAGCGTCACGGGAATATTTCACAAAGGAATGAAATGCCTCAGAATGCAATTCAAGTTTGTGAAATCTTTGATATCTGGGGCATCGACTTTATGGGGCCATTTCCATCCTCTCACGGCAACAAATACATACTCGTGGCAGTTGACTATTTGTCAAAATGGGTCGAAGCAAAAGCTTTACCCACAAATGATGCCCGAGTAGTTGTGAAATTTTTGAAAGCTCTCTTTGCTCGATTTGGAACTCCACGTGCTATAATTAGTGATCGTGGTATGCATTTTTGCAATGACAAATTCGATAAAGTCATGCAAAAGTATGGTGTAACTCACCGTCTTTCTACTGCGTACCACCCTCAAACAAGTGGACAAGTAGAAGTTTCCAATCGGGGCATTAAAAGAATATTGGAAAGAACTGTAGGTGAGAATCGTGCATCATGGTCGGACAAATTAGATGATGCACTTTGGGCTTTCCGTACGGCTTACAAAACACCCATTGGGTGTACGCCTTATAAACTTGTGTACGGGAAAGCGTGCCATCTTCCGATCGAGCTTGAACACAAAGCCTATTGGGCTCTCAAGCATGCAAATTTCGACCTCAAAACGGCGGGTGATCATAGAAAAGTTCAACTAAATGAATTAAACGAACTTCGTGATCAAGCTTACGAGAACTCTTTGATCTATAAAGAAAAGACAAAGAAGATTCATGACTCAAAAATCAAAAACCGCGTTTTCAACGTTGGTGATCGAGTCCTTCTTTTCAACTCTAGACTCAAGATCTTCTCGGGAAAGCTCAAAACCCGATGGACTGGTCCATTCACTATCGCAAAAGTTTATCCTTATGGTACCGTCGAATTATCTCAAAATGACGGTCCCAATTTCAAAGTGAATGGACATCGGTTGAAACATTACTTTGGAGAGGACGTACCATCCATGGTCGTCCCAGATCTCCAAACTTTCCCCAATGACAATTGAATTCGGGGATAGAGTCAAGCTAGCGACTCGATGAACAAAAACAATAGCACAATACGGGTTTTCACCCGTATCTCTGATTTCCTTCTACTTTCTACCACCCAGTGTGGGGGAATGGCCAACCCCCCGCTATTTGAAAAATGTATATATGTATATAAGTTCAAAAAAAAAAAAAAAAAAAAAAAAAAAAAAAAAAAAAATGTGTGATTGTATGTACAGATAAATAAAGTGAAAAGTACAAAACAAAATTCCATAGTTAGCTTCGAATATTATCTTTTTACTTTCATAGTTTTGGCATAATAGCCGGGACTGTGAATATTGAGGACAATATTCATTTCTAAGTGTGGGGGGGAAATTCTAGCGAATTTTATCGCAAAATACTTTCAAGTACCCCCATTTTGGCCCAAATTTTTCACTTTATTTCAAAATTTTTGTGGTAATCAGTCCGCCTTGTCTAAGCGACAAAAGGGATTGGCTAGTCCAGGAGCAAACGGCTCTTGGTAAAGACAACTCAAATCCGTTTACGGCTGGCAATTTGCCCAAAATTGTATGGTTCATCAACTCCCCAAAAACAAATGAGTTGGCTAGCCCGCAAGATTATGGCTTGTGGTAAAGGCCGTGGAAAAACCATAATTGGTAATCAGCTCACCAAGATGTTGACTATTCCATCAAGAGCTGGCTAGTCCGGGAGCAAACGGCTCCTGGTAAAGACAAATCAAATCCGTTGAAAGCTGGTGGTTTGCTCAAAATCACACGGTTATCAGGTGTGCCACAGTTCTTACACCTGGCTACTCCAGAAGTGATGGCTTTTGGTAAAGAGTTTAAAATCCATCAAGTTTTCCAAAAATATTGCTAGGGACTAGCAATAGTTTAGTGTGGGGGATTGATGAGTGCGCAAACACTCATCATTTTTATCGTGTTTAAACTGCCAAAACATACAAAAACAATCGAAAAGTAATCAAAATACTTAAATTATCCCAGGGATTGTGTTTTATATGTTTCAAATGCAAAACGAGCAAAAACAAACGAAAAACGATCAAAGTTTGCAATATTGGCAGTTTTAGTCCCCCAAGTTTCAAAAGTTTTCAGAAATAGTCCCTATGCATTCATTTTGAAATAAAAGTCAACCCAAGTCCTTAAAAAATCAAAAGTTATCAAAAACGGACTTTGGGTGATAAATTTGGAAAAGTTACATTTTGGTCCCTGGAGTTTGGGAATTTGCAAATTCAGTCCCTGGGAATTTTGAAAATAAAAAATTTTGCAAAAATTGGTTTGAGGAATACTAAACTTGGCAATATTGATCCCTTGTGACACTTTGGGACAATGACATTTTCAGCCTTGGGTTTTGTTAAATTGCAAGAAAGGTCCTTGTGTTTAATTATACAAACAAACCGGACCCCTTAATTTTGTTAACAAAATAACAAACCCAACACCATGTCTGATCCAGTAACCATGCCACAACCCTTGGCCCAATTAGTTATATATGTGTCCAGTCATGAGCTGGCATGTGTATTTTGTTTGATTCAGGGAGTGTATGGATGCATCCTAGGTTCTGTTTTGTTCTGAGAAGACAGTGACTGGCTGTACGTGCCTTGTACCCCTTTCACTTCTGGTACATTGGAGTTAGCTACTCTATGTACACCCTATGAATTGACGGATATGTGATTATGTGATTTGAGACCTATTCGAGTATCTCGTTAGGTCGGCTCGTGGCTTTCCTATGTTTCTTGTGTCTATTCGAGTATCTCATTAGACGCGCCTTTGTTGATACGTGCTCTTGATTCTCTTATGATTTGTTTATGCTTGATATATCTATGATGCTTCATTTCATTTGACTTATGATATTCGTTGATCTCTTATGCATTTGACAGATGATATTCCGTTCAGCAGAAGCTTATGATGTCTTGTTTCTTATACTTATATACATTTCATTCATTCATTTGCTTTGTTATATATCTGTTCACTGGGCTTTTCAAGCTCAGCCGCATTTCCTTTCCTGCGGCAGGTTATAGGTTGGAAGCTGGGGTTGGGTGAAGAGAGAGCATAGAAGCTTTAGTGGACTACCCCATGGACTAGAAGCCCGTTACATCTGGACTAGTTTGGACTTGGATTAGATTAGACTTTGTTTAGTTTGTATTTTCATTTCTTTTATAGTTTTAGTATTTCTTTTGTACTTTTAGATTTTTCCCTGGTAAACTTTTGTTTTAAGTCTTCCGCTTGCGTTGTATGCTTTGTATGCTGTGATATGTCACCATACTGTAGTGCTCCGGACCCTTTGCCGGGTTGGGGTGTTACAAAGCGGATAAGCAAAATTACTAAAGGTGCTGGCAAAAATGCTACAATGCAAAGCCATTAGTTTCAAACAATGAAAGCGGCAAAATCTTATACAAATTAAAAACAATACCACAAAGTTGCGGATGGTGTGAGTTTGTCATCACATACCTTAATAATCCAGTTGTGTGAGGAACCACTGAAGATCAACAAATGCTGCCAACATATGGAATAATGCAAACTCGGGGCATTATGTCGTCAGACTATGATAACTGGAACAGACGCAGTTGCAAGGTGTAAATACTTTTTGCTCATTTGGCGGCCCTACATGGTAGATAAAAAAGAGTTCACAAACTGGTTTACCAAAATCCATGGAACAAAACAGCGTAAATAAATCTGCAAAGGTTAGTTTATGTGGCTAACCTGTACGCGCACTTGCTCTCGTGTGCGTGGGTGAAGTATTTGTTCTTGCAGGTGGTGTTGGCGTTGTTCTACTTCCTCTTGTGGCCTGTCTTGCCGGACGTGTCATATGCGATTCTTCAATGCCTGAAATGACAACGACATAAATAGTAAAGTAAGAATTCAGTCAAGAAGATGGAAAGGTCTTATAATGCAGATGCAGTTGATATTAAGTAAAAATAACACACAGTATTAGCATATCTTCATAGAACTTAAGGATTACAGTATTACTAAATGCTTAACAGAAACCAAAGTGAAGGTCTGTTAAAATAAAATGATACTCCAAACATAATAACATTTCTAAACTGACGTGTGATTTACACCAAGTAAAAAATGGAATAAGGAAAGGTCACATTACACCATGGACAGCCATATGAGAAGGACACATGAGGTTAAATAACTGTATATGACTACCTTGTTCGCCAGCTGATGCTGTCGCTGTTGATTCACCATCCGCTGTTCCGGAACTTGTTGTCGAATCAGTTGCACCTAAAACGAGATAATGGGCTCTGTAAACTGAGATAATGGGCTCTGTATATAACTGGATATAACTGTAAATTTTCTTTGCTACATAAAGTAATTAACGACAATGGGCTTTGTAAACTAAGATAATGCTTACTTGTGTTGGCTGATAAAACATGGGTCATTAATATAGATTAACTTACCTTTTAGAGAGAGTGCAATTGCTGGTTGAAGTCTGTGCCATCATATAAGTAGTGGCTGCAACCAATCTAAGACAATAAGAACTAACACGCTGGAACTGATATCTAAAAGCAATGTATCCAAAAACTAATATACTTTCCTGTACGCGCATTTTGGCTTCCAATATTGTTTGACGTTCATCAAGTTCTGCAAGATTACGTGAAATTGGTTTAGCCAATGCCCGTAGACACTGCAATTTCCATTGTTAGACGTTAATTAAACATAAAAAGTAAAAGCCCAAAAAAGAAAAATGGGAATCCAAATTACAAGTGTAAATACATACCCATTCTATATGGATAAATCCAACTCCTAAGTGACGGTTGCGTAGATGGCGTATCAGCAATATTTGATCAGCGTCGATGTTGTGATGACTCTGCATTGATCCGCTAAACATAGTCATTACAATCAACATAGTCAATAGCTAAACAACTATTAACAACAGCAACATAACAAACAACTACAGTAGAATCTTTACCTTCAGGTCCATCTCCAATAGAATCTTTACCTTTACCTTTACCTTTACCTGATATTGTTCGCTTTGACATAATACATCTAAAACATGAAAGAATGAAATAAAGTTGTTATAAATACTGAAGTGGACACATTATATATTATCTATACATAAACTTGTTATAAACAAATTAATAAGTCATACATGTGGAAAAGTGAAGAATGCATATGATATACTACATAGTCATCATAACAAGAACAATAAAAATATAATTTCTGTTTCACCATGTGACATCCAAGTTGTATAGCCGGGTACAAAGCCATTTATACACAAGTGAAACCATTTTAGTTAACATGTTCTGTTCATTTTAAACAACTGCAACATACACATCAGATTCATTTAGACCATGACTCTTAATCCATGACTTTTCTATGCTAAAAATAGTCAAAATAATCAACATAGTCAAAAGCTAAACTACTATCAATTTTAGTGATTTCAACCTAAATATACATGCATACGAGTACAAAGATACAACCAATTTATGAAGTAAACACCTATTATTCCATGAAATATATATCTTAAAACTAGGTCAAAAATTGAGTTTAACTTTAAAAAACTTGTTCCATAAGTATGAATGAAATATGAAAGAGCACACATACACTAACCTTTTGAATAGTAGCCAAGGTAGTCACAATTGAAACATGAGGTCAAGGCAGGAGCAAATAGGTCGGGTTTTGGGGGAGAAGATATCAAGATAAGGTGAGATCTGATTTTGGGGTTAAATGGGGTGTAATCGAGGTTTGGGAGGGAGATGGAAAAGTGAAACTGGGTTTTGGGGGGAAATGAAAAATTAAGTTGAGTTTTGGGATGGGGGAAATCGGGTATTTTTGGTTGAGTAGTTAGTGAAATAGAGCGTGGTTTTGTTGAAGGAAATATGGCTCTAATGATTTTCAATATAAGCCCGGTTTTGTTAAAGAGAACAGGGCTCTATATGATGAATAGAGCCCGGTTTTTAAGCAAAAAATATGGCTCTAACATTATCCAACATAGAGCCTGGTTTTGTAAGAAAAAACATGGCTCTATACCCTTTTTCACAATCCGGAATCCCTTTAGATCCCGTGTTTCACTTAAACCGGGCTCTATTAAGGGGGATCTATGTTCATTTTTGTAGTAGTGATGGTTCAGCTATTGATAGAAGAAAGAAAGAACACCAAGAATTGTTTTGTATTGTGACGGAAGAAGAAAGGAGGGTGGGTGTGTTTTGTGAGAGAATTATTAGGTTAAATGAGAGATAATTTTAGAGTTATAACAAGTAATATTAAAGTTAGGGTTTTGTTAACCACGCCCCAAGGGGTTGTGTTTAAACATGCCTTAATTAAAAATTTTGCATTAAATGAATACTAAACATTCCAAGTTTAATATGACTTCCCATGTTTAAAATGAAAAAAATATGTATAATTAAAGAATATAATAGTTCATTATGTAAAAATTTTAATTATAGTGTCTTTAAACACAACCCTATGGGTTGTGGTTAACAAAACCCTTAAAGGTAAGTAGATTTGGGCACTTATCTCTTTTGGACACATAAACAATTTACTTGGATCATATATTTCGAAAGGGATTAAGTGGGATTAGGGGTGTTCATGGTTCGGGTAATAAACCGAGTAAACTGAAAACCGAATCGAACCGAACTTATAACCGAACCGAATTTTTCAAAACCGAACCAAACCGAATTAAAAATTCGGTTTTCGGTTTGGATATGGCTTTGCCTATCTGAACCGAAAACCGAATTTATATAAATATATATATATTTTTATATATTTATATTATTTTATATATAAAAAATGTCCATTAAAATTTTATACTAATATAAAAAGCACTTTTTATGCTTGAATTTTTTTTTTGCCAAAAATATATATAATTAAATTAAAAAATACATATAAATGGTGTAATTCAAGTATAAAATTCGGTTTTCGGTTTTGACCCATAACCAAACCGAACTTCGATTCGGTTCTCGGTTCGGTTCGGTTTTCGGTTATGACCCAAAAACTTTTTTTAACCGAACAACCCGAACCGAATAAACCGATTAACCGAGTCTTCTATGACCATGCCATGCCCTGCCAAAACCTCCAGTAGCGTGCCATTGCTTAAACCTGAAGATACATGCTAAAGTGTCAACACGAGGTTGGTGAGTTCATAGAGTTTGTTTAACAAGTAAAGCCTATAGAAAAATGATCACACAGCAAAGGCATCGTAAATCCACTCAGTTGCAAGTCCCGCCATAAGAGACTTGTAACCTGTGTGTTCACAACCCACTGCTAAAATGAATATGATTAAGACAAATGTGTATACGATATGCGTACATGCCATTGATCAAAGATTAAAGACTACTGGTGCCATTTCCCAAAGTTATGAGATTACTGGGTGTCATTTCCCAAAGTATAAAAGATTACTGGGTGCCATTTCCCAAAGTTTACTGGGTGCCATTTCCCAAAGTTAAAAGACTACTAAATTGAATAACGCAAATAAGTTCATCACAATCATGTGTGCATGCAATCAAGTATAATGCAACCAAGTATAAGACAATCAAGTATAAAACAATTATGTATAAATGTTTTGAGTATTTGTACAAGTAAGCAAGTAGTTGAGCATGTATCTCCCCCCAAAGAGTTAAAACAAGTATAAAAAAAGTAGGGGCTATGACTCACCTGGTGCGATAGCTACGATGACAAAAGTGGATACACAGAAATGAGGTTCGATCTCTAACCGCAACCTAATATGAATGATAGTGATCTACTTAGATCATGAAATGATGAAGAGAATATGCATGCACATGATACCTATACCACTCATAACTTGAAAATACTAGTTATAGTCAAAGTAAAGTATTTTCCATACTTAGGAAAAATAAGTCCAACTAGGCTTATAAAAACTTGTCGTAATATATCGTATATAAAATGTTAGTGTTATATTCCTTACTTTGGAAAACCTTGAGATAACGTCTAATCGCCGTAAAGATAAACTTATAATCCTTAGTACTTCATTAGTTATGAATTTAACTCTTGAATAAGAAATCTAGAAAATATAGCATTTAGTACGTAGTTATATTATTTCTAGTAGTGACTAAATATATATATAGTTTTGACGATTTTAAAACATGTATAACTTTGTCGTTTTAAGTTCATTTTCCTCGTTCTTTATATCCCCGGAATCGTGGGACAAAATACTAACATATTTTTGATAAGTCGGGATGGCTAGATTTAGTTTTACGTCTCGAAACAGTCGTGACAACTGTTCATCAGCAAAGAATTTTCAGAAAAATAGTTTTCGTCGTTAACTTCGGAAAATCATATATCCTTCGTTATTAACTCGTTTTAATCCGTTCTTTCGCCCACGGCTTCGTTTTTGAAAGTATTTTCTAAATCTTTGGTCAAAAATTTCCCATCATCTACTGATTTTCCCACGTTTTAAAAATATGGACAGTAGGTATATATATTGTTTCAAAAGTCATTTCTAGTGTTCCAATCTAGTTCCAACTTCAACCAAACCACTTTCAATCACCACAAATCTAGTCTAATCTTACCATACACCTTCTTAGGCTGTCATGGGTTCCTAAACATCATAAATCAAGTGGATCTAACAAGGATCTAACTATAATCTATTTCTAGGGATCAAAAGTTATATATATATATATATATATATATATATATATATATATATAAATGAGTGGTATAACTAACATATGCATGTAGATCTTGAATGGAAATCATATGATCATAAAAATAACATGAAGAAATTATAAACAAGAGTTTGACAACTTACTTAGAAAGATTATAGAGCTTGGATGAGTAAAACCTAAGAAACCTTGAGTTTTTATTGCAAAACCCTAACAAGGATAACTATAATGACTTGATTTGAGCTTGATCTTGTAAAAATGGTGGATCTTGGTCTTGTTTGTGTTTTGGATCGTGGGTTTTGAAGTAGAGAGGAAGAGAAATGATTTAGATATTTTAGATCTTGAAAATGAGATGAAAAAGAAGTGTTTTTAGTATATATATATTATATATAATAGGTAAATAATTGCTACATAAATGCTAAGGTAAACATTTTAAGCTATGTAAGAATTGGGGATGGGGGGGGGGGGGGGGGGGGCTGCATTTGGTGAAAATAGGGAAGAAAAATGGTGTAGTGTAAGAAAGTGGGTAATATTTAGGTATTATAATGTATATATTAATAGTTCTAGGGAATACCGGGTACCGAGTTAACTAAAAATAAATTGTAACGAGATAAAATAAAATATAATGAAGTTGTAAAAATTGTAAAATAATATTCCTGATGAGAATCGGAAGTTAAAATAATGATCGGGTTGAAATATCGTAAACCGACGAAGTTATAAGCTTCGACCGGAAAACGTAACGGTTGATTTGAAAACACCGGGTAAAATAATAATATAATTTTTATATTATTATAATGAGTATAAAAATGTGTTAGGACTATAGTTGTGATTATCGGATCAATTATTCAAAATAATAGCTCATAAGATAACGTTTATTAGGTAGATAATCGTACGTATATAGAAATGACGCAACTCACGCATAAATGACAAATTTTCTCCGGAGGTGAATAGTGTTTTATGAATAGTAAAATTTTTGAATGCTTCTTAGAATCACAAACTGACTCAGAAAAAGATGAATAGTAAAATGATGAATAGTGATTGATGAATAGTAACCGATGAATAGTAAATGTGAATGTTCGGGAAAAAAAACCAGAATTTACGAGTTGTGACAGTCTATACCCCTTAAGGGAACTTCGTCCCGAAGTTCAGTTAACGTTAATCAGTTAAGTGTGTGTTTAAGAAAATGTGTCAATGCTTATGTATGTGGGTTTCCTATCCAACTAGGTACGTTCTCGTGGTCAGACTTGATGAGGTAAACCTTCCCAATCCCGAGCATAGCCCTTAAAAGACCTCCTTTAGGTTAATCCTTTAGGTAACCGATTTTTTTACTTAATCCCACAACTCATCAAACAAGAACTGTCATGCGATTAGGCTAAATCGGTTTGAGTGATGGCTTTAACTTTTAGCTTGATTTTCGCAACCCAATCAAACAAGAACAGTCACTAGAATCAAGCTAAAAATCAAGGTTTGGATTCAACGTCCTTGAAAAAGGTCTTTTGAAAGATTGGCTTGACTTTGGGATTGCTTACACACATTCTAGACAAAATATCATTATAACTATTCTCAGTGTTGCAAAATTCATTTCTGAGTCGGATATAGGTAGTCAGCCTATGTCCCACTATCCCGGGTTGAATATAGATGACTAGTCTATATTCCACCGAGGTTCCATGAATTTTGAAATACTCAGCTCAGTTATACTAATACTATGTCCTTCACAAATACCAAGACGTTCAGAAAGACTAAGGCAGGCGACCAAACTCGAGGTCAAATGATGAAACTATGCAAGGAGAAGGCGTAACATGAGGTGCATAAGTTATGTAAGCATACTAATAGGGAAGATAATTATAGTAATCAACTAGAATAAGTAAATATAATATACCAGATAATGAGACACAAATCTCATCACCTAAGTCAGCAACAAACCACAAGTGAGGCATCATCTTGGCAGGCAGGCACGTGACGGTCATAGGGTTAAGTTTTTCGTAAAAGTAGCTATAGTCTAAGTTTTAAAAACACTCAGTTCGCTATAGCCAAAGCTCTGATACCAATCTGTCACACCCCCAAAATCGGGTCCAGCGGAAGCATACGTGTAGCTGGGGTGTAACTCAATTGGTATTACAACACAAGTTCAAAAAATAGTTTTCACTTCAATCATTTAAAATAAAATAGTTAAATCAAAATATTGAATTTACAATGTTAAAAGTGGTGCGAAAGTAGGCCCTTAAAATAGTTTAAAACGGTCCCCAAATGAATACTCAGAGTCTTCTATGACCATGTCATGCCCTGCCAAAACCACCAGTAGCGTGCCATTGCTTAAACCTGAAGATACATGCTAAAGTGTCAACACAAGGTTGGTGAGTTCATAGAGTTTGTTTAACAAGTAAAGCCTATAGAAAAATGATCACACAGCAAAGGCATCGTAAATCCACTCAGTTGCAAGTCCCGCCATAAGAGACTTGTAACCTGTGTGTTCACAACCCACTGCTAAAATGAATATGATTAAGACAAATGTGTATACGATATGCGTACATGCCATTGATCAAAGATTAAAGACTACTGGGTGCCATTTCCCAAAGTTATGAGATTACTGGGTGTCATTTCCCAAAGTATAAAAGATTATTGGGTGCCATTTCCCAAAGTTTACTGGGTGCCATTTCCCAAAGTTTACTGGGTGCCATTTCCCACAGTTAAAAGACTACTAAATTGAATAACGCAAATAAGTTCATCACAATCATGTGTGCATGCAATCAAGTATAATGCAACCAAGTATAAGACAATCAAGTATAAAACAATTATGTATAAATGTTTTGAGTATTTGTACAAGTAAGCAAGTAGTTGAGCATGTATCTCCCCCCAAAGAGTTAAAACAAGTATAAAAAGAGTAGGGGCTATGACTCACCTGGTGCGATAGCTACGATGACAAAAGTGGATACACAGAAATGAGGTTCGATCTCTAACCGCAACCTAATATGAATGATAGTGATCTACTTAGATCATGAAATGATGAAAAGAATATGCATGCACATGATACCTATACCACTCATAACTTGAAAATACTAGTTATAGTCAAAGTAAAGTATTTTCCATACTTAGGAAAAATAAGTCCAACTAGGCTTATAAAAACTTGTCGTAATATATCGTATATAAAATGTTAGTGTTATATTCCTTACTTTGGAAAACCTTGAGATAACGTCTAATCGCCGTAAAGATAAACTTATAATCCTTAGTAATTCATTAGTTATGAATAAAACTCTTGAATAAGAAATCTAGAAAATATAGCATTTAGTACGTAGTTATATTATTTCTAGTAGTGACTAAATATATATATATAATTTTGACGATTTTAAAACATGTATAACTTTGTCGTTTTAAGTTCATTTTCTTCGTTCTTTATATCCCCGGAATCGTGGGACAAAATACTAACATATTTTTGATAAGTCGGGATGGCTAGATTTAGTTTTACGCCTCGAAACAGTCGTGACAACTGTTCATCAGCAAAGAATTTTCAGAAAAATAGTTTTCGTTGTTAACTTCGGAAAATCATATCTCCTTCGTTGTTAACTCGTTTTAATCCGTTCTTTCGCCCACGGCTTCGTTTTTGAAAGTATTTTCTAAATCTTTGGTCAAAAATTTCCCATCATCTACTGATTTTCCCACGTTTTAAAAATATGAACAGTAGGTATATATATTGTTTCAAAAGTCATTTCTAGTGTTCCAATCTAGTTCCAACTTCAACCAAACCACTTTCAATCACCACAAATCTAGTCTAATCTTACCATACACCTTCTTAGGGTGTCATGGGTTCCAAAACATCATAAATCAAGTGGATCTAACAAGGATCTAACTATAATCTATTTCTAGGGATCAAAAGTTATATATATATATATATATATATATATATATATATATAAATGAGTGGTATACCTAACATATGCATGTAGATCTTGAATGGAAATCATATGATCATAAAAATAACATGAAGAAATTATGAACAAGAGTTTGACAACTTACTTAGAAAGATTATAGAGCTTGGATGAGTAAAACCTAAGAAACCTTGAGTTTTTATTGCAAAACCCTAACAAGGATAACTATAATGACTTGATTTGAGCTTGATCTTGTAAAAATGGTGGATCTTGATCTTGTTTGTGTTTTGGGTCGTGGGTTTTGAAGTAGAGAGGAAGAGAAATGATTTAGATATTTTAGATCTTGAAAATGAGATGAAAAAGAAGTGTTTTTAGTATATATATTATATATAATAGGTAAATAATTGCTACATAAATGCTAAGGTAAACATTTCAAGCTATGTAAGAATTGGGGATGGGGGGGGGGGGGTGCTGCATTTGGTGAAAATAGGGAAGAAAAATGGTGTAGTGTAAGAAAGTGGGTAATATTTAGGTATTATAATGTATATATTAATAGTTTTAGGGAATACCGGGTACCGAGTTAACTAAAAATAAATTGTAACGAGATAAAATAAAATATAATGAAGTTGTAAAAATTGTAAAATAATATTCCTGATGAGAATCGGAAGTTAAAATAATGATCGGGTTGAAATATCGTAAACCGACGAAGTTATAAGCTTCGACCGGAAAACGTAACGGTTGATTTGAAAACACCGGGTAAATTAATAATATAATTTTTATATTATTATAATGAGTATAAAAATATGTTAGGACTATAGTTGGGATTATCGGATCAATTATTCAAAATAATAGCTCATAAGATAACGTTTATTAGGTAGATAATCGTACGTATATAGAAATGACGCAACTCACGTATAAATGACAAATTTTCTCCGGAGGTGAATAGTGTTTTATGAATAGTAAAATTTTTGAACGCTTATTAGAATCATAAACTGACTCCGAAAAAGATGAATAGTAAAATGATGAATAGTGATTGATGAATAGTAACCGATGAATAGTAAATGTGAATGTTAGGGAAAAACAACCAGAATTTACGAGTTGTGACAGTCTCTACCCCTTAAGGGAACTTCGTCCCGAAGTTCAGTTAACGTTAATCAGTTAAGTGTGTGTTTAAGAAAATGTGTCAATGCTTATGTATGTGGGTTTCCTATCCAACTAGGTACGTTCTCGTGGTCAGACTTGATGAGGCAAACCTTTCCAATCCCGAGCATAGCCCTTAAAAGACCTCCTTTAGGTTAATCCTTTAGGTAACCGATTTTTTTACTTAATCTCACAACTCATCAAACAAGAACTGTCATGCGATTAGGCTAAATCGGTTTGAGTGATGACTTTAACTTTTAGCTTGATTTTCGCAACCCAATCAAACAAGAACAGTCACTAGAATCAAGCTAAAAATCAAGGTCTGGATTCAACGTCCTTGAAAAAGGTCTTTTGAAAGATTGGCTCGACTTTGGGATTGCTTACACACATTCCAGACAAAATATCATTATAACTATTCTCAGTGTTGCAAAATTCATTTCTGAGTCGGATATAGGTAGTCAGCCTATGTCCCACTATCCCGGGTTGAATATAGATGACTAGTCTATATTCCACCGAGGTTACTCAGCTCAGTTATACTAATACTATGTCTTTCTCAAATACCAAGACGTTCAGAAAGACTAAGGCAGGTGACCAAACTCGAGGTCAAATGATGAAACTATACAAGGAGAAGGCGTAACATGAGGTGCATAAGTTATGTAAGCATACTAATAGGGAAGACAATTATAGTAATCAACTAGAATAAGTGAATATAATATACCAGATAATGAGACACAAATCTCATCACCTAAGTCAGCAACAAACCACAAGTGAGGCATCATCTTGGCAGGCAGGCACGTGACGGTCATAGGGTTAAGTTTTTCGTAAAAGTAGCTATAGTCTAGGTTTTAAAAACACTCAGTTCGCTATAGCCAAAGCTCTGATACCAATCTGTCACACCCCCAAAATCGGGTCCAGCGGAAGCATACGTGTAGTTGGGGTGTAACTCAATTGGTATTACAACACAAGTTCAAAAAATAGTTTTCACTTCAATCATTTAAAATAAAATAGTTAAATCAAAATATTGAATTTACATTGTTAAAAGTGGTGCGGAAGTAGGCCTTTAAAATAGTTTAAAACGGTCCCCAAATGAATAATCAGAGTCTTCTATGACCATGCCATGCCCTGCCAAAACCTCCAGTAGCGTGCCATTGCTTAAACCTGAAGATACATGCTAAAGTGTCAACACGAGGTTGGTGAGTTCATAGAGTTTGTTTAACAAGTAAAGCCTATAGAAAAATGATCACATAGCAAAGGCATCGTAAATCCACTCAGTTGCAAGTCCCGCCAAAAGAGACTTGTAACCTGTGTGTTCACAACCCACTGCCAAAATGAATATGATTAAGACAAATGTGTATACGATATGCGTACATGCCATTGATCAAAGATTAAAGACTGCTGGGTGCCATTTCCCAAAGTTATGAGATTACTGGGTGCCATTTCCCAAAGTATAAAAGATTATTAGGTGCCATTTCCCAAAGTTTACTGGGTGCCATTTCCCAAAGTTAAAAGACTACTAAATTGAATAACGCAAATAAGTTCATCACAATCATGTGTGGATGCAATCAAGTATAATGCAACCAAGTATAAGACAATCAAGTATAAAACAATTATGTATAAATGTTTTGAGTATTTGTACAAGTAAGCAAGTAGTTGAGCATGTATCTCCCCCCAAAGAGTTAAAACAAGTATAAAAAGAGTAGGGGCTATGACTCACTTGGTGCGATAGCTACGATGACAAAAGTGGATACACAGAAATGAGGTTCAATCTCTAACCGCAACCTAATATGAATGATAGTGATCTACTTAGATCATGAAATGATGAAGAGAATATGTATGCACATGATACCTATACCACTCATAACTTGAAAATACTAGTTATAGTCAAAGTAAAGTATTTTTCATACTTAGGAAAAATAAGTCCAACTAGGCTTATAAAAACTTGTCGTAATATATCGTATATAAAATGTTAGTGTTATATTCCTTACTTTGGAAAACCTTGAGATAACGTCTAATCGCCGTAAAGAAATCTAGAAAATATAGCATTTAGTACGTAGTTATATTATTTCTAGTAGTGACTAAATATATATATAGTTTTGACGATTTTAAAACATGTATAACTTTGTCGTTTTAAGTTCATTTTCCTCGTTCTTTATATCCCCGGAATCGTGGGACAAAATACTAACACATTTTTGATAAGTCGGGATGGCTAGATTTAGTTTTACGCCTCGAAACAGTCGTGACAACTGTTCATCAGCAAAGAATTTTCAGAAAAATAGTTTTCGTCGTTAACTTCGGAAAATCATATCTCCTTCGTTATTAACTCGTTTTAATCCGTTCTTTCGCCCACGGCTTCGTTTTTGAAAGTATTTTCTAAATCTTTGGTCAAAAATTTCCCATCATCTACTGATTTTCCCACGTTTTAAAAATATGGACAGTAGGTATATATATTGTTTCAAAAGTCATTTCTAGTGTTCCAATCTAGTTCCAACTTCAACCAAACCACTTTCAATCACCACAAATCTAGTCTAATCTTACCATACACCTTGTTAAGGTGTCATGGGTTCCTAAACATCATAAATCAAGTGGATCTAACAAGGATCTAACTATAATCTATTTCTAGGGATCAAAAGTTATATATTTATATATATATATATATATATATATATATATATATATATATATATATATATATATATATATATATATATATATATATATATATATATAAATGAGTGGTATAACTAACATATGCATGTAGATCTTGAATGGAAATCATATGATCATAAAAATAACATGAAGAAATTATGAACAAGAGTTTGACAACTTACTTAGAAAGATTATAGAGCTTGGATGAGTAAAACCTAAGAAACCTTGAGTTTTTATTGCAAAACCCTAACAAGGATAACTATAATGACTTGATTTGAGCTTGATCTTGTAAAAATGGTGGATCTTGGTCTTGTTTGTGTTTTGAGTCGTGGGTTTTGAAGTAGAGAGGAAGAGAAATGATTTAGATATTTTAGATCTTGAAAATGAGATGAAAAAGAAGTGTTTTTAGTATATATATTATATATAATAGGTAAATAATTGCTACATAAATGCTAAGGTAAACATTTCAAGCTATGTAAGAATTGGGGATGGGGGGGGGGCTGCATTTGGTGAAAATAGGGAAGAAAAATGGTGTAATGTAAGAAAGTGGGTAATATTTAGGTATTATAATGTATATATTAATAGTTTTAGGGAATATCGGGTACCGAGTTAACTAAAAATAAATTGTAACGAGATAAAATAAAATATAATGAAGTTGTAAAAATTGTAAAATAATCGTACGTATATAGAAATGATGCAACTCACGCATAAATGACAAATTTTCTCCGGATGTGAATAGTGTTTTATGAATAGTAAAATTTTTGAACGCTTCTCAGAATCACAAACTGACTCCGAAAAAGATGAATAGTAAAATGATGAATAGTGATTGATGAATAGTAACCGATGAATAGTAAATGTGAATGTTCGGGAAAAAAACCAGAATTTACGAGTTGCGACATATGATGCCTTTTTTTGCTAATATCCCTTCTAAATAATTTGTATTCTTAGTGAACTGAACATATGCAATATACATACTTTTTACATAACATGTCGACTAGCTTATCTAATACTCATGTTGATGAGCCTGATATCCACCTATATATCTGATGTCTTGGGATCCAATATGTGGAAAACTAGAAGGGGGGTTGAGTAGTTTTACGTATTTTTTTATTTTATTATGAAAACTTAGTTTAGTTTTAAAACCTTGTTTACTTTTAAAACTTTGATTCGATCTTATGTGAACTCAAATCTTGAACAATATGAATAACTATATCTAAGTATGAACAATAATAATAATGTAAGCTAAGTATGTGAATTCAACGCATGCATAATATAAACAGTTATAGCTATATACGAGAGATAAGTAAGTAAATGTTTATTTTGTAATCCTTAATTATATTTTGTATGAAAACTATACTTGATCGAAATGATCAATTATATGTATGTTACCTTTTTAGTTTGATTGTAAAAACTTTGTCTTGTGAATGAAACTTTTGTTTGATCTTAAAGTGAAATTAACACTAGCACTATATGAGCAACAATATATATACGTCTATGTCTACAAAAGTAATAACGATATAAGCAAGATAATAAGTAAGAGATGGAAAGATCTAACCGCGAGACAAGAGATTTATAGTGGTTCGGCTACAAGGACACCTTCCTTGCCCTACTCCACTCCCCGAGCACCAAACTCGAGAGTTTTCTTTCACTATGTCAACAAGCTCCCTTATGGCGGAGAAAACCTTACACACCAATTATCACACCACAACTTCGTCACACCTTTTTCACAACTTCTACACAACTACTTCACAACTTCTTCACAACTACTTCACAATTTCTTCACACCTAAGCTACCTAATCACACTACTTTTTCTTCACACCTATACTACTTGCACACCACAATCAATTCACAACTTCTCTACCTACACACCTTACTAGCCTAACTCCTTATGTTTACTTCTATCTAACCAATATTCACAACTAATAGACAAATGGATGAAAACTATACAAGTGATGATGCACAAACAACTTGGATGTGGAGGTCACAACAAGTTGTAATACTTCTTGTCTTAAAGGATTGAAGTATTCTTCTCTTGCACTTGAAAGGTTGAAGCTTGGATCACTTGGAAACAAAAGCTTATGATTATATGATCAAAGGGTTTAAGAGATGGTATAGAAGATTTAGATCAGAAATTTTATAGTGCAAAAGGTAAGGAAAAATGCCAGTATTTATAGGAAAAAAATTACTGTTTGGGAGCGTGGCCAGTCCCCTTAATTATTAAGGGGGCCGCCCATACAATTAAGGGGGCAGCCCTCCTAAAACGGCCATAAAATTTGTCTTTTACTAGGGAAGGTTTTTCTGGAACATTTTTACCATTTTTGGTTGAAAATTTGAATTCATATATTTATAATGATTTAAACATATTCTTTTATTTCCAAAAATGATTTTGTAAAAGATATAAAATATTTTGTGACATTTTATAAAAAGTCTAGTGCTTAAGAAAAATGTTTCTTTCATTATAGAATGCAATAAACACTTTGTTTATTCATATCTTAAGTGATTTGGATGTAAAGAGAATATTTATCATTAAATACTTGTTTACGTCATAATTTTTAGCTCAATGGATTTACTTTTGTGATTATCAAAACATAGAGATATCGATAAATGTTAATAATGTTTTTAGGCATTATTTATATCAACAATCTCCCCCTTTTTTATGATTACAAAACCTAAACTCATCAAGTCTAAAAATTAATTTTTAGACATGTATTTAGTGAGTTTATATTCACTTCTCCTCCTTTTTGTAGAATCAAAAAGGTTGTGCCAACTAGCTTCATAAATGAAGTTAGACGGGATGAAAGCTCCCCCTTGATGTGTGCTCCCCCTCGTTCGAGGGCACCAAGGAATCGAGCAATGGGAATCTTGGCTGCAAACATATTAGAAGCACAAGCATACATAGAAAAATATGCAATATACAAATAACAAGCATAGCAAACAAATATTAAGGATACATAACAATTAATTCAAAGTGATTATGTTAAAGATCCTAATTTGCCAAAGAGAGCCATCGGACTTGCTTGTAACAAAAGGGCGGTTGATTCTTATTTGAAAGTGAAAATAATAAGCATATATTATGCTTAGATGGTTGATGATTGAGTGTTTGGAATGAAAATGGTTAAGTTAGGGTAAGATTGTTCGATTAATGGAGGTGTATGTTTGGGTGCATGAGTGTTGGAGAGTTTGGTGGTGGAGAGTTTAGAGGTGTAGAGTTAGGAGCGGAATAGGTTGATAGAGAGTTTGGATGTTGTTCAAGCGAGGGTTTTGGATGAGATCTAGTGAGAAGATAATCAATCCAAGTGAAGTGTTCATTCAATGAAATGGTTTGTTTTTGGAGAAAGATGCAACAAGGAAAATTGTTGACATGTTTTGCAACTTGTTTCAAGTTGTGGGGTGATGAAGGAGAGCTAGAGGAAAGTTGTTCCAAGTTGCATTGAGCAAGGTGTAAGGCAAGAAGAGCACAAAGCTCATGGGCTTCCATAAGTTCTTCAATGAACTTCAAGTGTTCGGAGGAAGGTGATGATTGTGGAGTGTGATTGTTATTAGGGATTTTTGTTTTGAGATTGAGCATGCTCTTCATATGACTAATGTGGGTGAGATGAAGGTGTATTTTTGGGAACAAGGATGGATGTTTGGTTATTATGATGAGGTTTGTGAAAGGGTTCATTTGAGTGAACATGAGGTTTGTGTATCATGAAATATGGTTTGACCTTCATGGGTTAAGTTGTAGTGGTGAGGACACACTTTGTAGAGTGTAGGGAATGGTTATATGGTTGAATCTTTTTGTGAGGATGACTAGGTGGAGTTATTGGTGAAGATGAAAAATGAGTATCAAGTGATGTGATTGGTGAGAGTGAAAGAGCGATGTTCATGGAAGGGATTTCTTGGTTGGAGGGTGTTATAGATGGTGCATTAGGTGCACTAGGAGATGAAATTTGAGGTTTAGGTGAGTAAAGGTTATGAGGTTTGCGTGTGTAAAGGTTTTGAGGTTTGAGTGTAAGGTAGAAGGATATGAGGTTTGAGTGTGTAAAGATTATGAGGTTTGAGTGTAATGTAGAAGGATATGTGATGAGTGCGCAAACACTCATCATTTTTATCGTGTTTAAACTGCCAAAACATACAAAAACAATCGAAAAGTAATCAAAATACTTAAATTATCCCAGGGATTGTGTTTTATGTGTTTCAAATGCAAAACGAGCAAAAACAAACGAAAAACGATCAAAGTTTGCAATATTGGCAGTTTTAGTCCCCCAAGTTTCAAAAGTTTTCAGAAATAGTCCCTATGCATTCATTTTGAAATAAAAGTCAACCCAAGTCCTTAAAAAATCAAAAGTTATCAAAAACGGACTTTGGGTGATAAATTTGGAAAAGTTACATTTTGGTCCCTGGAGTTTGGGAATTTGCAAATTCAGTCCCTGGAAATTTTGAAAATAAAAAATTTTGCAAAAATTGGTTTGAGGAATACTAAACTTGGCAATATTGATCCCTTGTGACACTTTGGGACAATGACATTTTCAGCCTTGGGTTTTGTTAAATTGCAAGAAAGGTCCTTGTGTTTAATTATACAAACAAACCGGACCCCTTAATTTTGTTAACAAAATAACAAACCCAACACCATGTCTGATCCAGTAACCATGCCACACCCCTTGGCCCAATCACCCTTTAGCCCACCAAAACCCCACAACCGTTTTAAATAAAACTCTCCCACCTCCTTCTCCCCCAACTTGCCTGCAACACTCACCAAACACTCAACCCCCCCCCCCTCCTCCACCTCAGCATCCATACCCTGTCTCATTGACTATCCACCAAACTCCAAATAGCATTAAATGCTTCTTCAAGTTCTCCAAGTTACCAGAATAAGTTAAAAGGGAAAATGGCGCCAAAATGGACTTTAACGGATGAGATCATCCCCACCCAATCCAATGGGTGGGATTTACTCAGAAAAGCACAAGGAAGAAGAGGGTGGCCATATAAAGAGGAGAGAAGCAGTAGAAAGGAGAGTTAGTTTTAATTTTAATAATTTTTAGGTCGAATGTAATTTTCTTAGTCAAATTATTGTAAGTGTAAGCTATCAACTGTTTTAGTAAGCTTAAGTATTGTATTTTGAACCTTTTTCAAGTAATGAATGCAAGCAATTCAGTTTAAATACCTTGTGTACAATTTCCATTGAAAATTCTAAATATGATCTAAATGCTTTTAAAAGTTAGTTATGAAGCCTCAGTTAAGATTATGTAAGTTCCATTGAAGCTTTCATAAGCTCTTAGTTACACAAAACTCAGTTCTAATAATTATTACTCAAAAAAGTAAAATGGTCAATAAAAGTCAAATTGTGTTATTGTGGTTGGAATTCTGACTCAGAAGCTATTTGGGAAAGGAAGCAAGCTTTGGAATTGGGTTAGTGGCTTATGGAAGCCTTAGGATTGGTTTTAGTTCATGGTTCTGTGAGTTGAGCAAGGTTGCACAAAGTGAGTTCAATTCCACTTTTTCTAATTTCTGAGTAGTTCATAATTTTTAAGTAGATTGTTGTTGTTATTTGGTTTATTTTCAAGATTAGAAGAAATAATCTAGATTAAATGTTAGTTATGACAGTTTATTTTTGCTTGTGCTTAAAAATTGCATGTAAGCTACTTATTAATTTCACTTGGTAGCAGTTGGTACTATTGATCTTGTGATAAGTTGGTGCTTAATTAGTGATAAGCTGAGCATAATAAGTCTGTGGAATTCAGTGCATTAGGATTTAAGAAGTTTGCCATTCAAATCTTTCATAATAAGTCACTAATAGGTGTGTTTGGCACAGATCAGTTTGCATGCTTTCTAGTAGTTTTAGTGATAAATTTTTGTTCAAACAAGTTACAATAGACTTTAGTTGTTTATGTAAGTCATAAAAACCACCTCTTGTTTGACCAAAAGTCAAAACACCATTTGATTCACCTTGACAGTTAACTGTCAAGGTTTGTGGTTTTCAAATCCTACTCATTTCAACTAAATTATGTCATTTTAGCTTAAATCAACCTTGGTATCACTTATTATACCATTCTAAGTGAGTTAGACCAGATTTAAACTCATAAAAGTCAAAGTGCTTAGAAATCCTTAAAAGTCAAAAGTTGTCTCAGTTATTTTGAGCAAACTTTGGAGGTCTGTAACTTGTTAGGTTTAAGGTTCTAGGGTCTAAGATTTTACAAGCTCAATCTTCACCACTTTGTTGATTTTTAAGAATTTTTCCAGATTTTATGGAATTTGTTTAGTAGGGCCCACCAGGCCTCAAAGTTAGTTGCAGGGCAAGAAACTTGCCCTGTCTCAGCAGATCACCCTCACACCACCACCTTTTGTGGTGGTTTGTGACCATTACAGTGGTCCATGACACTTGCTTTTGGTTCCCCTCAACCCCCCTCCTGGTAGGCTTGGGTTTCTGACCATTTCTTTGACCTTTTGACTTGTGGACCCCACCTATCTTTGGTCATAAAGTTTGTCCCTTAGACTGCCTCAGAACACAATTAGCAAAGTGCTTAATTGAGCTTTTTGGCTTATTCAGGCCATCCATTTGTTTGAAAGTTGCTTATTATTGATCATCATACTCAGAGAAACCAGATTCAACCATTGTGGACCCCACATTCCCCCATTTGAGCTAAAAATACTCCACAGTCAACAAAAGTCAACTGTGGGTATAATAAGCACTTCAAGTGCTTATTCTTTGGGTTAAATCAAAAGTGTCTTTGTTAAAAATAGTTGTTTTTAGTTTATAATTAATTTAGGAAAAGAAAAAAAAAAAAAAAAAAAAAAAAAAAAAAAAAAAAACCTTTAAAAATAGTGATAGCTTCTATTTAACAGGATTTATCAATTTATTTTTCTTTTTAATTTATTTTTAAGTAATATATCATTTTTATATTTTTAGAAATTCTATTTTAGGTTAAAATAATTTTATAAATTTTTCCAGATTTTTATTTTGTCTTTTAGTGGTTTTTCTAATTAATTTTAGTTTAATTTAGTTTTAATTAATATTAATCAATTAAATAGCATAATTAGATTTTATATAGTATAACCTAGTTTTTATAATTTATCTAGCTTTTAATTTAGTTAAAACATTTTTATAAATTTTTCTAGAATTTTTACTGTTCATTTTCTATTTTTTATAATATAATTAGTTTAATTAGTAATTAATAAGTAATTAGAATAATAATTAATTAATTAGCTTAAAAATACATAAAATTAACTTTTTATAATTTTTTAGGATTCCTGTAATGGTTAATTAGATTTGTAAAATTTTTCTTAATTTTCTAAGCCATTTTAGTATTTTTAATAATTCTAATTAGTTTTAATTAGTATTAAATAGATAATTAGTAATTAATTAATAATAAATAATTACATAGTGTAAAAATAGTTTTTATTTTTCTTAAAATTTTCTTTAATTACTAGGATTGTAAAAATATTAAATTTACACTTTTAACCCTTCCCGTCCTTCAGTTGTACTTTTTGTTTTGTGCGTCTGTATACGTTTTTTAATTAAAACGTACGTTTTTAAGTGTTAGCTCAAATCTTCGTAATCTAAATTCTCGTAATCACTCACGTAGCTTTCCTAAGCTATATTTGTTTATAATTTCCAAATAATTCTGATCATAACCCTTTTCTGTGAATAATTACCTGATCACGAATACGCTAAAGTTACAATCCACACTTCAACGGGACTTAACAACCTGGTGATACCTTATATTACCCGGAGCATTGACCTAGGCTATTTGACTTTGTTGACCATTATTTGGTCAATATAAGTTAGGTGGTTCGGGCTCAATCAATATGGGTGAGTAAAGGTTTTTGATATGTAATGTTGGTGAGAAGGAGAGTGAGGTGTTAGGTATGTAATGTTGGAGACATAGGAGGAATTTGGTGATGGATGTTTGACAACATCATTTGGTTTGACGGGCTTTTAATGGAAGTTAGGCTTTCTTCTCCAAACGGGTTTCTTGGTGGTTTTGGTTTAATGGGAGAGGACATGATGAGATGAGTAGAGAATGAGAGGAATAAGAGTGTTTATAATGTATGATTGGTGGGATTAAGGATGTATAAACTTTGATAGAAGGTTTAGGATAAAATATGTTTGTGAATTTTGTGAAGTGTAGGATGAAATGGGGCAAAAAAGAGAAAAAGGAAACAACACCTTTGACCATCAGATGGCCGGTCCCCTTAATAATTAAGGGGACGGCCATCTGGTGATTCTCAGATTGCCAGAAAAGGGTTTTTGGTAGTGAATTGCAGAAAGGTTGTGTTTTTGGTTTCAAACAAGTCCAACTCCTTGAGGCAATTAAGCATATACTATTTATATAGGCAATTGTGTAGCCAAAGCATGTTAACCAAAGAGATTAAGTAAACAAGCAATTTCATCTAGCATGCAAACATACTCATCAAGCAAGTAAAATATAAGTGCTAGGAAACAATAAGCAACATCAAGTAGTTCATAACTACATAACTAGGAGGATTAATCCTAATGTGTATCAATGTGCAATAAGTGGGTAGTTATGATAGCATGGATTTCTAGACTTGTTACAAACAAAGTCTTAATAGACAAACCATGGTTCTCTTGATTTGATTTAGTTCACTTATAAGTGTCATTTATATAAATATAGATGACAAATATGAGATCACCATGCATGGTTTAAAGAGACATTTTTAGCATTATTCAATAATGTTTGAAAGTAGGTTTTCACGTAGATGTGAGAGTTATTTGAATAAAATAGATTGGGTTTTACTTCAATATGTGTTAATGAAAGGTAAAGAAAATTTTCCCAATCTTTGGTTTTGATCAAAACAAAATTGTGGATATTGATAGTGAAAACATGTTATTGAAAAGTGGGATAGTCATTTGAAAAACTATTTTCCAAAATGTGAGGTTTTTGCATATTTTTAGAGATATTAGATTTTTGACAACAAATATAAAGAAATTTCACCTTTCTTCAGTACACAGTGGACCGGGCTAACCCATGAGCTATCCGAGATTGGATAAATCATTCCGGCATCGAGGAGTTTGATAACTTCCTTTTTGATAAACTCATGAATTTTCGGGTTAACCCGTCGTTGTTGTTGAACGGATGGTTTGTAATTGTCTTCAAGTAAAATCTTATGCATGCAAAAACGAGGGTCGATACCCTTGATATCGGAAATTTGCCAAGCGATGGCACGTTTATGCTTCTTGAGCACATCTAAGAGACGGTTCTTCTCCTCATCTTTAAGTTCTTTTGAAATTATGCCGGGAAGTTTATCGGTTCCTTCTAAAAATGTGTATTCGAGATTAGGAGGCAAATCCTTGAGCTCGGGCTCTGGAGGATTATCAGTAGACGGCTTAACTTCTTTAACATCGGCCATTTTAAGGTCCATTGGAGGGAGGGACGGGTTAGGATCTTCATTCAATAATTTCTCAATCAAAAGAATATCTCCCTCCGGGTCACAAACGGAATGATCAATTTCCGGTGAAATCGAATCATTAGAAAGAAAGGCCTCGATCTCTTCCAATATGAAATCACTTCCCTCAAACAGAGTAAGGGAAGGGGAAGGATCGAAAATAATCGGTTCAGAAGAAGGAGTGGGATTGCCACTCGAAGCATTTTCGGTAAAACCAAGTAACTCTTGAGCATACTCCTCCGTAACTTCGTCGATAACATCAATTCGGTTCACGGAATATTTGTCATAATCGGAGGAGTACTTCGCGGTTTGATCCAAATTAAATGTTACAGCTTCGGTACCAATGCGTAAGGTAATTTCTTCATCGAAAACATCAATTAAAGCACGGCCGGTCCTTAGGAAACCTCTTCCAAGAATTAGAGGTACCCGTGGATCGGCATCAAAATCGACAATGACGAAATCGGCAGGGAAATGAAATTTTCCCACATTAACAAAGACATCCTCGGCTATTCCCATCGGGCGGGAAGTAGTTCGGTCGGCTAGCTCGAGGGTCATGAAAGTTGGAGTTAAATCGGGTAAAGACAACTTTTTCCAAATGGATAACGGCATTAGGTTAATGCTAGCACCAAGATCGGCCAAGGCGAAGCATTGAACCATCCCAGGGAAATTGCATGGAATGAGAAATCGACCGGGATCTTCAAGCTTTTCGGGAAGCTTTTTGAGGATAACTGCCGAGAAATTCTCATTCATCTGGGTTCGTGATATTTCAAACAATTTTTCCTTGTTACTCAAAAGTCCTTTTAACATTGAAGAAAATTTAGGCATCAAAAGTATAGCATCCGCGAGACTTATGTCAAAGTGTAATTCTTGAAAAATCTGGTAAAACTTTTCCATCTGGTTTTTATCTCTCTCACGGTGCTTTTGTTCGTTTAAGCGTGATGGATAAGGCAATTTTGTTTTGACGGGAATTTCTTTCTCAGTTTCATTAACAATTTTATCTTTTCCTTTAGACGTTGGGACCACCGTAGGCTGGATGTTCTCGGTCTTTCCATTATTACTAGGAATTTCCGTATCCGTTGTCACCTCGGTTTCACGAGCGACTACCTTAGGAGACAAAGAAGAAGGGGTAGTTGGGGCCGTTGGTCCATCGATTGCAATACCGCTTCTAGTCGTGATCGCCTTAGCATCGCCCCTCGGGTTAGCGATCGTGTTGCTTGGAAGAGTACCCGAGCCCGAGGGTCGATCATTTAAAGACTTTTTCAATTCATCCATTTGATTAATTAACATTTTATTCATTTCCTCTTGACTTTTCATAAACTGCTTAAGTAATTCATCCGAGGACGACTGATTTTGATTCACAACTGGATTTTGAAAATTTTGACCGCGATTGTTGTTATTGAAACCTTGATTATGAAAATTTTGATTTCCATGATTGTAATTCCCATGATTAGCATTGTGAAAATTTCCATAATTTCCTTGAAAATTCCCTTGATTCGGGCCTTGATTATAATTTCCCGGATTTTGATTTTGAAAACCATGATTTTGATTTTGAAAACCATTGTTCATCTGATTTTGATTCTGGTTAAATTGAATGTTTCGGTTTTGCATGTTATGATTTACTTGATTGACTTGATTCGGTTGATTGAAACCGGGTGGTCCAACATAATGGTTCGAACGGTAGCTAAGAAGATTTCGGTCACCCTGTGGTTGGTATCCGTTACCGCCCATATTGTAGGTTCCCGAAGTAGCATACACATTCTCGTGAGTGAAACCACCGGAGGCTGGGCACTCAAATACGAATGAGGACCACCACAAGTCTCACAAACATTGTTGACCATATTGACTTGATGGTTTTTGACTTGATTTTGATTTTGAGACGTTTGGTGCATTCGTAAAATAGCAGTTGACAAATCATCGAGTTTCTTAGTAATGGCGGCTATTTCAGAATTAGACGTAGAAGAATTGTGAGCAACGGTTGTTCTTGACTCATTTCTCTCGGCAGAGGAATCCCAGTAATTGTAATGAGCAGTCATATTCTCAATAAGTTCGTAACAATCTTCAGGACGTCGTTTCATAAAAGTTCCACCCGCAGCTGCATTGATCGTGTCCCGATGTCGCAAAGTCAAACCATTGTAAAACGTATCGATTATCATAACAAGAAGCATGTTATGGTTGGGACACCGATCAATAGCAAGCTTATAACGTTCCCAAGCTTCGAATAAAGATTCGTCGGGAAGCTGACGGAAATTGCTAATATCGTTTCGAAGTTTCGTCACCATCGATGGTGGAAAATATTTTGCCAAGAACTTCGATACCATTTCTTCGAAGGTATGAATCGAGTTCTTGGGAAGACGATCAAACCAAGCGGTGGCATGATGCGTCAAAGAATAGGGGAAGAGAGAAAGACGAAGGGCGTCATCGGAGACCCCGTATTGTTTCATACTCTGGGTGACGGTTAAAAATTTGTCGAGATGCTTGTTGGCATCGTCACCCGGTAATCCGTGAAATTGGCATGAATTTTGGACTTGTTGAATCATGTGATGCTTCAGTCCAAAATCCATAGCCTCGATATTGAGAGGGGCAATCGGACCACCTCTACCCTGCATTGTCGGTTGACACAGCTCCTCCATCGTTCGGAGATCGGGAGCTGGTGCATTTTGAACAACACCACCCGGAGGGTGTTTATTGTTGTGGTTATTTTGTTCCATTTCCGTAACGTTTGGGAAACGAACTTTGTGTGTGTGACGTATCAAACTTTCTGGGTTCGATAATGGAGAAATAAGACGTTTAGAAGATGAACGGGTGTTCATACATCACAAAAATCAAATTTTGAAAAATAAAATGAAAATCAAATTTGAAAAGGAAAATCTTTTTGTATTTTTTATATTTATAAAGCAAAATTCAAAAACTTAAACTTTTGTTTTCTTTTTCAAACGTTACGTTAATTGTAAACCGTTTCCTTTAAATCTACTCACGACGGAACGGGAGAGAAGAGTGTTTCTCTCTTCAGCTTGCAATTTAATGTCTAAGCTTCCGTGTTTTCTGCTTATTCGGTCGTAGAATACAAAGTAATCCGATTAGCAACTAATTTCACGCGTTGTTATATTCGGAAGCTTATTTGGTTTACAACGCCCTCTCTTCCACGGGAGAGTCGAGGCTGTAACTTTCGTTTTAGTATTTTTGAAAACACTTTAGGAAAAGTGTTTTTGATTTTTCAATTTTTTTGGTTTTTATAAAAAATATATACAAGGAAGGTTTTCAAAACACAATTTCAAAAACGAAAACGAAAAATTCACTTCAACCTTCCCCGGCAGCGGCGCCAAAATTGATTCATGAAAATCAAGTTATATTATAGTATAAGTATTACTCAAGAAATCCGCAAAGAAATACGGATAACCCAAGGTCGTAGTCCGTGTGAAGGATGAATGGAATTTTGAATTCCCGATTTGTGAAACGTGTCATGAAAGTGGTAAAAAGTGATTTTGATGAGATTATACTAATGAAATAACAAATGAAGCACAAATAATCACTTAAGCACGTATTTCAAATAAGGAAACTAAAAACGTAACGTAAAATTGAAAACGTAAGCTTAAACATAAAATAAACGTAACCGTACGAAATAAAATGTGAATTTTGAGCTACACTACTCCTACGGACTTGAAGATAATTTTGAAAAGTTAAAAATGATAAAAGAAAATTTTAAGAAAAGGAAAAAAAAATTACTTTTTATTAAATTTTTATGAATTAAAATTGATTTATCTAATTAAAAATTGAAAGAAAATGGAAATAAGGTGAGAAAAATGAAAAATAAATTTTGAAAATTATAAAATAACTAAAAAGTAATTTTAAAACTAAAAACTATTTTTTTTGGCTTTTTGTGTATTTTTTAGTAATTAAAAACTATTAAATTTAATTAAAAAGTAATAAAAATTTAAATTAAATTCAAAATAAATGGGAAAAATGCAAAATAAATTTCTAAAATTCTAAAATAAATGAAAATAAATTTCTAAAATATTTTTGGATTTTTCTAGGATTTTTCTGATTTTTTTGGAGTTTTTGGTAATTAAAATGTATTAAAAATTGATTAAAAATGAAAATTAAATAAGAAAAATAGCAAATCAACTTGGAAAAATATGAAAAATTTAGGGAAATTCAAAAATAATATTCTAAACTTAAGAAAAATATAAAAAATGAAAAATAAACATTGTAGGTACCACTTGCTTTGAAAACAGCTTATAATCAAGTGCTTATTGATAAGCAGTTTGACCAGGGTTGACCCAAACTTAAACCAAATGTATTTTTGACTTATATAAGCTCAGATGAACAAATTTGAAACCAAGAAGTACTCAGAAACACAGGTTAAGGATCAAATAGGTACAATAAGCCAAAGTATAAGCAAATAGTATAAGCAAATGGTAAGATCTCAGTGGAAATAGCAACTTAGGGTACAAATGAGCTTAAATGAACAATGAATCTCAAATTCCAATCAAAATCTAGCAATAGCAGCCCTGATAGTGAATGACAGATCTATGTTCAAAACCCTTAACTTAATAGCCAAATAAGTAGTGCTAATAAGCTAAGAAATCAAAGCTAATGGGGGCAAAAGCACTCTAGACCAACTGAGATTACAAATTCACCAATAATATCTATTCCCAATCTAATCTAATAACCTAAAAGTAGCCTAGAAATTGATTCAACAACTGATGTGCAGGGCACCAATAAGTCCAAACTGACAACTTATGAGAAGCTTTTTAATAAGCAAATAAGATCCAATCCTCAATTTTCTTTTTGAATCTGTTTCACCAACTATTAAGCTTTAGAAAACAGCAGGCCAAATGTATTTTCAATCAAAATTGCACCCTAGGAAGACTCACAAAGTTTTAACTAAAAACTGAAGTGTTCAAGCTATTGACTATTTGATGAAACAGTTACTTTGACCAAAATGGATTTTGAAAGCTAAATTCTAACTGAAAATGATTTAATAATCTAATGTATGATTGAAATAAGCCTAAACTTACACTAATAAAACTGCTAATGTGATGACGCAACCTACAATACTTAACAGATATGAAATTGTGAAGAAATAAAAGTGATGTTGACTATTTATTAAATGAACTTCTTGTTTTTATGTTGTACTAATCCTAAATGCAGCCTAAGTGTTGTGTATAAACTATCAATATCCTCTGAATTGACAATGAAACCAGCAAACTACTTAAAACCAAACACCCTTGAACCAATGACTGCCACTACCAAAAACTTACTCAAATCTGTCCAAAGCAAACCGAACCTCAACCTAAGTGACTAATATAGATCTGATAATACTCACAAATCTCAGAACACAGATCTCAGATGAATTGCTCAAAACCAAATAAAACCAACTGAATATGACAGATAGATGAAACAATAGAACAAATTGAATCCAAACTCAGATAAAACTACTACTAAACTCAAAATGACTAAGTAACAGATATAAGCAATAATTATAAAACTAAAACTACTACAATTAACCACTGATTTAGAATGAGATTAAAAATGATTGAACACTTACAAACCAAATCCCCCTCAGCAGAATAGAGGGGGTTCACTAAGCTTGCCTGTCTTTATGACAGGCCAAGTGGACTCCTGATTGGCTGCCAAACTCCAATAAGCACAGCTTATTTCAATAAGCTCCTCAATTGACTAAGTTTGACCAATTATGGAATTTAAATTTAATGACAGAAATAAGCTCACAACAGCTATGAGGAAGCTGATATGAGTTTAGATGAAATAGTAAATAAGCTTTTTTAAACTTAACTTTAAGAATTAAAACTTTTTTTTTCTGATTTTTTTTTTTTTTTTTTTTTGGATTTTCTATATAAATGATAAACAGACACCGAAGATTAAAACATAATTTAAATCAAACTATTACTATTGATCTTAAACTAAATAAGAAGCAAAAGCTGAAATTAAGCTAAAATTTAAAGCAATAAGCTGAAATTAAAAAGAAACTTGAATTATATTAATATAAGTAAAATGAGTACAATACTTTGGAAAGGAAAATTACAATGAAACTTAAAACGGAAAACTAAAAATATTCAAAACCTACATTACACATCTGAGACTGAGGGGGTTGTTAATACAAATATCGCCTAAAAACGTTATTTATATTTTACGATCTTTGCTAAGTTTTGTTAATGACAAAGTATGAACTTTAGCTAAGAGTAAATCATCACTTTAAGTGTTTAAGTCTTGTTTAACTAAGATTTACATTTCCTTTTAAACAAAACATTGTTTTTATTTCTTAAATTAGAAAGTGTCTTGTCACATCACATTTATTTCTTTAAATAGAAATATCACATCACATTTATGGTAAGTTTTTCATTATACATTTATGGAAAGAAAGTGTGTTTGACTAACCATAAGTTTTCTTGTGCAAGTTGTGTCTGACTAGTGTTTATGTGATGTGACCTTGTTTGGTTTGGAAGATTTATTGCAAAACCAACTGCAGCCCTGACGGACCCCTGGGGATACACGGGCGGATCCCTTCTGAGGGGTCCGACGTATCCGCCAAGCCTGCAGAAGGCTTTGCTATAAATACCAAGCCACAAGTTGATTTTTGGCTTATCACTTAGAGTCATATTTTACACATATTCTCTCATTATACTCAGTAGCTACTAACTTGTGTGATTCTCTTATGTAGCAAAGGAGTTCACATATTCATCTAAGAAGTTACAAGTTTCAACTCTAAGTTGCAAGACTTGTTAGCTTTGTTGTGTATAGACTTTGGTAGTTTATACTTCATGTGTATCTTGTATAGAAGTGATCGGTTAGTATTTTAGGCCTCAAAATACGTAGTGTGTCGGGAGTTGTTGTACCCTTGTAAAAGAACTAACGGGAGTGGTTATACCCTTGGTAAAGAACTCGACATCTAGCTTAGTGTCGGTAAAAGTGTAAGCGACGATGGGAGTGGTTGTACCCGTGTAAAAGAACTCGACATCTAGCTTAGTGTCGGTAAAAGTATAAGCGACGTTGTAAAGGTTTTCTCCGCCAGTGAAAGGAGCTTGTTGATTAGTGCTTATAACTCTCGAGTTGGAAACTCGGGACGTGGATGTAGGGCAAGGAAAAAGAGTCCTTGTAGCCGAACCACGATAAACAATCGTGTTGTGGTTTGATCGTTTCTTTCTTTTTCTTTGCTTATTACATGTTGTCTTTTAGTTAGAATTTCTAGTCACATATAAAGCTTTTCAAAGAATTAAACAAGTAAAGTTGTGTTTATATCTTCAAACAAAAGTAAAGCTTTTCAAAGAACTAAACAAGCAAAGTTAGGATCATCACAAGCAAAGCTTTTCAAAGTATGAAACAAGTAAAGTTAGAATTGTTATTCACATGAAAAGCTTTTAAAAGAATCAAACATATAACGTTGTGTTTATATCTTTAAGCAAACGTAAAGTTTTTAAAGGATATTGAAGCTAAAAAGGATTTAAAAAGCGGTAAACTATTCAACCCCCCCCCCCCCTTCTAGTTTTCCACAATTGGCATCAGGAGCTACGTTACTCAAGATCTTTAAAATATAATGTATTTTAAAATTTGGATCGATCCATGGATTTTGAAAATCTCAAAGAAGGGCAACCTATTCAAAACCGACCGCTATTTGAAAAAGAAAACTTACTTAAATGGAAAAGTAATTTTAAAAACTATGTGAAATCAATTGATCAAGATCTTTGGCACATTATTTCTTTTGGTGATTTCAAATCAAAGAAAACAAGTCTTTGAAAACCAAGATAACTATCTTAAACTTGATAAAAATACTAAAGCTAAAACAATGATTTATAAAGCTTTAGTACCGAATATGAAAGAATGTATTTTTGTCAAACGGCTAATGACATTTGGAAAAATATGTTAAACTTTCATCAAGAAATATGTCAAGTCAAAGATGATCATTTTGATCTCACATATGAATTAGAAGTCTTAGAAATATTAATAGATAGACATTTAGTTGTGATGAATACATGTGCTACTAGTTTAAATGTTTTAAATGAAGGTGTAAGTGAAGATGATTACTCATGTCGAGCTCTTTGTGGTCTTGCTTACGATTCATGGAATAACACGGATGAAGATGAAGCCAACCATCCGGTTTGTGATTCTCAACTAGATAAAACATCAAGCAAGGTACATTTTATAACCAAACACTTTTGCTTTAACAAATTTATCCTAGAGTTTTCTAAACTTGAAAATGAGTCTAAACGTTTATGCAACATGGACCTGAAAACTATCTTTAACAATGAGTCTTCAAAATCTTTTAAGAATATTTTTGAAAAGGAAATCTTGTTAGAAGATAAAATGTCTAGAATTATGAGTAATGTTGAAATTGATCTAGAATGTTAATTATGTCTAGATTACAAACATGAGATTTAAAAGTAATATGAGAAAGGAAAAATATTAGTTAAATTTGATGAAAGCTCAAAATCTCATGAAAGATTGTTGAGGAGTCAAAGGGTGTTTAAAGATAAAACCGGATTAGGATTTAACTCAAAAGCACCATCAACTAGTAAAACAAAACAAGTAAACTTTGTCTAACCTAGAAGAGAGATTTAGAGATAATTCAATCTCTAATAAAAACTCATGATAAAAAAGTTTAAGATTATCATGCTCTATGCTTTTATATGATTATCTAACCTTCTTGGATACATGAGTAATTGAGTTTCAAAGTGTGTCGTCAAACCAAGATTTTACGCGTAGTGTTTATCCTCTTGATAGCATCTCTATGCAGTTTAAAAGGTATGCATTACTTCAACTTGACTTTGATTGTCTCTTGTTTCTAGCATTATGTGTTGGAATATGTGTTATTAGTAATACTCTAAAAGTGTATACCTGCTATTAGTAATAACTAAGATTAGATTCTATGCAACAAGGAATTTCGTCATTAGTACTAGTGGGAGATATAAGGTGTTTTGGCTCTTTAACCATCAAGAGATAAACACGATAAACTCTTGAGTGAGTCTCACTCAACTCTTGCTTACAAGTGAGCTAACTAAGAATTTCCTAAGTGTTAAAATGTCTAACACTTTTGTGATGCTTGCAAAACAAACCTTTGTTAAACAACATTCTCAAACACCATACTTTGAGTCTTAAATTATGTTTTACTTCAATCATTCCTTTATGATCATTTCACATAAAACACACAAGGTGAAATAAATCACATTAGCATACATTAGGATGTGTGGAAGAAAATGAGTTTTCAACATCTAGGATTTACAAATCAAATATGACACTTAGTTTTATGATGTTGTACCTCTTGGACTTTTTCAAAACAAGTAGAGTTCATAGTGTCTTAAGTAAGAAAACCCAAAGAGTCGAGGAGTCGTTGAGTATAACATTTAACGAGTGATCTTCTCCTTCTAAGATATCATCTTTGGTAGATGATGACTTAGTCGAAAGTCTAATGATGGCAAGACAAGTATGTTATGTAAAACATTAAGGATAAAAGTACAAAATAACATCTTCTCACCTTGAGTCAAACATTGAATCAAGCAAAATTGACATATGTTATAAACAAATTCAACAAAAACAGTTTTTGGAATTTAGAGTAAAACAACTAGGGAAACGAAATAGATGTTTCGAAGTAATCATGTGATTATAAGTGTCAATATTTGAAAGTCGTTTTGATAATAAAAGCAAGCTCCAAAAGCAAGGGATTTTAACTTAAAGACATTCCTAGTTACTCTCTTGTTCTCAATGGTTAAGTTATTGATGACTTATCAAGAATGAGATTAGTAAATCCGTAGGAAAACTAAACGTAGAGAAATGTTCGGAAGACTACTTGTTCTCATAACAATTAGATCCAACATTATGTTTAGTGTTTGTCTATGTGCTCGTTTTAAAGAAGATCCTTAAACAACTCTTTAGTTGAGCTTGTTTGGATACATCGTAAGGTACTACACAACTAGGATTATGGTATCCCAAAAGAACGGGAATAGAAACCATAGTGTATGCCAAATGGAATTATGGCGGTAATAAGTTGATAAGAAAAGCACAAGTGGTACTTGCACTTTTATACTTACTTACCCAATGATTCTCCAAAACACGTAAGGTTCTCAAATTAGTTTCGAATGGAGAAGCACATCAACAAGCTCCGCTTGAACAAGCATATACGCGTCAACAACGGAATTCTTTTATCAACATTGTTATCTCTTCAACAAAGGAAGCATCGACTTCAGCGACAATTCAATCCATTATACTCTTAATTGACATATTGTGATCCATCATCATCGTCTTGGTAAAAATGTTCATTGAGGAACATCTTAACTAAGAAAGTCGTATACGTTAACCATTCTATCAACGTTTTCACAAAACCTCTTGAATGAGAAGCATTCATGATCCCTAGGCTTAGTCAAGGACTCATAAGACCTAAAACCTTAGTTTTGAACATTAGGATAAAACCACAAAAATCAAGACAATCCCTTTTGAATTTCTCCCTGCAGTTCCCACGGAACCCTCAGACAATACGGGCGGAACCCTCCCTTTAGTTCCGCCTGGTCCGCCAAATCTGCAGGATGTTTTATTTTTAATTTCAAAACCAAACACCTCTTTACTCACAACTCCAACTTACCATAAGCCCATAAGATTCATAAAATGAGCAAAACTTCAAGCATCTTCCTCATAACCTTTCATCACTCAAACCTCAAACAACCAATGTGAAATGAGAAACCGAGTTATCCTTTGTCCTATCAATATCAAGTCATCCACCATTTCCATGCCTTCAAAGAAACCAAGAGTCAATATCATCTTCACCAATAACTCCACCTAGTCATCTTCACAAGAAGATTCCACAATGTAACCAAACAAGTGTGTCATCCCCACTATAACCTAACCTATTAAGATTAAACCACCTTTCATGATACATAAACCTATGTTCACCTTTGTGTCGCTCTTTGAAACAAAGGGCAATTGTCATATCCATACTCTCATTAACATATTTGTCTATGTCGTCAAAAGTCAAGTGAATTTCATTATGAAATGCGTCTCTTCCACTTTCTAGCAAGTGAAGAACACAAAGAAGATATCCAAGCTTTAAGTGTTGTCAAGCAATCACCACCTCATTTCACATATCCACTCTCGGTCGTCAACCATACTTTACCACCGTTCACCACATTGTTAAAACAAATGAAAAACGTCATTAAAACATCACTTGCATTATAAAACGTTTTTCTTTAGCATCAAAATGAGTCAAGATTAACCGCACCTCCACATTGTTTTCATATAGGCACACACTAGAACATACACATTACAATAGTCATTTACTTAGACTAAAATGAGAAATTTTGATTTTCTAGGAATCATCATGCCTCCTCTAACTCACTACGACCACAAGGACACCATCAAGTACCTACCCAAACACCACAAAACCAAAGGTCTTACTCAAACTCAAATCGTTGTTTTCAAAGCCTTAGAAAAACGATATGTCCATAAGGGTAGAACCATTGATTCATCCTTCTTAGAAGGTACAAACCTCTACATGGAATTTGCCACAATCAACTTTGAGTGTCTCTTAGAAATCGACGAGCCTATTTGTTCTAGGTTCATTTTAGAATTCTATGCATCCGTCACCCTCTCCAAGGATGAGTATGGTCGCATGTCTATAAACTTTAGGGCTAGTAGTCATCAATACTCCTTCACTCTCGAGGAGTTTGCTCAAATCCTAGGTGTCCCAAACCATGGTACTTTCATCTACTCCGACTTGCGCTCCCTCTCAACTCTTAACATACTCTTTGACCACAGTTATCCCTATGATACCCCTCTTGTGTCCAAAGATGAACTTCGTGACCACCTCTTCATTAGGACCACCAACACTAGGAGAATTAGAACAGGAAATGAGGTCATTAAGGACCCATATGGAATGGAATTCAATGAACACAAGCCCCAATTCAAGAAATGGGAAGAACTCTTTAGAGCCAACATAATTAGCACCATAGGAAACCAGGATCACATCAATATTTTCCTTTGCTACATACTCTGCTCCTTGTCCGTTAGGCAACCCTTCAACCTTGCCTATTACATGACCAATAGAATGACCGACATTCCCGTGCAAGGCACAACGTCTATGCCGTATGGAATGCTCTTGACCCGTCTCTTTAGGTTCATCTCTCCCATTCCATCAACTTCTAGAGGTCTTCACCTAGACTACTCTCTCATTCCACACGCTTTTGTCCCACTAAGTGATAGGAGAATCTACAAAGCACAAGGTAAACATTTTCCAACTTTAGGCTTTGGCCAACTCTAGGCTCCCACCTCTAGAATACATTTCCCAACTTTCGGATATTCCAAATGAGTCGGCGGAGTTCAAGCAAACAAAGGGGATGTTCAAAAACATCGAGAGATTGCTTGGAAAGCTCAAGAAGAAGATTGACCGTCTATGAGAGCGGGTGTGTAGGAGTGTTTGGCACTAGGTGCTATTTGAACAATTTGGTTGTTTAAACATTACGTGTTATGTATTTGTGTGTTGGTAAGATATTTGGTACTATTTGAAACTTGTAGGAACTAACAATGATGCAGGAAGACAACATTTGGCAAGTTGTCAAATTTTCATGTTTATGAAATTTTCACTAAGTATAGTGAAATTCTCAACCCCCCGGTCAAATTCCTATGGTATGTGTGTTTACATGTCCAATTTTTACATTACCTAACCAGATATGCATTGTCTTTTTGATTTTAGGAGTTTTCAAAAAATTTGAAAAACGTCTCACGGGTCAAAAATGCGGACTGCCAAGTTTTTCAGGACTAGCGGATCTGGCGGCACCCTAGATTGGGTTCCGCCAGTGAAATTTCTGGGCAACCAAGAAATGGCCCAACGGACCAGACGGAACCCAAAACAGGGATCCGCCTGTGTATCGCGAGGGTTCCGCCAGTCACCTACAGAAAATTTTTGTCATTTTTCTTAAGTTCAAAACTTGTAAAGTGTCAAACCATTTTCTTTAGTGAGAAACATCTTCCCCTACCTCCAATAACCATATTAGGACAACTCTCACTCACTAAAACAATTAGAAAATCACTTCCCGCCAAAAGTTCAAATTCAAACATAACTAACCCAAGGAACCCTTTTAAAGGATCCTTCAAACCATTGGAACATTTTCAACCAAATCACATCCCATGATCACAAAGCATTGAGTGCATATGTTGGTCTTTCACTCCACCCTATTCCATTGGATTGACATCAAATGATGTGACAAGTTCATGAAAATCATTTGATACCTCAATCTTTGAATGGTAGAACATCAAATCCAAACACCCCTTCCCACAATTATTTTTAAGTTTGATCACTTTAGAATACCCCAAAACTCACACCAACACCATTACTTCTCTCAATCTCAAAACTCTTGCAAACCAAAGATTTGAGATGACTTAATCAAACACCTCATCCGAATCATCAAGCTAAAACCACTAGGATTAGTGTTAAACCTTGTTGCTTCAACAAAACCATCAAATCAAGCTCATCACTTGACATTTCTTCACCTATCCAAAACTTCCTTAACCTTACTACCTCAACATCATATTCAATACCTTGCAACATCAACATGACCACTATTCAAGATTTCCTCAATCTTGCTACTCCAACATCCTCTCCCAAACATGGCAATACAAACATATACACTTTTCAACCATCAAAAACTTTTTCAACCATCGATCACCAACACTTACACCAATGGAACTTTTCCATACACCACCAACATCACCACATCCACTATTGGAAACTTTTGAAAACCTATCACCTAAACCATCAAGCCCTCCATCATTTGTCACTTTTTGACACCATTTCCGAAACGAAAACCCAACAACAACCAATATTTCAACCAAATGAGTCATTGGATGATGCACTTCATCCACCGTCATTGCTTGAGAGTTTGGCTTACCATAATGCTAGAACCTAATTTTTTTTATCAAGGTCATACACACCTACAATCATTTGTGTTTCACCCCATTTACAAAAACCTTCATGGTAATCCTTCCGGAGAACCAAGCTTCCATCACTTTGTTCAACGACAACAACCACAAGAACCTTCCTAACACTTTGAATCTCTATTTTCTTCGTATAAGAAAATAGAAGCATCTCAATGATCTTTCACCAAGACCAACAAAACCACCACCTTTCACAATTGAATAACCAAGGTCATTGCTAGACCAAAATGAGTCTTTTGACCACAACCAAACACCACAACAAGAATATCACCACCCAAAACCATTGTTGTCTCACCTTATCTACAAAGACATCCATGATCCTCTAAACAATGAAATGAGGTTTATCCTAAACAACATTGTGGAACGTCTCAAGTTTAGAGTCTCCAAAATGAAACTAAACCGTTTCTTTTGGAAAAAGTTTCACCATTTAAAGCAACAAACCAAAACCGGGTCACCTCCACAACATTCAAAACAAAACCCGCTACACCCTCTAACACACATTTTCATCCTTAAACAACCTTAGCCTTGTTTTTGGAAAATGTTTCTCATTAAGAAAAATGATGATTTCCTTGTAGCTTTTTATGTTCTTATTTTATTTTTAGTTTTCCTTTATTTTTAGAAGTAGAATTGTGTCATCCAAATTTCTTGTCTTTGACTCTTTAAGAGTCAAAATTTTACATGTAATGAATTTCATTCTACTACAAGGTGTGCATTGTTTGTTGACCATTTAGGTATAAGAAGTGAACTATACCTTGCTATGGTAGTATACATATATCTTGTGTTTTAGAAACTAACCTTTCTTTTTGTAGGATCATTATCCATGTTTTCCTTCCTTGATACTCCATTTAGGGGAGTAATATTCAAGGGGGAGCATGAGTGTTGCATTATTCCACTTCACAACTCTTAGTTGTGTTCTAGACATGAAATGCTTTCATGACTTGTCTTGTGCGGCAACTAACCTTTTTCTTGTAGGTTCAAAATCCATGTCTCCTCTCTTGGCACTCCATTTAGGGGGAGTATTATCCAAGGGGGAGCAAGTGCTTACTTCCGCTTCGCTACTCTTCTTTTTGTTTCGACAAAAAGGGGGAGAATTTATATGTAAACTTGTTTCAAAAAAAAAATTTTGCATATCACATCATCTTAGCAAAAACAAGTTTTTATACTAACTTTATAAGACTTAACACTAAAACTAGTGACTTACTTATAAATAAAGTTTATGTTTTGTCATCAACAAAAAGGGGGAGATTGTTAATACAAATATCGCCTAAAAACGTTATTTATATTTTACGATCTTTGCTAAGTTATGTTAATGACAAAGTATGAACTTTAGCTAAGAGTAAATCATCACTTTATGTGTTTAAGTCTTGTTTAACTAAGATTTACATTTCCTTTTAAACAAAACATTGTTTTTATTTCTTAACTTAGAAAGTGTCTTGTCACATCACATTTATTTCTTTAAATAGAAATATCACATCACATTTATGGTGAGTTTGTCATTATACATTTATGGAAAGAAAGTGTGTTTGACTAACCATAAGTTTTCGTGTGCAAGTTGTGTTTGACTAGTGTTTATGTGATGTGACCTTGTTTAGTTTGGAAGATTTATTGCAAAACCAACTGCAGCCCTGACGGACCCCTGGGGATACACGGGCGGATCCCTTCTGAGGGGTCCACCGTATCCGCCAGGCCTGCAGAAGGCTTTGCTATAAATACCAAGCCACAAGTTGATTTTTGGCTTATCACTTAGAGTCATATTTTACACATATTCTCTCATTATACTCAGTAGCTACTAACTTGTGTGATTCTCTTATGTAGCAAAGGAGTTCACATATTCATCTAAGAAGTTACAAGTTTCAACTCTAAGTTTCAAGACTTGTTAGCTTTGTTGTGTATAGACTTTGGTAGTTTATACTTCATGTGTATCTTGTATAGAAGTGATCGGTTAGTATTTTAGGCCTCAAAATACGTAGTGTGTCGGGAGTTGTTGTACCCTTGTAAAAGAACTAACGGGAGTGGTTGTACCCTTGGTAAAGAACTCGACATCTAGCTTAGTGTCGGTAAAAGTGTAAGCGGCGATGGGAGTGGTTGTACCCGTGTAAAAGAACTCGACATCTAGCTTAGTGTCGGTAAAAGTATAAGCGACGTTGTAAAGGTTTTCTCCACCGGTGAAAGGATCTTGTTGATTAGTGCTTATAACTCTCGAGTTGGAAACTCGGGGCGTGGATGTAGGGCAAGGAAAAAGAGTCCTTGTAGCTGAACCACGATAAACAATCGTGTTGTGGTTTGATCGTTTCTTTCTTTATCTTTGCTTATTACATGTTGTCTTTTAGTTAGAATTTCTAGTCACATATAAAGCTTTTCAAAGAATCAAACAAGTAAAGTTGTGTTTATATCTTCAAACAAAAGTAAAGCTTTTCAAAGAACTAAACAAGCAAAGTTAGGATCATCACAAGCAAAGCTTTTCAAAGTATGAAACAAGTAAAGTTAGAATTGTTATTCACATGAAAAGCTTTTAAAAGAATCAAACATATAACGTTGTGTTTATATCTTTAAGCAAACGTAAAGTTTTTAAAGGATATTCAAGCTAAAAAGGATTTAAAAAGCGGTAAACTATTCAACCCCCTTCTAGTTTTCCACATGGGTATATATAGATGCCTGCTAGGGTTTGAGATGATTCTAGACTTGTGTTTCTTTCCTCAAATCACGTCCGTATATCCCTGCTTCAAATGTAAGCATGATTTCTGTCCCTTGGATCATGTGATTGATTGAGATTATTCCTGCATGTGCCTCCTCATTGGTCCACGTGTTGCCTTGCATAGAACTTCTAGAACCTCCAATCATTAAGTAATTATTACCTATACGGGGTAATTTGATGCGTGGTGATTTAGGGTTCTTATATAAATAGTAACTTTTTCTGGGTAAGTTATAATTTGGGGGGCGGGAGTTGTATTTGGGGGTCTTTATTACTTTTGAGGTTTCACCGGGTATTTGACCAGGTTTGGATGTTAGTTTGACCGGGTATAGTAATTAGCTGGATTGGGCTAGGTGATGTGAGTTGGGCTTGGAGTATTAGGATTGGATTATTTAACTTTGTAGATTCGGTTGTATGTATTATTTAAGAGTTAATACCATAAGGACCAAACATGTAATTATGCAAACAATAGGGACCAACTCTGTAATTATTCCAAACTTTCTTCCAAGGGTATAAGTTGTAAACCTCTGAATAATGGAGGACTTCATTTGTCTTTTTCCAAAGGGACCATTTTTGTAAATTCCTGAAAGTGTAGGGACTAAAGTTGACATTTCTTCCAAACTTTGTCCAGGGACTAATTATACAACTTTGTGAATCTCTGAGGACTCCTTATGATATTTTGAGCTTTTATTGATCATTTTGCTTCCCCGGCTCCGGCTTTTGACCTTTTTCCAATCTCGTGCTCGTTTTTGTCGGTTTTGGCTTTGTTTTTGTTCATTTTTCTCATATCCGTACCTGCACATACACAAATACAAAAACATACATTCTCTTGGCATATTTGGTTAGTATTTGGTGTATTTGGTCTGATTTAAGGCTAAAAAGGATGTGTGAAAAAGCACATATCAATAAGCTATTATGTACGTATATATGTATAAGAGTTACAAACAATATATATGTATAGCTAAGCATTAATCTAACTAATCATTTATCTAAGCATGCAAATTATAGCGATGAACTTAAGAGAAATGCGTACCTTTTAGTCTTCAATGGATTATCTTCAAGCACTTCAACTGACCATGTTGACTTATAGAAGTCATTTGTAGATGAGATTCCAACTTCTTCCAAGAGTGACAACTTAGCCATTTGATACCCATTGTCTCATTGGTCCAAAGTTGTTTGGTCCAAACATATATAACATTTGGCTAGGATGCATGTATGGTGGTAATATTTCCCAAGGATTGTAACTTGGTTGATAATTCCACATTTGATTTCTAGTGTTATTGTAATTTTGTCTATTTTGATTTCTTCTAGGTTGAGGTGTTTTAGATCTTGGATTATGATTGTTAGGTTTTCTTGGTGGTGGAGTTTTAGATCTTAATTTGGGTTTAGATGATCTTACTTCGGTTTTTAAGGATGGTTTATAAAAGGTTTTTACTTCTTCATCGTTGGTAAGAGGTATTTTTTTATCATTAATAAGTATATATTTAGGATTTGATTCTAAAGGTTTTAGTTCATTAAGTTCACTATAAAATTTAACATTTTTAGTTTCACTTTTTGAAGCTTCGGTTGAGTTAAATCCTAAACCGGTTTTATCTCCTGATGCTCTTTGAATACTTATTATTTTCCTAAGTGAGTGACTACTGTTTTCAAATTTATCAAGTTTATAAATTTCTTCCTTAAGTTTTTCATTTTCATTTTTGAGATCATGACATGATTTACATTCCTCAAAAAATTTCTTACCTTTTTCTAAGTGGTGTATTTTAGCTTTCAGTTCAAGTATTTCATTTTCTAGTTGAGTATTTATGCATTTTTAGTGTTTTATTTTTAACCATTACTTTTTTACCTAATTTACATAATCTATTATATTCATTATCTAGGTCTTTTTCATCTAATGATAAATTTTCATCACTAAAGAATTCGGTTTTGGAATGTACCTCTTTTGATGTCTTATCCATAAGACACTTTTCCTCCTTTGTGGTTTCTTTCTTGTCCTCATCGCTATCACTCCAAGCACCTCTAATGAACGCCTTTTGATTTTGATCTCTTGACATCATTGGACACTTTCCGATGAGATGATTTGGATTACCACATTTAAAACACTTCCTTTCATTCTTCCCATTCTTGTCATCTTTACTTCTTTGAGATACTTTCATTTCATCATGCGGTTGTCTAACAAATCTTCCTCGTCTTTTGAAAAATTTCTTGAAATCTCTTATGGCCATAGCATATTCTTCATCATCACTTTCGGAGGTTGAGCTTTCATCGTCACTAGATTCCCTCCTAGCTTTCAAAGCAATGGATTTGCTTTGTTCTCTTTTTCCTTTGACTATTTCGGAGTCCTTCTTTATTATAACCTCGTGTACTTTCAAGTTCCCAATTAATTCGTCAAGTTGTAGAGTTGACAAATTCTTTGATTCTTCAATAGCCGTAACTTTAGCTCGCCATTTTGGATGAAGAGCCCTAAGAAATTTCCTGACAAAGTTCTTACTAGATAAATTCTCATCAAGTGCTTTTAGACTTGTGATGATAGTGTTAAACCTAGCAAAAGCATTATCAATTGATTCCTCTTCCGGAGTCGTAAATTGCTCATATTGTTGCACAAGTAGATCTATTTTGTTATCATTGACTTGACTATTACCATGGTGAGTTATTAGTAAAGAATTCCAAATTTCTTTTGCGGTTTCACACATAAAGATCCTTTCGTATTCTTTACGTGGTAACGCATTGTTGATACGTGGGAATCGCACCAGGATTTACCTCTCAAGGGATCTTGAGAAGCTTACAACCCCCACCAGGCAGTGTACCTGATCGTTGTAGTATAGTATAGTGACAAGTACCGGGGGATTGATCGTTCAGCTAGGAATAGTGTCGCTAGGATTAGAAAACCTAAATACTAGTTCTAAAGGTGAGAGATGATTCTTTTTGTATTTTTATATTTTTTAGAAAGCAAGTAAAAATCTCGGGTTTGAAGGATTTGGGCGGAATTAGTTGCTAGTCAACTAACCCAATACTAAAGATGCAATCAAAATAAAATACTAGAAATGAAAATAAACTAAATTAATGTTGTGAGCAATAATTGGAGAAAATGTGTTTACTTAGATTTCACTACTCCCTAGACATCTTTTACATGTTAATTACTTGTTATAGTTGCATGGATGACGGATTGTATTCCTTAATACCATTCATGGGGTAGCGCACTTAACTCCCCAATTCTATGAGCTCTTATCTCCTCCTATGCCATGCCCAGCACAACCATAGGGATTATAAACAGTGGCTCATGCATTAAATACAACCAATAAAGACCTAGTACCATCGGTTCATGTTTCCTAAGACGTTCAAGCATGTTACCATTTGGAGATCTGCCAGTTTTCTTAAGCCTAACATCAAATTCATTCATCCAAAATAAGTAATCAACACATAATTAACATCTAGGTTTCATTAGATCCAAGCAAACACAAGATAGATCTAGCCTAGCATGATGGAATTAAGACAAGAACAAGATATAGACAACCAACACATAGACATATTGATTGAATTAAAAGAACACTTATCTTAATTACACATGAAAGGTATCAAAGGCTTAGAACCCTTGAAAAACCTGTAAAATTCGCACCAAGTTCGTACTTAGGGTTTCTCCAAAACTTCTCTCTTTTTAATGTGAAAATTAGAAAACTATATATAGGAAATAGGGTCTGACGGCGTCAAGACAAAGCTTGTGACGCCGCACCTAGCCGCCAAAACTCTTCTCGGACTGCCTTGATCTACTTCTGACGCCGTCATGTGTTATACATTTCCAGGCCGTCATGCATTTTACTCTTGACGCCCTTTCTTGTGACGCCGTCAAATCTGTACTGGGTCGTCATGGAAATTACTATTGACGCCGTCAGGATGTTGCTCTTGACGCCGTCACCTACTGTTCCCAGCAAGGAAAATTAAGACTTTGGCGTTTTCTTCACTTTTATGCTCCAAAAACGTCCGAATTGCTTCCTTTTCCAGATTTCACTCCCAAAGTACCTAAAATCACAAAAGGAACGATTTAGGGCAATATTTGATCAAATAAATTCAATTCCGGGCTTAAATGACCCCCTAAAAGTGATTCATTTTTCGCCTCATCATATACCCTTACACTTGAGATTTTCTTGTCCTCAAGCAAATGCGCTTTTATTCTACTCAAAAGACAAGTTAGGGGTCATTTAACACTAATATAAAAGTAATTACAACAAATAATCGTTCCACTAAAGACCAATAGACAAGCACGGAGGTCATACACTAGCACCTCACAAATAGTGTTTAGATACTCACATCTCTCGGGTGTAATAAAGTATAGATTACAATATGGAAACGGAAGATATCTCTCACTACCTGTCATAGCAAAATAGATTACCATAGGCTTGGGAAAGGATCAAACCTCCACCACATGGCGTAAGCACCTAGGATAAACTATCAAAGAGGTCTTTTAAAGGGTTGTAACGTTAGGTGTAGGGATATGAAATACACGGTTTTGTTGGATAAAGGAAGTTTTACTTGTGGCAAGTTAACAATCTTAGTCAATTACATGTACAATATGGCGTTGCTAAGCCAAGACTAGACTCGACTTAAGCTAATAAATGAAAAATAACAAAAACATAAAATGAACATAGAATAAAAAGGGATGGTAGTCCGTATGTTTTTTCTCTTTTTCCTTTTTCTATTTTTTTTTTCTTTTTCTTGATTTTTTCGATTTTTTTTTTTCATACACTTTTACCCTACCATCCAAAATAATACATCATAGGGAATGAATATTCCCCTTACACTTGAATCTTTACATACTTTACATTAAACTAATCTAATGACTCGAATTAAGAAAATCAAAACACTTGGAGCACTTTTAAGATTAACGTACATATGGGGGTAATAATATGATGTTCTTCCCCATTACTCCATAAAATAAGTACTTACCCATGAGTCCCAATCGTCCCAAAACAATATGTACAAAGATATGACTCGACTTAGCAACCATGTAATCAATTAGATAGTTAACTTAGGGTTTAACAAATAACAATAATGCACTAAAAATGAGCGCATACACGGAAGGTTAAGGCGATTTGGTTGTACATTTAAGTGGGGTGTAACAAATTCTTCCTTTAAGTAAGATGCTTAAAGTTAGAAACGAAAAGATAGGCTCGGAAGGGTGTACTAGGGGTTTCGTGTACTAAAAATGAGTACAACGCTAAGGGTGTGGGAGAAATTAGTTGACTTAACTAGCCATGTAATATGACTTAAATGGTCAAGTAATTATAATACGGGTTTAACACAAGGGTGATCCTAATGCCTCTTATCATGTAGTAAATCCCACTACACGAATGTAGTCTCACTAGCGGTCTCGGGATGCATCACTAACGCAAGTTCTAGAATCTAAATGCTACCGGTACACTCATAAGCACTAATAGTGAATGCTTTTCCTATCAAATCTAAAGGCGAACCTCACATATTTGGGTGGAAAATTTTCTGAATATACGGTTATGTGCTAGTCATACAATCTCCTATCCATGAGACGCTTGCTATGGCTAAAGTTTCACTCCTAAATGTTGTAAAAAAATTTAAATTTGGCGCTAAAATTGCACTAACAAGTATTTCTCATAGTTTTATTACACATCTACCATCAAACAGAACAAACTCAAGCGAAAGTGCATATGTAAGGTATCATCTTTTTACCCTCCCCTTACACTTAGGATGAACATTGTCCCCAATGTTCAAGTAAAGAATGTAAAAGTTAAAAAGTAAAAAGAATGAAATCAAATACTCCCCTGATTCGCTCGGTATGGATAATAAGGTGGCCAGGTTAAATCTTCCTCCAAGAAAATGAACAATCAAAGCTTTCTTTCCAGAATGTAAATCATCTTCTTGTCATACATAACCTGTAAATCCTGAGAAAATAGACAAAACAACCTCCCGTAAAATCGGCGGCATCCTATATAAGTTACTAAATCCTAGAAAACAAGATAAGATATAATGCTTGTGGAATGAAGTTTGCAGATTTCCTGGAGATTATAAAACTTAATAATTCACAAAAACCATAAGACTCCATTAGAAAAACAAAACCGGTAAAATTTTCAGATTTTTACACGTGACGCCGTCAAGAGTTAACTCTTGACGCCGTCAGAAGTGACCTGCAGAAATTCTTATGTTAAGTTTCCGGAAAATTTCTGGAAAAACTTGGTCCTACTTCCTGGAAAATCCTGCAAAACTTCATTATGACTCAATACAACCATTTGACTATAACAAATACGAATACACATGTTCATTTATTATTGTGGAGAATCATGATTGGTTTGTTTCTTAAAAACATATTTGGGGTTTCCCCTTACACTTATCTTTTGCAAAAATACTTTTAGGTGGAGTTAAGACTAGGCCAAAACAACAAAGTAAAGTATTTCCACTATTTAGTTTAGAAACATGATCTACCAACAATAAAAATAAAGCATGCATACGGAAGCAAATAACAAACAAACAAACAAAATCACACAAAACATGGGTTGCCTCCCAAGAAGCGCTTTTCTTTATTTACGAGTCTTGTAGCTAGACTCAAGGTCATGGGTTAACGTGCATCGCTTATGCTCACATAACCAAGTGTGAGCCATCTAATACTCGCCTCATCTTTCTTATAATCATCTCCTAATTCTAAGCATCCGCGATAGTATCTTTTATTCTTTTCATGAGTATACTTAAGTCCTTTTCTCTTATCATTCCCACTTAGCATCTCTATGGGTGGATACCTACTACACTTTTCCATGGGAAAATCCTTGAACCTAGGGTGTGTGCGGGGCATTTGATAGACAAAATCTTCTTCCCCATCCGAGAATGTAATTAACCCTTCTATGAGTTTTTCATCAAGGTTGGTCAACTGTTTGAAAGGTTTTCCAAACACAACTTGGGTCAACTTATCATCAATAAATTCTCCTAGATTCTCCATAACCATGAACTCAACAAGATAGACCAAGCTTCCTACAAACACATGCAATGGTATTGCCCTAGCAATAATGTTTTCTCCGTTGTATTCTAACTCATCTACCATGATTTTATTGTATTCATTACGCGAGATTACGTTCATTGGAAGAGATGAGTTAAGATAGGTGTTAAAGCTCTTAAATCCGATCTTACAAGGAAATTGCATGTTAAATGAACTATCACACTTAATCCTAGTTCTAGGGTCGACATACCTAAGAGGGTTTATTTCCTCTTCCATTCTATCCTCATTAATCACATCACCATCATCAAGATCCTCATCAGAGTCTGAATAGTAAAAAGGACTAGCCCTACGGTCATCATCATGATCAGACTCTTCTAGCTCAGAATTATTGTCAAAGTGGTGGTTGGGTGAGAGGTTAGGTGGGTTCTCATTCTCCACTAGAGGGAGTGGGGCTGGCATTTGGAAAATCCTACGACGAAAAACACGAATAACAGGAATCAAACGATCAATGTTATTGTTATCCATCGAAATAGTTTACGAACAAAGGACACAAAGAAAAAGATAGACTAAAGAAGACCTAAAAATAAAAATAAAATCTTATTAGAAAGGAATCTAGCAAGTAGACCTAATAAAAAGAGATTCTAACCTAGACAATAACTATTCCCCGGGCTGCGGCGCCAAAAACTTGATACGTGGGAATCGCACCAGGCTTTACCTCTCAAGGAATCTTGAGAAGCTTACAACCCCCACCAGGCAGTGTACCTGATCGTTGTAGTATAGTATAGTGACAAGTACCGGGGGATTGATCGTTCAGCTAGGAATAGTGTCGCTAGGATTAGAAAACCTAAATACTAGTTCTAAAGGTGAGAGATGATTCTTTTTGTATTTTTATATTTTTTAGAAAGCAAGTAAAAATCTCGGGTTTGAAGGATTTGGGCGGAATTAATTGCTAGTCAAATAACCCAATACTAAAGATGCAATCAAAATAAAATACTAGAAATGAAAATAAACTAAATTATACTAATGTTGTGAGCAATAATTGGAGAAAATGTGTTTACTTAGATTTCACTACTCCCTAGACATCTTTTACATGTTAATTACTTGTTATAGTTGCATGGATGACAGATTATATTCCTTAATACCATTCATGGGGTAGCGCACTTAACTCCCCAATTCTATGAGCTCTTATCTCCTCCTATGCCATGCCCAGCACAACCATAGGGATTATAAACAGTGGCTCATGCATTAAATATAACCAATAATGACCTAGTGCCATCGGTTCATGTTTCCTAAGACGTTCAAGCATGTTACCATTTGGAGATCTGCCAGTTTTCTTAAGCCTAACATCAAATTCATTCATCCAAAACAATTATAAACAAGTAATCAACACATAATTAACATCTAGGTTTCATTAGATCCAAGCAAACACAAGATAGATCTAGCCTAGCATGATGGAATTAAGACAAGAACAAGATATAGACAACCAACACATAGACATATTGATTGAATTAAAAGAACACTTATCTTAATTACACATGAAAGGTATCAAGGGCTTAGAACCCTTGAAAAACCTGTAAAATTCGCACCAAGTTCGTACTTAGGGTTTCTCCAAAACTTCTCTCTTTTTAATGTGAAAATTAGAAAACTATATATAGGAAATAGGGTCTGACGGCGTCAAGACAAAGCTTGTGACGCCGTCACCTCACCGCCAAAACTCTTCTCGGACTGCCTTGATCTACTTCTGACGCCGTCATGTGTTGTGACGCCGTCAAATCTGTACTGGGTCGTCATGGAAATTACTCTTGACGCCGCCAGGATGTTGCTCTTGACGCCGTCACCTACTGTTCCCAGCAAGGAAAATTAAGACTTTGGCGTTTTCTTCACTTTTATGCTCCAAAAACGTCCGAATTGCTTCCTTTTCCAGATTTCACTCCCAAAGTACCTAAAATCACAAAAGGAATGATTTAGGGCAATATTTGATCAAATAAATTCAATTCCGGGCTTAAATGACCCCCTAAAAGTGGTTTATTTTTCGCCTCATCAATTGTAAATAACCATTTTTGCTACATTATTTTTAGAAAGTTTTCTTTTTAAATCGTCATTTTATTTTTCAAAAGGTACTATTTCATCTTTATTTGTTTGGGGATTATTTTGAGTAGGTAAAAAATCACCATTAGTAATAACATGCCAAAGATCTAGATCCTTTGATTTCACATAAGTTTCGAATCGATTTTTCCAATATAAAAATCCATCACTTTCAACTAGTGGTTGTCTTTGCATAGATTGCCCTTCTAAATATTTTTTAGATTCCATAGATCAGTACAAGTTTTAAAATACAATATATTTTAAAGATCTTGTTAGACCTGGCTCTGGTACCAATTGTGAAAAACTAGAAGGGGGGGGGGGGTTGAATAGTTTTACGTCTTTTTTTTATTATTATTATGAAAACTTAGTTTAGTTTTAAAACCTTGTTTACTTTTAAAACTTTGATTCGATCTTCTGTGAACTCAAATCTTGAACAATATGAACACCTATATCTAAGTATGAACAATAATAATAATGTAAGCTAAGTATGTGAATTCAACACATGCATGATATAAACAGTTATAGCTATATACGAGAGATAAGTAAGTAAATGTTTATTTGTAATCCTTAATTATATTTTGTATGAAAACTATACTTGATCGAAATGATCAATTATATGTATGTTACCTTTTTAGTTTGATTGTAAAAACTTTGTTTTGTGAATAAAACTTTTGTTTGATCTTAAAGTGAAATCAACACTAGCACTATATGAGCAACAATATATATACGTCTATGTCTACAAAAGTAATAACGATATAAGCAAGATAATAAGTAAGAGATGGAAAGATCTAACCGCGAGACAAGAGATTTATAGTGGTTCGGCTACAAGGACACCTTCCTTGCCCTACTCAACTCCCCGAGCACCAAACTCGAGAGTTTTCTTTCACTATGTCAACAAGCTCCCTTATGGCGGAGAAAACCTTACACACCAATTATCACACCACAACTTCGTCACACCTTTTTCACAACTTCTACACAACTTCTACACAACTACTTCACAACTTCTTCACAACTACTTCACAACTTCTTCACACCTAAGCACTGCCTAATCACACTACTTCTTCTTCACACCTATACTACTTGCACACCACAATCAATTCACAACTTCTCTACCTACACACCTTACTAGCCTAACTCCTTATGTTTACTTCTATCTAACCAATATTCACAACTAATAGACAAATGGATGAAAACTATACAAGTGATGATGCACAAATAACTTGGATGTGGAGGTCACAACAAGTTGTAATACTTCTTGTCTTGAAGGATTGAAGTATTCTTCTCTTGCACTTGAAAGGTTGAAGCTTGGATCACTTGGAAACAAAAGCTTATGATTATATGATCAAAGGGTTTAAGAGAATGGTATAGAAGATTTAGATCAGAAAGTTTATAGTGCAAAAGGTAAGGAAAAATGCCAGAGTTGAGCCAGTACTTATAGGAAAAAAAATTGTTTGGGAGCGTGGCCGGTCCCCTTAATTATTAAGGGGGGCGCCCATACAATTATGGGGGCAGCCCTCCTAAAACGGCCATAAAATTTGTCTTTTACTAGGGAAGGTTTTTCTGGAACATTTTTACCATTTTTGGTTGAAAATTTGAATTCATATATTTATAATGATTTAAACATATTCTTTTATTTCCAAAAATGATTTTGTAAAAGATATAAAATGTTTTGTGACATTTTATAAAAAGTCTAGTGTTTAAGAAAAATGTTCCATTGATCATAGAATGCAATAAATACTTTGTTTATTCATACCTTAAGTGATTTGGATGTAAAGAGAATATTTATTACTAAATACTTGTTTACGTCATAATTTTTAGCTCAATGGGTTTACGTTTTGTGATTATCAAAACATAGAGATATCCATAAATGTTAATAATATTTTTAGGCATTATTTATATCAACACAGTATGCAAGTTATTGTTCATTATAACCGAGCTAATGTTTTAGAGATTGTATGTTTTTATCTGATCCAAAATCAGAAACAAAATGTCAAGATGGTCATGTTTTGTGTTAGCCAATTTGCAGTTATGATTAGGTACATATCTCATAAGAATGTGAATAACATTTAAAACACATAATTAATAAGATCGAGTTAATATTTGTATTATGCAAACACTTGATAGGGTAAATTACACCATTAGTCCTTAAACTCTGTTGAGAAAAGTGACACCGTACTGAAGCAAACCCACAACTAAAATGTGAAATATAATAAAAGATGACATACGGATATAACGTGGAAAACCCCAATAGGGTAAAAACTACGAGCAAAGAAAGATACATTTCACTATGATGGAAATTTGGAGTTACACCTTCTCTCTATTTACAAGAGTAAAAGCTAATCTCTTGTAAATAGGAGATACCACACAAATGCTCAAATTAACTCATAATACTAGGAGATAAAGTACACTATGTGTTTTAGTGTTCTGCTTTGAAATGGGATGATCTCAAATGAGCTAAATGTTGTTCCTTTTATAGGCACCTAAGGTTGGGTCAGAGGAATGAAGAGCCACACATAATTGAAGAGCCAATTGACTGTTCAACAAGTCAAAAAGGCAATTGCCTCTTGCCCTTTCATTTGTCTAATAGTCTCCTACTTGAAGATTCGATTGAAGCTAAATCGATCTTCACACCGTTATCCTTCCTTGCACTTCTATGTTGCTTACGTTTCTACTTGGCCGCATGAGGATTGGCACCATATAAATTTGTCACAGTTGATTGCTTTAGTCAGATAATCTGCCACGTTATCATCAGTATGAAGTTTCTGCATATCTATGGTTCCTTCTTCCACTTTCTCATGAATGAAGTGACACTTAACTCGTATATGCTTTGTCTTTGAATGAAATGTTGGATTCCTTGCAAGATACAAGGCACTCTGGTTGTCAAAATAGAGTGATTTTCTCTTGTTCATTCCCTAATCTTCCAACAACATCTTCAACCATACTGCTTCTTTACTTGCTTGAGCAACTGTAATACATTCTGCTTCTGTAGTTAACATAGCGACAATTGACTGCATTTTTAAAACCCAGCTTACTGTTGTGCAAGTGACTGATTAGTGCAACATATTCTGCTTCTATAGTTAACATAACACTAAGAGCAGAGTGACATTTATATCAAACAGTTGTCACTCGAACCACAGGAGAAAATATTTCATTGAAGTCGACTCCCTCTTTCTGAGCATATCCTTTTACTACTAATCTTGCACGATACCTCTCCACCTGGTCATCAATGTTCCTCTTGATATTATATACCCATTTGTTTCAATTGGTTTTCTACTTGTTGGTAGTGGCATCAGTTCCCATGTTTTATTCTTATGAAGAGCTTCAATTTCTTCTTGCATTGCTTCCCTCCAGAAAGAAGCATTTGAATTATTCCGTGCTTCTTGAAGAGTTGATGGCTCTTCTTCCTCTGTAAGAAGACAGTATGCAACATTGCTTTCTATAACATTATCTGAGTGCCACACCGGGTGTTTTCTTTCATGATTAAGAGTACGAGTCATCGGAGCTTGAGATTCAGTTGTCACATTCACCTCATGCTGTGGTATGGCTTCAGAAGAATCACTCGACTGAAATTGCTTTTCCATCTGTATTGATGTAGTTTCTCTTGTAGTGCTTTCACCTTCTTCATCCTCTTGAATTTTATCTTCTACAAAGACAACATCTCTGCTGACGACTACTGCGTGGGTAGTGGGGTCCCACAAGCGATACCCCTTTACTCCGTCAACATATCCCAAGAAAAAACATTTTCTGGATTTCGAATCCAGCTTTGTAGTTTCTTGAGAATTGTACAGTATGTACACAGGACTTCCAAATATATGAAGATCTGAATAGTTGACCGGATTTCTCGTCCACATCTCCATCGGTGTCTTTAACTCAACTGCAGTTGAAGATGACCGATTTATCACATAACAGGCAGTATTGACTGCTTCTGCCCAAAACGATTTTTCCAAGCTTGCTGTTGCCAACTTATGTGTAAGGAAAGCTTTAAATTTATAATACCAGTTTTACCGTTTTTAATAAACCAAACATACAGGTAAGTGTAACCCGCGTATGTAGTATAAGAATTTAGGCAAGACTAGGTCGTATCCACAGGGACTTAGTTCGCTCAATTAAGTAGAGATGAGTAGTTTAAACAAAACAATAATTTAACAAGTAGCAATTTAGTAAAATAGGGAAAATTCAATAATAAAACAAGTGATTACTTGGATAGCTTATATAATTCAGTGACAATGCTTATGCTAGATCTTAGTTTTATTATAGAGGTGGTGTACAACTTATAACTTAGCCTTTTTCGTCAAAAGAACAATTTCATAAATTGTTAGGTTCAATTCAGGATTTATGCTTACCCAACTAAGAGATCTCTCTCCTAATTAGTTTTGCACATCAAGTCTAGATTACCACTAGTTCTCCTAAGTGGATTCCTCCAACCAAAGGCTAAAAACATAGACAAGTTTCTAGAATTTCTTATAACAAATTAGTTCTTTCGACCTTATCCAACAGGTTATACTCAATCAGATTTGATAAATAAACATGGCAAGACTAGAGACAAAATAGTTCACAGCATAAACGTGAAATTGATAAAGTTCAAAGCATAATCATAATGTCACTTTATTATATTTACATATCCAAGCAATCAAAAGAGGTTTTGCCTCTCATTGCTAATGAGTTCATGATAATAGAGATGATAGAAGAGTAAACAAGAGACATGCGATTTGGAATGATCAAATGGATTACACTCGTGTCACAAGTAACCAAAAGTTCTACACCAAATAGTATATTCGACCCTTGCTCAATTCTTTTCTAACCCTACTTCTGGCTCTAGATCACGATCTTACTTCGTACTTCTTTGGGACTGACATCGAGGGAAATTGGTTATAGAGTGGAGAGTTCAAATGCCTGCAAATGAGCTCGATTTATAGGCTTCTGATAGGCGAAGTACGGCGTACTTCGATTGTGAGTGCGGCGCACTTAGATATTTTCTTTGTGCCAAAGTTTCATAATTGCAGAGGAAGTATGGCATACTTAAAATACAAAACAGACGCACTTTTATTATAAATTGTCTCTTGACTTTTCTTGACCAAGTGAGCAAGTGCGGCGCACATAGATACAAAACCGGCGTACTTGGCTGGGATAATTGGACTTATATTATAGACTTCATATTAATTGGCTTTATTTGCTAAAATACTTGCGTTTTTTATGTTTCTTGCTTCAGAGCATCCGTGAGTGAACCTGCATGCATTTCATGCTATTTAAGTATCAAAATTTCACAATAAATGACCATAAAACATGTAATATCATGCCAAAAATATGTATAATTAGGGCATTATCAAATACCTCCATACTTAGCTATTGCTTGCCCTCAAGCAATCAAAGCGAGAAAAATTCACTTGTTGTGAATGTAGAGATATATTATTAAGATTTTATTTTTAGCTAAAAAGGCGATGACACATAACTAAAACACCTCACGAAGGATTATTTTATGATTCACACTAATCACTCGATAAGGTTGAGATCAGTCAATTTTCACAAACACGACTAAATAGCTACCATAGGCTTGCACAAAACACAAAGACAACTCTGACAAGGTGTAAGCACCAGACAATGATATCAATGAGGACTTTTCGGGTAGGCTTAAGGATTTAAGGATATGGATAATGCATGGGATAATTTTCTCTTGTTTTAGATAAGATCATAAAGCGATAAACCAAAAGCTGTAGGGCATCATCAATCATGATTCATAGACTTTTCTTTATTTTTCACTTGGCCAACATTTCTGACCTTTATCACATATTTTCATCAAAAATTTTTCTTTTCTTTTGATATTTCACATAGCTTCAAATTTTCCGTACTTTCTTTTGCAGCAAGCAATCAATTGAACTTCAATTATGAGCATAATTTATTAGTTTAAACAAAGAGTAAGGATAAGGCTCTGTAAGTTATTTCAAGGGGCAATAGCACTAAAAATGAGCGCTAGAGGGTTATTTTTATGAGATATACTAGTGGACCAGCGTAGTCGCCTAAATTACAGGTTTTCTTTGCAAAGGATGGCTATTTGGTGTAAATCTTAAATTTGCCTCAATATCAAACAAAATTGTCTATAAAGCATACAAATGCAATCTCACTGCGGTATTCGCTATTGATGTATAGGTGCAAGTTCTAGAGCTAATTAAAATATCCGGCACACTCATATATATTTGAGAAAGTGTCGCAGATATACACTCATAGAAAGGCTTAAAATTATCTCACATATTTTGTGAATGAATTTACGCTTAGCTAAAGTGTCAATCCAAGTGGATTGGCCTTTATAACTTAGATATATAAAAACATATTATTTTTATTTATATTTTTTTAAAAAAATTAAATTCTAACTAAAAAATGTCATTAAAGGACAACCAGGTATTGGAGAAATAACATAAAGATTTTTACTATTTGACTCCCCTCCACACTTAAGTTGAACATTGTCCTCAATGTAGAAAACTTGGTATATTTATACAAATAGGAAAAATAAATTAATAAGGGAAAGAAACTTATTGGGCAATATGAGAAAGCATATTATGCTGAGCTATCCCAAATGCAAGCATCTACTTTAAACCTGCAAAATAAAAACAAGCAAACACACAAAAATAAAAAATATTTTTGGATTTTTTAAGCATATACCTCCACACTTAAATTGAAGTGTGTAGGGAATATAGCACAACGGACATGGGTTACCTCCTGCGAAGTGCTAATTTTAGAGTCTATATCTCGACTCTTTGATTAGAGTGACTAAGTGTTTGGGAAGAAGGGGGTTAGTTCTTCCCTTCGATCATTTAAACTTTCTTCCTCATGGTACAGCTTGAGTCTGTGACCATTGACAATAAAACTTTTATCGTCCATCCCGTATAGTTCAACATATCCGGATGGATATTAGTGTTTTCGTCTGTTTTTGGCCGTTTTTTACGTTTTCGTCCTTTCTTTAATGTTTCTTACGTTTTCGTCCGTCTTTTAACATTGTCGTCCGTTTTTTACGTTTTCGTCTGTTTTTTACGTTTTCGTCTGTTTTTTTATGTTTTCACCCGTTTTCTACGTTTTCGTCTATTTTTTAAAGTTTTCGTCCGTTTTATAGGTTTTCGATTGTTTTATAAGGCTTTTTTATGTTTTCGTCTATTTTTTTAACATTTTTGTTTGTTTTTTTTTTTTATGTTTTTGTCTATTTTTTTTACGTTTTCGTCCATTTTTTTGCGCTTTCGTAATTTTTACAGTTTTGTCCATTTTTATGTTTTTGTTTTTGCCCGTTTTTTATGTTTTTATCTGTTTTTTACATTCTCGACTATTTTTTTACGCTTTCATCACTTGTCTTACATTTTCAAAAGTTTTTTGTACGTTATTCTATGTTTTCTTATGTTAGCTTATGTAAGAAAACAGACGAAAACGTAAAGAATCGGACAAAAACATAAAAATCATCCGAAAACGAAAAAAAACAGACCAAAGCGCAAAAGAAGACGAAAACGTAAAAAAACATATGAAAACTTAAAAAATCGTATGAAAACGTAAGCAAACACACGAAAACGTAAAAAACCATAAGAAAATGTAAAAAATGGACAAAAACGTAAAAAAAAAAAAAAAGGGACAAAAACGTAAAAAAAAAACGGACAAAATCGTAAAAAATCGGATGAAAACGAAAAAAATAGACGAAAACGTAAGGAAAAGCACTAAAACGTAAAAAAACATACGAAAACATAAGGAAACGATCTAAAACGTAAAAATTCAGACGAAAACATAAAGAATGAGTCGAAAACATAAAAAACGAGATGAAAACTTAAAAAAACTGACAAAAACATTAAAAAAATAGACGAAAACATAAAAAAATAGACGAAAACGTAAAAAATCAGATGAAAATGTAAGGAAACGGATGAAAACGTAAAAAACGGACGAATGCATAAAAAACAGACGAAAATGTAAAAAGTCGGACGAAAACGTAAAAAACAGACGAGAACATAAAAGAACGGACGAAAACGTAAAAAAAACAAAAGAAAACATAAAAAATGGACGAAAACGTAAAAAAGTGGAAGAAAACGTAAAAAAAACAGACGAAAACGGACAAAAATAGACCAAAACGGACAAAAACGTACATAAACATATAAAAACTGACGAAAACGTATAAAAAAGATTAAAAACAGACAAAAAGCGATTGAGGGTATCTTAAAGGAAAATAGGTGGAAAAAAAAAATGTTTTGTAGTTTTGTGTATTAAAGTTGGAAATAAGAATTTTGTATTTTGTAGATAATTTTATTGGAAAACACTAATTTAAACACTATTTTCTTTTTCTTCTTTTGATTTTGGTTTTGGTTTTCTACAAAACATTTTGTGGAAAACAATGGTGTTTTTCCTCAACTAAACGCACCTTAGTATGCTCTGTTTTTTAATAAGTTTTCGTAACTATTAAATATGTCTACTAATCACTTGGTAAATATTTAAGTATTATAATAAATGTAAATTTAGTTAATAATAATAATAATAATAATAATAATAATAATAATAGAGGAGCGGGAGCCCAATTAGTATCACGGCTTCCCACTAACTTCTTGTAATCCTATGAGTTTATAATAATAATAATAATAATAATAATAATAATAATAATAATAATAATAATAATAATAATAAATGGGTTCACGAGTATGTTGAAACGTCTAGCCATGAGGAGTATTTTAAAATGGTTATGACGAATTTACCCACGATAGATATATATTACCTATCACTCATCCACACGGCTAGGGATGGCAAAAAAATCCGTACCCGATGGAAACCCGACCCCCAAACCCGATTTGACCGAGGAATCCCCTAGTTGACCTGGGATGGGGACGAGGATGGGGAATCCCCTGAAATATTAAACTGTGGATGGGGCGGGGATGGGGAATCCCCTGAAATATTAAACCGTGGATGGGGCGGGGATGGGGATAGTATAAATCCCCGAACCTGGCCCCGACCTCGATCTTTCTAGTGTGTAATTATTTAAAATTTATATGTTTTATCCATACTCGATTGACTTGTATATGTACATGTACATATATTTATGAGTATCGACATGTATGTTTATATGCATATGTGATATTTATAGGATCAAACACATTTAGACTTAGAGGTATAAGTACCAATTACATATTAGTTGACTATTTTAATCGAATACACACATATGATATGCATATTGTTTTTATAATATATGTGATGTTACAATGTTTAAGATGCTTTAAAATTGAATTAAAATTGTAACTAATCTAACTATGTGCGATGTACGTTTATTGAGGTACTTTATTAGTCAAATTCTTTATATTTTTGACGAGGTGGTGGAATTTTTATGGTATTTCATAAAGGTGGGGAATTCCCGAATCCCCATGAGGATCCCCGATCTTCATTGGAAACGGGATAGGGATGTAAAGCAATTCTCCGATGAGGATAGGGACGGGGATAGAAATGGAGAGTGGAAAACATGGATGGGGATGAAAAGTATAATCCCCAACATTCCCTGCCCACAACTCTCTGGCGAGTCAATTTTTCACCCACGACCCATCAAGGTGCAAATACTCGCGGATTGTGGGTTTTCTCACCCGTTATCGGCTATGTTTGGCAAAAGTAGCAGTGAGCTGTGAGCAGTAGCCAAAAAAGCTCGCAGCTTCATAAAGAAGCATTAGGAAAATGAGTTTTTTTTTTTAAATAGTAAAGCTCACAGCTCTCATGTCAAACGAACACTAAAAATCAAAAAGCTCATTGTTCATCGCTCATTGCCTAAATAAGCGCCGTCCTACGCCGAATACATAAACTAATCTAGATCACACTAAAAACGTTATTTCTTCCCCAATGTAACCTTAATTATTAATCAACCCTAACTCATCTATCAGCCAACTTCCTAATTTCATACAATGAAAAACCATGATCCAAAATCCACAATTACCAAAAATCAGGAAGAATTAACCTTCATTAGTGCATCAGAATCATTTAATTCCAATCACTCCAAATCCTCATCTTTTTCAGACATAGACAACATCATCGTACAACCACCAGAATCTCCAGACTCGTCCTCCTCGGATAACCTTAAACTTTTGTCCCAACACATTTCCGAAAAACTAGATTCTAAAGATTCCCATGATCACAACATTTCCACAAACATTAATAATAATGACATACCTGAAAATAAGACTAGCTTAAACGAACCAAATAACGTTAGTTCCGCGATCACGAGTACTAATAACGTGTCGAATATATCGAGTTTTATTAACTGGATAGTTGGATCAGTTATAAAAATGATTAGTTTTCAGTTAAATTTATTAGTTACTACTGTTACATTACCTATGTGGTTAACTTTTTGTTCTTATAAGTTTATGATTGATCCGTTAACGAGTATAAAAGCTGTGCAATGTTATGTTATGGATTATGTTTTACGGATTTTCGGTTTATGTTATGGTTGTGTTAGGAAACATGATACGACATGGAAGTTGGGTGTTCGTGTTGGTTGGGGGTTGTTATGGTTGTTTTATTTAGGATTTGTTTTGGTTAGTTTGTTAGTTTTTGCGTTTGTGGTTAGTGGTGTGATTTTGAAATGTGTGATGGAAGAGCCGATTAGGCTAATGGAAGAGTTGACATTTGATTATACGAAGGAGAGTCCAACAGCGTTTGTGCCATTAATGTCGTGTCCTGAGTCAGAGTTTTTGGAATGTGGTGAAGGGGTTAGGAGTGAGTTCAATGGGGAATCACGGGTTATACCTCTTGGTCATAAAGTTTTTGCTAGTGTGTTGTTGACGTTACCGGAGTCGTACTACAATAGGAACCTTGGGATCTTTCAGGTATAGAAATCTTATAATCTATACTATGATGTTTAATTGTCTGAGTTATTAATAATAGGGTGTTTGGATCTGCATTTTGCAACTGATCATCTAACTGTTTCGTTTTTAATGTTTGGATATAAAGATGCCGATTGTGATCATTATTCAGAGTAACCAAATTTGGATAATCAGTTTCATAAACGTTGTAGGAAACTGATAATCTGTTTAATAATAGGTTGTTTGGGTCTGCATTTTGCAACTGATTATTTAATTATTTCGTTTTTAGCGTTTGGATATAAAGATGCCGATTGTGATCATTATTCAGAGTAACCAAATTTGGATAATCAGTTTCATAAACGTTGTAGCAAAACAGATACTCCAGTTTTACCCCCTTATTATTACGCTTTGAAGTCGCATAAAATGATAGAATCATTGTCCTTGTGTTTGTTTATAGTGAAACTGAATCTGATTAACTAATTACTTATTTTAATATTCAGTTATGGATAATTAGTATAGGAGTATTTGCTAGGAAACTGATCAAATTACAGTGTCTGATTATTAGGACCATTTTACATCCAAACACTATCTGCAGCCCGTTTTGGTACAGATTATTAGTAATTCTACCACATAATCACTCCAAAACACAATCCAAACACCTCATTTCTTACTACTCAAGGTTTCCAAACACCTCATTTCTTACTAATCAAGTTTTACAAACACCCATTTTTATTATTACGTATTGTATAATAATCACTTTCATTATGCACATCCAATACCTTACTCTAATTTGGGTACATTTCCACATTGGCGCTTCTAAGTTGTTAAACATGTATGCATAACCAATGTTTATTTATGGTTTTTCCTTGAAGGTCAGAGTAGACTTCCTTTCTGGTAACGGTCAACGCCTTGCAAGCACTAGACAGCCATGTATGCTGCAATTTAGAAGTCCACCTATCCGCCTTATGTTGACCTTTTTAAAGCTAGCACCTCTTGTTACCGGATATTCATCAGAATCCCAAACACTAAACATAAAGTTCAGAGGATATACTGAAAGGAACGAGCCCACTTCCTGCTTGAGGGTAATCTTGGAACAACGAGCAGAATTCACAAAACGGGGAGGTATTCCTGAAATATATGAAGCGTTTTTGAAACTTGAGTCGCAACCACCTTTCTTGAAAAGGATTTTGTGGTATTGGAAAGGGACAGTGTACATGTGGATTAGCATTACAATATTTGTGGTTGAATTGTTGTTCACTCTTGTATGTTGCACGCCTATTATTGTTCCATGGTTACAGCGAAGAGGAAACTCTCCAAGTTATAATGCACCTCGTAACAATCTTGCAGGTCAAAATTAACGTGCGGCTACATTTTGCTGAGTCATGCAGATCTTTGTATAAATAATCTAACTCTTACTGAGCCCAATATTGATTGATTGAGAGGAAAAACTGTAGATGTCATAGTGTAGGATTCATTAATTCTTCTGTATAAACATAAAAGGCCATTTGTATTGCTCTTTGATATATTTAAATGCTATTCTTTATACTACCATCTGGGTGACTTGTAATAATATGTTTATAAGTTTGAGACTTGTTACGTATGCTTTCATCTATCTTGAGTTTGAGGCCAGTAATAAAACAATGTCTAAACATAGTAACTTTGATCAATCTTTCTACCAAACACAAAATTAATGAAATATATCATTATTTGAAAACAACACCGAAACTTTCATTACGTAAGTTTCTTTGTTGTGAAGAAATCAATACTTAGGGTGCGGTTAGTTGAGGGAAAACACCCTTGTTTTCCACAAAATGTTTTGTGGAAAACAAGGAAAACAGAGATTACGTTCAAATTATTGTTTTCTAATAAAATTATCTACAAAACACAAAATTCCTATTTTCAACTTTAATACACAAAACTACAAAACAATTTTTTTTTGTTTTCCCCTATTTTCCATTAAAATACCCCAAATCCGTTTTCGTCAGTTGTTTTACGTTTTCGACTAATTTTTTATGTTTTCGTCATTTTTTTATGTTTTCGGCAAATTTTTTACGTTTTCGTCCGATTTTTTACGTTTTCATCTGTTTTTTTACGTCTTCGACCGGTTTTTTACGTTTTCGTCAAGTTTTTTACGTTTTCATCCGATTTTGTTCTTTTTCGTCCGTTTTTTTACGTTTTCGTCAGATTTTTTAAGTTTTCGTCCGATTTTTTACATTTTCGTCCGTTTTTTTATATTTTCGTCAGATTTTTTACGTTTTCGTCAGATTTTTTACGGTTACGTCTGATTTTTTACGTTTACGTCCGATTTTTTACGTTTTCGCCCAATTTTTTACGTTTTCGTCCATTTTTTTTATGTTTTGGTCAGATTTTTTACGTTTTCGTCAGATTTTTTACACTTTCGTCCGATTCTTTAAGTTTTCGTCTGATTTTTTACGTTTTCGTCCGTTTTTCCCGCTTTCGTCAGATTTTTATGTTTTGTCCGTTTTTTACGTTTTCATCCATTTTTTTACGTTTTCGTTAGGTTTTTCAAGTTTTCGTCCGATTTTCTTCGTTTTGTCCATTTTTTACGTTTTCGTCCGATTTTTTATGTTTTCGTCCATTTTTTTACGTTTTCGTCAGATTTTTACGTTTTCGTCAGATTTTTTACTTTTTCGTCAGTTTTTTTACCTTTTCGTCTATTTTTTTACGTTTTCATCTATTTTTTTACGTTTTCGTTAGATGAAAACTAAAAAAACATAAATCTAAGAAGAAAACGTAAATGAAAGATGCAAACATAAAAATCAGACGAAGACGGATATAAACGTAAAAAATCAGAAGAAAACGTAAAAATCGGAAGAAATCATTAAAAAAACCCAAAAAATTGGACGAAAACGTAAAAAAACAGACGAAAACGTAAAAAAACAAACGAAAACCCAAAAAATTGGACGAAAACGTAAAAAACGGACGAAAACGTAAAAAAGCAGACGAAAATGTAAAAAAACGGATGAAAACGTAAAAAATCTGACGAAAACGTAAAAAATTAGACAAAAACATAAAAAAAACAGACGAAAACGTAAAAAAAAAACAAAAATGGACAAAAACGTAAAATATCGGACGAAAACGTAAAAAAACAGACGAAAACGTTATTTGATATTATATTTTACTTTTTTAATTTCTTTATTTTCTCGTATTAGATTTTTTTAGTTATTTTATAATTTAGTTGGTTAGTTTATAATATTTGTTTTTGTGTTTTGAAGATATTTTTATAATATTACTAAGGTGAATAGTGAATTGAGATATAAAACAACAACACTTAAACATGTTTTCTAATTTTGGAAAATGGAAAACACAAACACATGTTTCTCAGACTAAACGTGTTTTCTAAATTTTCCATTGTTTTGTGGAAATCAAACTCCCCTCCCTTTTCCTACAAAACAAGAAATAGGAAATGAAAGAAAATGTTTTCCAACTAAACGCCACCTTAGTTACTCACATGTTTTCGGCTAATATACTTTCATCAATGTATTAGGTACCTGAATTTCTTTGTGTTTAATGACAAAATTTTCATATATGAAAAAAGTTATCAAAACGTCTACGCATCTGAGAACCACCTATCTTACAAATTATATCTCACATGTCTCCGACGAGACTTGAACTCACAACCTCTAGATTGATGGGTCAATCACATACTGTTGGGCCGAGAGGCCTTTGGTTAATTAAAATGATTTGTCAATAACTTCAGTACCAGCACACAGACCCATTTCTCCATTAACCATACACTATTATCACATAGTTGTAGAGATACAATTAGGCATGCTTTTAGTTATACGAGTAATTTGTCATCCAAATTTTAACACTTTTTAATATTAACATAAAAACAATGAAACAAAAAACTTCTTCGTTTGGTTGATCACATCCTAGTTGTTTTAAGAACTAAAAAGAAATAAAAAACAAAGTGGCCTATTAGCTCAGCTGGTTAGAGCGTCGTGCTAATAACGCGAAGGTCGCAGGTTCGAGACCTGCATGGGCCATTACCAATTTTTTCTACTTTTTGCAATCATTTTACAATTTAGCCCTTTATCTTTTATTTAAATCCAATTCAGCCCCTCTAATCCCACAAACATAAAAACAAACAACCCACTCACCAACCTAACCAAAAACCATCAAAAAGAAAATGATGATCAGGGTTTCAAATCTGATCCCTATTTTAATCATTTTCTTTTTAATTGCTACTTCACCTTCATATGGATCCATTGGATTGAAGAAGAATAAAAATCAGGTGAAAGAAGAATGTGAATCAGTGGTGTCAAGATCACAGTGTGTCAAGAACTTGAATTGCAGATGGTGCCAAAGTGATGTTCTTGATGACACTTGTTTTACTAAATCTGAATCTTTGCGTTTGCCTTCTCATCTCTTCATTTGCTGATTCTTGTTATTTTGTTATTACTATTGTTGTTTAGTGATTTTAGTGAAGATGTCACAGATTATGTTATAATCTATGTTTTTTTGTTTTGTTTTCGAGATATGTATAAGATCATAAAATTCATATATGAGCAATACATTTTCTAGCGAAATCAGTTCATGATTTATGTTTTGTTATTTACTGAGATTTTTCATGTAAACGGGTAAACGGAGAAGTCGAGTTTCTATTACCCGGATGTACATGGCCTAACCGGGAGATAGGCGGCTGTATGTATTGTAAAATGGAGAAGAGATTTTAGAAGTTTTTCACTAACTGAATTGCTTGTACATGATCATTTTATTTTATATACAAAGGAGAAAATCCGCAGCACCTTTGAATCAACTGAATTAACAGAAACAGAAAAAACTAACTTAATATATTCTAACAAGCTAAAATATGTAACAGCATTTTTTTATCACATTGCATTTTATTTTATCACATTGCGTTCCACAAGCAGCAAAGTGCATAATAGTTTTAAAGAATGCTGCTTAAGAGGAACCATCCAATAAACAGATTGTTAGGTTGTGTTCTGTGAATCCTGTTTGGTTTATAAATTTAGGTTGTGCTGTGTGAATCTTGTTTGGTTTATAGTTCTAGATTGAAAGTATGAATATGTTGTTATATGTGCCGAGTACATGGTTATTAGGACTTGAAAACTCTAAACTTTTTTGTGTAAATGTGATTCTATATGTATGTATGCGTAATGATATCAGTCATAACCAATAAAACGAGGAATTTATCTTGTAGTTTATAAATTGAATACAGGATGTATCAACTTAAGTTTAATCCTTATTCCACTGTTATACAAAATGCTCACATGTTCGATATTGTAAGCATATGGAGCAAGGTTTATATATTATGTTTACACTTTACTACTAATCATTTTCTTTGTGAATCTGCATCTCTCTGATCAAAACAGACCAATAATACACCTCCCATATTTCTTCGCCATTGTGGTTTACATTTTAGGAATACAGAGCCTTGCATCCTTTAGGCAGTCCGTGTTGCACCTTTTAAGGCATCTTATTTGGTGATTTGGAAACGTGTACTAAGTTTTTCCTTATTTTCAATTCTAGAACTACGTATGGTACAAAAGAGATCGATTGGTCATAGATTTTCAACTTGATGATATGGTTGGAACCGGGAAACTCCAGTTTCACAATATGGATATGGCATTTAAGTAGAACCTTTATATCTTCTAAACATAATCGACGTCATGTGTGGTTCCTTTCCCTTTCTACTGCTGTACTAAAATTCCATTCTTGCAGTTTGTGATTACCGATCATTTTAGATCTACTTATGACTTTTGGTTCCTGGGATTTGTAATCATACAATGCGTTGGTTGGCAGAAAAGTCAACAGATATGGAACTGAAATATATTTTATAAAAATATTCAAGACTAATCTGAATTACTAAAAATAGAATATTGAATAACTATATTTTTTCTTTATGGCAAAGTTTGATTTAAGATGGGATATGAATCATGCCTACTATTGTATTGTATATGTACTTCTATATGGTGGTTTATATATATTCTGTTTAATGATGGAAACACTATACAAATGTCAATAGTTTAAAATGAGAGAAGGACTTGCAACTTGGATTTTTAGAATGTTTTGTTTGCACTTGGAAAAGGGGTGAACCTTGCAGTAATTGGCAAGGTCGCGGGTTGGAGGCATGGAAACGACCTCTTTGAGAAAGTGATTGTAGACAGAGACTTCTCACCAACCCCAGCAAAGGCTGACCTCTGTTTATGACCAGAATAAGGTTCTTCGGTTTCAACAATTGGTAAGAAAGTAATGATACGTGTATTGATCAGAGACAGTGATTTTGCAATTGAACGTTGTTACTTACAGGTTCACCTTTTTCTTCATCAATTTTAACATGACCTAAACATATGTCATGGTCATACATGTCCTACATTTATTGCTTTAATTAAATGTCTCTGATCTGATTATCCGTTAGTGAATCTGTTCCCTATGGTTGATTATATGAGATGGTTGTGTTAGTTTATGAGTCACAGTTTGGGATCAAATTCTTGCAAATGGAATAGGCCTCTCATGTTATTGCTAATAGTAGTTTGAGAAGCAATGGACTTCTTGACTTTGACTGTCAATTAGTTAGATGGCTCATTGATTGCTACCCATTCAAGTAGTTAGATGACTTTGACTGTCAAATAGTTATATGGCTCATTGATTGCTACCCATACAATTGGTCCAGAGACCATTTGGGAGTGTTAGAGAATTGATTAAAAGATTAAAACAAAGAGTGCATTTTAGTTTGGAACAGCCAATGCTGTAACAATCAGAGCCATCTTAAAAAAACCAGAGGGCTGCAAAACAGAGTTGTCAGATCTCCAAGATAGAGACCTACTGCTACAGGGTGGTACAAGATCAGTTACAAATTATCACCAAAATCTAAAGAAATTGCCCCAAACAAAGGCCCGGATAAAACAGATACGAATTATCATCAAAGTCTCCAATTTGAGATTTTTTTGGCAGCTGACCAAACCTGAGCAGCTCTTGAACGAAGATCAAAGGACTGTTGAGTCTCCACCAGCTCCAAAATTTGCGCCAAACTGAGATAATATTCAGGCACAATAACTGAATGCTGATGTTGTGAAATTCACTATGGTCACAACTGCGGTCATACTTTAAATTTTGTATATAATCTTGATTTCTGTTTTATTTTTTCAAAAACTTTCCTTTGTAAATTTTAAGCCTGTAAAGAAAAAATACGCTTGTGTATTTCCAGGAGTCAATTTTTCTACATTAGTTGAACTTGTGAACTTGTGCATTATACGGATGATTTTGGTTTTCTTATTTGTGTGGAAATTATGACTATATTTGACTTTGTATAGTAAGTTCAAATTCAGCATCAAGGACTCCCAATTCTTGACCACTTGTTTGAAGTCTCAAAAATATATATGAAGTGTGTGTTAAAAATACAAAACAGTACCGCTGTAACACCAGAACTGCTAATTTGTTTAGAAAATGCGATAAATTATAAGTAATCCCAAACACCCTCAAAAACAAAATTCTACACGAATTCACTGAGTGAAAAGATTTGATTATCAATAGAAAATCATTCATCAAACTATATGCAAGATGAAACATTGCATTTAAAAAATATGATCATAAATCACTAGTTCACTACAATGTACCTCCTTTCAACATAAAGAAGCAGGTAATAACATTCAAATCCATCAACAAACATTTATAACTTCATAAACTAACAAAGTGGAAACAAAATTCGAAACAACCAAATACACCACCAATAACTCAAACTTCAATCAGAGCTTGATAGTTTGAATCTTTACCATCTCCCAAACCACCTTCATCAATCAATTTCACAGACTCCGAAACATAACTCTTTACAGCATCCTTCAAATCATCAAACTCGTCACACCTCTTAAAAAAACCATCCATCAATTTCTTTAACTCAACATCTCCAAAATCATCCACAAACGGCCTAATAGGAATTGCGTTTTCAGGCTGCAAACTATACGAATTAGGATTATCATCAACAATCACAGCCCTTTTCAAATCCCTTCCCAACCCCGACAAATCCTTAACAAATCTCCCATCACATTCCTTACACGAAGCCCTATACAACTTATGACTGATCACCCCTTTCTTATCTAATTTTTCCAACACTAAAGACGCGTACTCCTCAATCCCAGCCGTAAAAACCACAATCTCAAAACCATTCACACTCAAAAACTCAAGAAACTCATCCACAAACGGACGCTTCACCACATAAAAAGTCACCCTTTCGCCATCAAGCAATGGCCTAACCACAAAATCGTAACCGCCAGGTGGCGGTAACCCATTAGCCAGGACAGAATGAACTAGCGTCTCATCAAGATCAAGAAACACAGTTTTCAAATCCGGCGCTTTCAAGGGCGGAAGTGGAATACTAATATCTTGAAATAGCGACCTTCGTACAGATACAACATTATTATCATTATCGTACTTTTTTAGTACTTTATAACCTTTTTTCTTAGATGATTTATTCTTAGGAGTAGCGATACGGACAAGTTTTGAAAAGATTTTAACTAGACGGCGGTGACATGTATAAATGGACTTATTAATCGAGGCAACTACAACTGAGGCGGTTTTGGAAATGGGTGTTTTCTTGTGGCGACGAAGGTTGCGGGTTTTGGCTGGAGATGGTTTTGGTTTCTTGGTGATTTTGGATACCATTTTTGGGTGTGTTTTTGATTGTGTGTTTGAAAATTTTGGGTAAATGAGAGGGTTAAAGGGTGATTTGAAATTAGGTTCGGTGTAACGGATATAAAAAGGTTAGGTTTGGAACCGAGGCTAATGGAGTAATGGGGTTTTGATTTTCTTTTTTTAATGGATAAAAAGAGTAAAGTGCTACAGCTGGAAATTAGTTTGGACATTTGATTGTGTTTTAATTAATAGTTTCACCGATATTCTCAAAAATAAGTTTCTAGTTACTAAGTCAGTTCCCAATTCAACTGATAGATCAAGCCGAGTACTATAGCAATAAAAATAACGACTTCATGTCTTTTAAGTTTTGATTGTATCAAGCTTATTATCTCTTTGTAAGTATGAATAGATAAATGGGTTATTTACACATATAGGTAATGAACTTAGAAAAAATTTATATGTTATGTAACGAACTTTCAAAAATATTAAGTTAAGTAACAAAACTTACTAAAACCGTCAAAGTTAGGTAATTTACCGAAAACAATTTTGGGCCCACAATTTTGAGACAAACATACTTAACTTTATACTTAACGAAAACAATTTTGGGCCCACAATTTTGAGACAAACATACTTAACTTTATACTTAGGAATGGCAAAAAAACCCGAACCCGACAGGGAAACCCGAAACCCGAACTTATTGGGGCGGGGGCGGGGCATGCTTATCGGGTTTCGGGGCGGGTTTTGGGGCCTTAACGGGGATTCTTATTGGGTTTGGGGCGGGGATGGGGCACACTATCCCCGCCCCGCCCCACCCCACCCCGAAACGTATACATATACATATACATATACATAAATCTATATACCTAAAATATTGTGCTAGTATTTACATATTAAATATAATTCTCTAATTTTTGTTAATTTTTATCTTTGTAATATTTCAAACTATGATCATAAAAGCTTGTTTTGTATCATAATATTATAAAAAAATTGTGATTTATTCCAATGCTTAATATATTATTAATACGTTCTCGATTCTTTAAATTATTCCATAAAATCATATTGTTAATAGTTTAAAAATAAGAATAAACGGGGAACGGCACGAGTATGATGGACCATCGCGGTCAAAAAAGACAACCCGATAAGACCCCAATGGGGAATGGGGCGGGTTTGGGGGAGCATCTCGCCCCAATGGGGCGCCCCGATAAGATCCCCAATGGGGATTGGGGCGGGTTTAGGGATGATTTTTGTAATCGGGTTTGGGGATGGGGATGGCCGCCCCGCCCCAAACCCGCCCCATTGTCATTCCTATCCACAAATCTTCAAACTTTTATTATTTTTTGTTTATAACCTATTAACTTTTTTTTATTAATAAACTATCTGTCACTATAAAATCCTGTTGCTATGCACGGGTACTCGTCTAGTATATATATATATATATATATATATACATATAGATATCTATATGTATATATATATATATATATGTATATATATACATATAGATATCTATATATATATATATATATATATATATATATATATATATATGTATATATATATATATATATATGTATATATATATATATATATATATATATATATATATACATATAGATATCTATATGTATATATATATATATATGTATATATATATATATACATATAGATATCTATATGTATATATATATTAACTTTTTTTTGTATATATATATATATATACATATAGATATCTATATGTATATATATATATATATATATATATATATATATATATATGTATATATATATACATATAGATATCTATATGTATATATATATATATATATATGTATATATATATATATGTATATATATATATGTATATATATATATATATATATATATATATATATATATATCTATATGTATATATATATATCTATATATATATATATATATATATATATATATATATATATATATATATATATATATAGATGTGGGATCATGAAAAAAACACACTTTGGTAAAAAAGTGAGAAAAGTGTACAAATTAGCCCCTCATTCCCGTCCTTTTTTTCACACCAAACTACAGGGACCTAATTGTATTTTCCTTCATTCTTTAAGGAGGTTTTGTAAATTCGCACCCTACCCCCCCCCCCCCTCCCCCCCCGGAAAAAAAAAAAAAAAATTCCCGCCAATTTTTTTTTTTTTTAATAGTTTAAAAATATTGTTAATAGTTTAAAAATAAGAATAAATGGGGAACGGCACGAGTATGATGGAGCATCGCGGTCAAAAAAGACAACCCGATAAGACCCCAATGGGGAATGGGGCGGGTTTGGGGAGCATCTCGCCCCAATGGGACGCCCCGATAAGATCCCCAATGGGGATTGGGGGGGGTTTGTGGATGATTTTTGTAATCGGGTTTGGGGATGGGGATGGCCGCCCCACACCAAACCCGCCCCATTGCCATTCCTATTATACTGAGATGATCAAAACATCAAGGATGATTGTCACAATGATCAAAACTTTTGACATAAACAATCATCAAAAGAGTCATTCATCACATGTATAAGCCTATCGATATCCCATGTCCATTGTGATCTGATAAGAAAGTATAATCATTCTGCAGACTGAAAAAGAAAGCCTTTTTATTCTCTTATAAACCAACAGCATACTATAACAAATTAACAAGTACTCAACAACACGATTCAATCTGCAACCATAAACGAATCCAAAAGATCACTCTTGGACCTTAAAGAACAAAATCTCATGTTACAAAACAGCTAACATCTGAATTTGCATTATCATTAATTCATATAGAAAAAACACATAACAAAGTTTACTGCTTCGAATCTTTGCTCTCCAGGTACATCTTCAAAACATCCATAACCGACCCAAAATCCGCCTTGACATTCACAGGCGGATTAGCCAAACTACAAGCCATATCCGGAATCACTTTACTATGATAATCAACCTTGGACTGAGTAAACTTCAACCCATGAGCAGTACTGACCACAACAGTCCTATCAGTAGGACTAATCACACCACTATTTCTAAGCTTGAGCAAAGCTGTCAAAGCTACACCAGTATGAGGACAAATAAACATTCCAGTAGAATCAGCTTGCGCCATAGCATCCATCAACTCCTCCTCAGGCACCTCCCAATCAAAATGCTGCAATATCTCAATCGCACCCGTTTTCTGCCCTTCCAACCTCAAACTATTCAATCGCAGCCGTTTTCTGCAATACCAACCTTGACACAAAGTACCCAAACACAATATCTCAATCGATTCTTGTCGGGTTTACCTTTACCCATGTTGATTATTACATGGATTGGATAATTAGGGTTTCTGAATTTTGGGAATTAGGGTTATCGTGTTATTGGGATTAGGGTTCTTCACAATTTGGGAGAAATGTTTTTTAGGTAAAGTATGTATGTAAAACGTTATAAGTGGTCAAACATAAGGGTCAAACAAAAGTAACCGGCTCAACAGGATACCAGTTGCAACATTAGGTAAAATTACCTAACTTTAACGATTTTTGAAAGTTTTGTTACTTAACTTAATATTTCTGAAAGTTCGTTACATAACATAGAAATTTTTTCTAAGTTCATTACCTATATGTGTAAATAACCCTAGATTGTTGGGAATTATATTAACAGTTACCACGGCTAAGTATGAAGATTACAACTGCTGAAGAATGCACTAGCAGTGGAAACTTATTACCACTGCTAGTACATATTATTACCACTACTGTTAGGATAACTGTTAGGAAACTTGTAAAGATAAATATAGAATAGATATTGTGTATATCTTATTCTATTAGAGTTATATGTATCTTGTAGAAGAGGACTCCTTGTGCTATAAAAGGAGGTCCTAGGTTAAGGTTAGATATACGTTTTTCTTAGAGCTTCAAGGTGTAACCCTAGTGATACAAAGATCACTCGTATTATTATTATTAATAATATTGGAGCTAACCGTTTGATACATACAATATTCTCATTCATATACAACTGTTTCATTCACAATCAAACTTCTAAGTATTACTAAGTAGATTCCGCATACTTAGTGATATAACTCAAAGTATCATACTAACACAGATAAAGGTGTTTAGATCCATCAAGTGGTATCAGAGACAGGTTTTGATACTTTGATTTAGAAGACTTCAAGTTCACTCAGAAGATTCAATGGAGACAGAAACTAGTCAGTCCAACATTGCTGCTAAGCTTCCCAAGCTTAAGTTGAATGACTATGAGATGTGGAGGCTAATGATCGAACAATTCTTTATGGTGCAAGATTATGCACTTTGGGAGATCATTATGTTTGGAAACTCTTTCAAACCTGGTACTACATCAGAGACAATTGATGGCAAGGTAGTACTAAAGACCAACACTGGACCAGTCACGAATGATGAAAGACTTCAGATGAAGAATGATTTGAAGGCCAGAGGCTTGCTGTTGATGACACTTCCCAGAGATCAAGTTCTAGCTTTCAGCAAGTACAAGACTGCACAAACTTTATTTGAGGAGATTTGCAATGTTTTTGGTGGTAATGATACCACCAAGAAGACATAGAAGACCTTGTTGAAACAGACTTATGAAAACTTTGGTTCAACAAGTAATGAATCTATTGACAGCATCTTCACAAGGCTTCAAAAGATTGTTACTCAACTCACAGTGTTTGGATTTGAGGTGGAAAGAGAAGACCTCAATCTAAAATTCTTAAGAAGTTTACCCTCTGAGTTTGGAACAAATGTTGCAGTATGGGAAGACAAGCCAGATTTGGAGACTATGAAGCTTAATGATTTGTACAATAACTTTAAGGTTATTGAACGGAGGTTGAAGAAGGCTGGTAAATTAAGTACAGGATCAGGGAGTGTAGCACTCATATCATCATCTGTTGATGATAGTTCAGATGGAGAAAGTGATAGTGATGATGATGATGCTAACATTGTTGTTTCCACTGGTAGTGGAGGTGTTTCCACTGCTAGTTCAAAAAGGCAGATTGCTGGACTTAGTGATTCTACTTTTTATGCCTTTCTGTCAAGTCAAATGGGTGGTTCAATTCTCACACATGAAGACTTAGATCAAATTGATGAAGATGACATGGAAGAGATGGACATTAAATGGCAGGTTGCATTACTAAGCTTAAAGGCAAAGAAGTTCTGGAGGAAGACTGGTAGAAACATCACCATAAATGGCAATGAAACTGTAGGTTTTGATAAAAAGAAGGTGGAGTGCTACAATTGTCATAAGAAGGGGCACTTTGCCAGGGAATGCAGGAAACCAAAGAAGTCTGACAACAGGTCAACTTGGTATAAGCAGGATAAGAAGAAAGAACCTATAACTGAAGAACCAAAGGTGCTATTGGCCATTGATGGAGTGAGCTATGATTGGAGCTTTATGGCTGAGGATGAAGAAGATGGTTCAGAGTCTGCAATGATTGCTACTGAGCTTGCACTAATGGCTTTTTCTGACTCTGAGGTAGAAACTAGTAATGCTTATTCTAAAACTTGTCAGGCTTTAAAAGATTATGAGAAACTTAAAGAAAAATATGATGAACAATTGCTAGAGTTAAATCAAACTAATTATAACTTAGCAAATCATAAAAGAGGTCTTGATGTTTTAGAAGCACAATTAGAGCATTATAGAGCCAATGAATCTAAGTTCAATAATGATATAGATGTTTTAAAAAGAGACTTAGATTATAAGATTGCTATGAATATGGCTCTTAGGGAAGAGTTAGAGAAGGTTAAAAAGGCCAATGAAAATATACAGATAACTTGTAATACACTAGATCATCAATCCAAGTGTATTGACAAAATTTGGGAGGCCCAAGTTGTGAACAAAGCCAAGTCAGGAGTAGGATATAAATCAGTTCCACCACCTCTAAGAAGTGTTCCATCACCTCCTGGTATTGACTTAGCACACACAGGATTAGAAGAATTCCAGGAACCAACCATGACCTATGGACCAAAATTTGTTAAAGAAGCTACTATTGAAAAGGTGAAGGTTGAGGTTGATACATTTGATAGTGCTAGTGACTCATCTCTTAAAGATGAATGTTTGAATGTTGAGTCTAAAACTAGTGTTCATGAGAATGTTCATGTGGAAGTTAAAAAGAGTATTCCTGAAGTTGTCAAAGAGAAGCCTAGGACACAAGCTAATTTTTCTAGGCCCACTACTAGATATGCAGAGATGTACAGAAGTAGGTCAACAACTCCTAGAGGGAACAAGAGGAGTTGGAATCATGTTAAATCTAGGCAATTTGGTAGTGACTTTGTGTTTAACAACAAACCTTGTCACATATGTGGTAGTTTTGAACATCTTCATTATAATTGTAACTATCACATGGGTAGAAGGGAAGTGTTTGGGAATACCAGGGTGAATGGAAACAATGCTAATAACTTTACTCACCCAAATCCACTAAGTAAGATGATTCCCAGGTCTGTTTTGTTAAATTCTGGCATCAAAACTCTTTCCACTGCTAAACCAGCAGTTGCCACTGCTAGAAACATAAGCAGAGTTTACCCTAAGTCCCCTGTAAAGAGTGCAAAACCCATTACAATTTTTGTTAAATCTGCACAAACAGGGAAAAAGACCTATTTTGAAAAGAAAGTTTACTATAACCACAAGTGGGTACCTAAAATTTCAAAACCAGCAGTTGTCACTGCTAAGCCAGCAGTTACCACTGCAAGGCCAAAAGTTTCCACTGGTGGTTCTGTGAACAACAAAAGGGTAAATGTGGGAAATGCTGTTAAGGCCTTAGCACGTTGGGAATGGAAACCAAAAGGATCTATCACCTCAAACAATCCCAATGGTGTATCAATGACCTTTGACAGATATAATTATATTGATACACGAGGCAGATCCAAGTCATTTATGGCTTGGGTCCCCAAAAGGAACTAATTCCTTTATTTTATGTGCAGGAACATTCAAAGCCTAAAGATGACCAAGGATATTCAGACAGTGGATGTTCCAGGCACGTGACTGGCAATAAGTCCTATCTTTCAGATTTCAAACCTTATGATGGACAATTTGTCAGCTTTGGAGGTGGTATTGGTGGCAAAGTTTCTGGCAAAGGAACAATCAGGGCTGGAAACTTGGATTTTGAGAATGTGTATTATGTGAAAGAACTCAAGTAAAACCTTTTCAGTGTGTCACAGATGTGTGACAAGAAGCATAGAGTTCTATTCACAGAAGATGAATGCTATATCTTATCTAAGGATTATAAGCTCCCTGATGAAAGTGACATTTTGCTTAAAATCCCTAGAAAAGGCAATCTATATAGCATTGACATGAAGAATATAGTGGCTAAAGATGATGTTACTTGTTTGCTTGCAAAAGCCACTTTGGATGAATCCATGCTTTGGCATAGAAGACTTGGTCATGTTAACTTCAAGACCATTAACAAGATTGTGAAAGATGGTCTTGTCAGAGGTTTACTAGAGAAGAGATTTGAAAATGACCAAACATGTGTTGCCTGTCTTAAAGGTAATCAACACAGAGCTTCATGCAGGACCAAGGCATACAATTCTATTGATCATCCACTTTACATGCTGCATATGGACTTGTTTGGTCCTACATCAGTGATCAGCATAAATTTGAAGAAGTATTGTCTTGTTGTGACTGATGACTTTAGTAGATTTACATGGGTTTTCTTTTTAAGAACCAAGGATGAAACCACTGGCATCCTTAAGACATTTATCACTGAAGTTGAAAATCAAGTTGAAAAGAAGATCAAGATCATCAGGTGTGACAATAGGACAGAGTTCAAGAATAAAGTTATGGATGATTTCTGCAGAGACAAAGGTATTAGGAGAGAATTTAGTGTTGCAAGAACTCCTCAACAAAATGGAGTTGCTGAAAGAAGGAACAGAACACCAATTGAGGCTGCTAGAACCATGTTAGCTGATTCAAAGCTCCCAGTGACTTTTTGGGCTGAAGCAGTTAACACTGCTTGTTACATTCAGAACAGGGTTTTAGTGGTTAAAACAAAGAACAAGACACCTTATGAGCTATTCAGAGGAAGACCCCCAACTTTGGAATTTATGAGGCCATTTGGATGTCATGTCACAATTCTCAATACCATTGATCATTTGGGAAAATTTGAAGAAAAGTCTGATGAAGGCTTCTTTGTTGGATATTCTATGGTTAGCAAGGCTTTTAGAGTCTATAATTTGAGAACAAAGAAGATTGAAGAGAATTTGCATGTTGAGTTTCTTGAAAATAAAACTAACATAGCAGGTTCAGGACCATAATGGTTATTTGATCTTGAGACATTATCAAATACAATGAATTATGTACCTATCACTTCAAGTACTGGAGTCAATAATCTTGAAGAGACAGAAGAATTCATTGATGAAGATGAATCTTGCAAAGATGATAAAGATCAAATTGTTATGCCAGTTTGGGACTTTGTTGACAAAAATGAAAACTCTCAACCTTCAAAGGATTCTGAAAAGGAAAGTGATGCAAAGGCTGTGAATTTTGATGTTTTGAATACAGATATTCCTACTAGCAGTGGTAATCAAATTCCCACTGCTGCAGCAGAAGTTTCCACTGATACTCCAATTGTGGGAAGTTCTCCTCAGGAATCACCCAGTGATGATGTTATGATCTCAAACATGCCAACAACGTATGATATTCCTAGCACATCACAGACTTCAATTCACAAAGTGCATCCACTTGAAAATGTTATTGGTAAGCTACAATCAGGTGTGAAGACAAGAAGGCAGACAAAGAAAGATGATGTTCATGGGTTCATTAGTGAAGTTTATGAGTCCAAGAAGCATAAGAACAAGAATGAATGTTTATTTTTCTGTTTTCTATCACAAGTGGAGCCTAAAAATGTTTATAAGGATTTAGAAGAATCTAGCTGGGTTGAAGCAATGCAAAAGGAGTTGTTGCAGTTCAAACTTCAAAAGGTTTGGGTTCTTTCTGATTTGCCTGATGGTATGAAGGTGATTGGTACTAAATGGGTTTTCAGAAACAAGAAAGATGAAAGAGGTATTGTTATCAGGAACAAAGCTAGATTAGTTGCTCAAGGATACACTCAAGAGGAGGGTATTGACTATGAAGAAGTTTTTGCTCCTGTTGCAAGAATTGAGGCTATTAGATTGTTTCTAGCCTATGCATCCTTTATGGGCTTTACTGTCTATCAAATGGATGTTAAGAGTACCTTCCTGTATGGAACGATTGATGAGGAGGTCTATGTCTCTCAACCTCCAGGCTTTGAAGATCCTCGACACCCTAATAAAGTGTATAAAGTTGTTAAGGCTCTTTATAGCTTACATTAGGCTCCAAGGAAGTGGTATGAAGCCTTAGCTAATTATCTGTTGAATAATGGGTTTCATAGAGGAAAGATTGATCAAACTTTGTTCATCAAGAAAGACAAGGGTGATATTCTACTTGTTCAAGTATATGTTGATGATATCATCTTTGGATCTACTAGACAAGAGATGTGCAAAGAGTTTGAAAAGCTGATGAAAGATGAATTTCAAATGAGTTCTATGGGAGAACTTACATTCTTTTTGGGGCTGCAAGTACAACAAAAGAAAGATGGCATCTTTATCAGTCAAGACAAATATGTGGCAGAGATTATAAGGAAGTTCAAATTTACTGATGCAAAACCTTCAAATACCCCTGCTGATAAGACTACTCATCTATTGTTGAAGAATGCTAGTGGAGCAGATGTTGATGTGCACACTTACAGATCAATGATTGGTTCTCTGATGTATCTCACTTCATCAAGACCAGACATTATGTTTGCTGTATGTGCTTGTGCAAGATTTCAAGTTACTCCTAAGACATCACATATGACAGTAGTAGAGAATATTTTCAGGTATTTGAAGACATATCCTAATCTAGGATTGTGGTATCCAAGAGAATCCCCTATGGAATTGATCACATATTCAGATAGTGATTATGCTGGTGCAAGTTTGGATAGAAGGTCAACTACAGGTGGATGTCAATTTCTTGGATGTAGATTGGTGTCATGGCAGTGCAAGAAACAAACAATGGTGGCTACTTCAACCACTGAAGCAGAATATGTAGCTGTTGCTAGCTGTTGTGCTCAGATCTTATGGCTTCAGAATCAATTGTTGGATTATGGGTACAATTTCATGAACACCATTATCTATACAGACAATATTAGTACCATATGCATCATTAAAAATCCTGTGCAACACGCTAAAACTAAACATATTGAAATCGGACATCATTTTATTAGAGATTGTTATGAGAAAAAGCTTATTCAAGTTGTCAAAATTCATACTGATGACAACTATGCTGATTTATTAACAAAAGGGTTTGATGTGGGTAGGTTTCAGTACTTGGTAACAGGTATTGGAATGCTAAATCCATAAATCTTTGATGTCTAATAATTTTTAGTGTTGCAGGATAGTTTTTAGGTACTAATATTGTTTGTATATGGTTGTATGGTTTTCTACTAACTTGTATGCAGAGAAATTAAAGCACAGTGGAAACCATGATACAACAGTGGAAAGATTTGCTCTCTCAGTGACAAAAAATAAAAGTACTTTTATTGATTTATTCAAAAGGAAACAAAGTACATCGATTCAGAGAGTCTAAACACAACCAGAAAATCACAAAACACAAGGACTCACAACCTAACACCTAAATCTTCAGACCAACTACTCCATGGGTTTCTTCCCTTTACCCTCATAATCATGCTTGCCCTTGGAAGCTTTCTTTCTCTTGTCATCAAAAGAAAGTTGCTTTCTTGGATAAGCAAGGCCCAGAACTTGCTTGGGAGGCTTTAGCAATTGTGTAGGCTTCTCAACAGCAGGCCACTTCATGTTGACTATGGCTGACTCCAAAGCTGTAGTGAGGGCTCTTGGAAGTTCCTTGGACAAGGTGTAGGTTGGATCATCATCATCAGAGGAAGAACTTGTATAAAACTCTAGAGATGGAGCAGGAGCAGCTGATATCTTCTTGTTAGGCTTCATGTTGGAGGATGTAGCTGTTGCAGCACTTGGAGGAAAATAATCACTCCATCCAGTTGAAGGTTCTTCTGAGTCAGAGCAATAACTTATTTCCTCATCAGAGGAATCATCTGATGAGATGTCGATCAATGGAAACCAGCTCATGATGTTTTGTAGAGTTTGTGAAAGTGAAGATTAGTTTTGATGAAAACTAAAGTGTTTTTAAGCCCCCTTTTATAAGCAAAGTCAAGGTCGAAGGATAATTAATGAAGGTTATTTACTCTTATCTATTTTGGTAGGTTGCAGGAGTAAATTTAGATATTATCGGGTTGACTTTGGAAGAGATATTTTTATGAATCGTAACTTGGTCAAAAGGTTACTTTGGGTTAAATTATATTGGTTATACTTGGTGTTCCTTACTTATGCAGAATACAAACCAATATTGTTTGAGACATTGGAGTTATAAGGTGTGTATCTAAGACAGACAACAAATAGTTATTGATTCACCATGTCTAATCAACATAAGAATCAACTAGTCCAGAGCAAACGGCTACTGGTAAAGACTTCTCAAATCCGTTTATGGTTGATAGTTTACCAAAAACTATATGGTTATCAACTCACCATATTCCATGTGATGAAGAGTTGGCTAGTCCATAGCAAATGGCTCATGGTAAAGACATATCAAATCCGTTTATAGCTAATAATTGGCTCATGCTAAAAACTATGATTAGAGCAGCTAATTTTACATGTATTACTTACCACTGCTCTTTGATATTTTGTGAAAATTTACCACTGCTAGTTCACTAGTTACCACTGCAAGTGTAATTTTTACCACTGGTGAACTAGCCGTTACAACTGTTGTGTCAGTAATCTATTTTTTAACTAGCCGTTGTAAAATAACTGTGTTTCCTTATTAATAGGGTAACTTTTTGTGAATTATCCACTTACCAATTTTAGTTTATTCTTTTCCCAAAGATAAATTCTTCCTTAAGATAATTCACATTACGCATACTCCTCAAACCCTATTAGTATAAATTGATCATCATACGGCTTGATTTTTATCTTCGATTACTAACACTTTTATCTTTCTTTCACAAAATCATGGTGATTCTAAACTTTGTTGAGGAGCACAACCAAGTGGCTTATTTACAAAAGTCAAACGAAAAGAGTGGCCCTGTTTTCCATCAGATTGTGGATTTTCTCAATACAACCCATATAAGGTATGCTTTAACTGTTAATCTCACAATCTTTGTTTCTCATATCAAACAGTTTTGGAATACTGTGGAGTCCATAACTATTGAACAGGGAGACACACAAGAAACTGTGGAAGCTCTTAAAGCCACAGTGGATGGGGTAACCATTGATGTTACTAAGTCATCCTTGAGGAGAGTTCTCCAATTGGATGCTCTCAATGGTATCATCACATTACCCAATTCAAATATTTTCAAACATATTGCTTCCTTGGGGTATGATACACCTGATCAAAAAGTTACTTTCAGAAAAGGATGTTTTTGTCCCCATTGGAGATTTTTAATACATACTCTTTTACATTGCCTAAGTCCTAAGAAAACATCTTATGAGCAATTTGTATCAACCATGGCTTATCCTTTGGTTTGCTTGGCTACTGATAGGACTTTCAATTTTTCAAAGTTTATTTTCAATAATATGAAAGGCAATGTAAAGAGTTCATATAAATTTTTGATGTATCCAAGGTTTGTGCAAGCAATGTTAAATGAATTTCAACTGCAAACTCACAAAAGAGTTTATGAAACCCCCTGTCTTAAGCCAAAAGTTTTTCAAAATATGTGTAAGGCTTCTGAACTTTGGAATGGGGAGGTTCACCTACTTTTTCCTGAAATGCTTTCAAAGATTTCACAGGTACAAGGTGAAGATGCAACTATCCCACTTGTATCCCATCACACACCCACTATTGTAGTTCCACCTATTCAACATACCCCTGCAGTAACTCACACATATGAGAGGAGGCCAAAACAGCCAACTCCTCTCATCTCAACATTGTATGTTGCTGAATCTTTTGGTTTAGGAACAAGCAGTGGTGGTTCAAGGCTTCATTCTAGTCCAACTAGAGAAGAGCCTGAATCAATGCCCTATGATTCACCTCTCCCAACAGGTAACACAGTTGGAAGTGTTGAGGGTAGTGTGCAACTAACTGAATTGATAGAATTATGTACCAAATTAGTCAAACAGGTTCAAGCTCTGGAGAAAGATCTGGCAAAGACTAAACAACATCATGCCACAGAGCTTAATCAGATGAAGGCAGAGATTAAAAGGTTACAGGATGAAGTTGAGAGCCTAAAGAAGCCAAGATCTGCCAAAGTTGTGTTTTCTTCTTCATCTTCACCTCAAGATGATTTATCTGCAGGCTTTAGTGAAGGTTTGGGAGATTCTTCCAAACAGGGGAGGAAAACAGATGCTGAGACTAAGGGGAGGAAGATAGATTTTGGAGAAGATTATGGTTTGGATGCTGATTTTGATGATACAGTTGGAATTACTCAACCAATTTCCACTGCTGAGTTTCAAGTTCCCACAGCTAGACAAGATATTCCTACTGCTAGACAAGATGTTCCCACTGCTAGTCAAGATGTTACCACTGCAGAAGAAGAAGCTGCTAGAATAAGAATAGTAAAAGGTAAAGCAGTTATGACTGGTACAGAACAAGTTCAGCCAAGAAAGGTTTCAAAGAAAGATCAAGCTCAGATAGATTATGATGCAGAATTGGCAGAGAAATTAGCAGCAGCTGAGATTGAAAAGAAGAAAAAGCAAGAGGAAGATGAGATTGCAAGTTTCATGGAAGCTAAGAGGTTGGACAAATTGGAAACAGTGATGAAAGAACCACTTTCTGTTGTTCCACCAACAATATTACATGAGAAACCTCCAATGTTCACCTATGTGCCTACAGAAGAAGAAATTGAATTCATGATTGAAAATGATCCAGTGATTAGAAAGAAGGCAATTGAACTCATAGCAAATACAACTCTAAATGAAGATCAAAGGTCTGCTCAATTGAAGGACTTCATTCAGATGAAGAATCAACAGGCTCTTGATGACATCATTGGCACAGTAAGAAAGAGTCAAAAGAAACCAAGACAACCTACAAAGACACAAATTATTGCTGAGATGAAGACCTATTGTTGTCATGTTGGTAATATGAAGATGGCACAATTCAAAGGAATGACACATGATCAGATTGAAGGTATTTACTACAGGGTTAAAAGACAAGATAGTAATTTTATTCCTATGGATAAAGAACCTGTAGCAATAAAGTCAAAAAGGTCAGGAGTGAGTCTTGGATCCAAAGATGCAAAGAAATTGAAGACTCAGGAGTCATCTCAAGCAGAAGAAGGTGTTAGCAAGTTGACTGAAGAACAAGTTACCAATATGGTGCTTATTGAACCTGATGTGCTTAACATTGAACCTTTACAAACAAAATATCCAGTAGTTGGTCGGGAAATCTATTCTGATGATTTTGGTGTAGCTTAGAAGATTATCAGAACTGGTAATGTCACAAGTATTTGCAGAGATTTTGAAGATGTTGTTAGATCTTGTGATAGAGAAGATTTGGATACTTTGTGGAGGATTGTTCAAGATCAGTTCAAGAAAGATGAACTTGTTGATGTCAAAGCTCAAGAGTTGTGGGTTCACTTTAGAATATTATATGAACCTGACCCAAGTGACAGGTATTGGAGATTTGAAGCTCACAATATGAATACTATGTGGAAATTCTATGATTCAAGTGTTGTACATCATGTTTCTACTCAAGATGGAGTTGATGTGTTTATGTTAGCTGAGAAAGAATATCCATTGAGAGCTGGAGTTTTAACTGTTATGATGTCAGTAAGGCTTAGATGTTGGGAAAGAAGTGAATTCATAGAAGATTTGTTACAGAGGATTTATGATCAAAGTGTGAGAGCTGATAAGGAGTTAAGAAAAAGAAGATAAGTGTTTGGAAGAATCCCCATATCCTCATATCTACTGATTACTTGAAGAAACTTATTGATTTACATGTTAATCATAAGTTTAGGGGAGGATTGTTAGGAATTATATTAACAGTTACCACGGCTAAGTATGAAGATTACAACTGCTGAAGAATGCACTAGCAGTGGAAACTTATTACCACTGCTAGTACATATTATTACCACTGCTGTTAGGATAACTGTTAGGAAACTTGTAAAGATAAATATAGAATAGATCTTGTGTATATCTTATTCTATTAGAGTTATATGTATCTTGTAGAAGAGGACTCCTTGTGCTATAAAAGGAGGTCCTAGGTTAAGGTTAGATATACGTTTTTCTTAGAGCTTCAAGGTGTAACCCTAGTGATACAAAGATCACTCGTATTATTATTATTAATAATATTGGAGCTAACCGTTTGATACATACAATATTCTCATTCATATACAACTATTTCATTCACAATCAAACTTCTAAGTATTACTAAGTAGATTCCGCATACTTAGTGATATAACTCAAAGTATCATACTAACACAGATAAAGGTGTTTAGATCCATCATAGATAAATTTTAAAATTTTCAATATTATCTCGAACTAAAGATTAGTATAACAAAAAGAGAAAAGTCTAAAATACATCCCGGTGGTTTTCCCTAATCCCGCGTTATATCCTCGTGCTTTTTTTGGCACAAAACCATCCCTCCGTTAGTAAAGTTGGCACAAAAACATCCCTCCGTTAGGAATATCAGGTAATGAGAACTAACGATGCAAATATTTTCCGTTATCTCCTAACAGGAATTAAGATATTTGCATCATTAGTCCTCATTGTGTTAAAATATTTGCATCGTTAGTCCTCATTGAGTTAAAATATTTGTATCGTTAGTCCTCATTGACTACTGAGTTATAACTTATAAGATTTACAAGAGTTTATAAGTTTATAAGGGGGTGTTTGGGACCACTGTCAAAACGCAGATTTTCTGCTTATTGCGTTTGCAAACGTAATAATCCATTTTCAAGTGTTTGGCAATCAAGGTCTCAAACGTGATTTTTGTACTGAAAATGACGTTTTGTAACTGGAGGTCCCCCCTTACTTTTTGCAAACGTGGTTTTACAAACGCGTTTTTTTTCCCAAACACCCCCTAAGTTATGAATTTGGTCGAAAACCAATTACGTTTTGGTGGTAAATACAAAATACCCATTGTTTTGTAATTTCAGGTTAAAATCTCGCGAATCTTGGTGTAAAACATTATTCCGGACAACTTTCGTGTTTTACACTTTTGATGATTCATACCAGAAGGGGTCAAAATCATGATTTAAAATCGATAATGTCAAGTATTCATACATTCTTATCTATTTTTACATATTTTTATCCGTTTTCATACATAATATATGTATAAAAATTGATAAAAACATAAGAAAAACAGACGAAAATGATAAAAATGTAAGAATAGTCAATGAGGACTAACAAAGTAAATATTTTAACTCAATGAGGACTAATGATGCAAATATTTTAACTCAATGAGGACTAATGATGAATATTTTAACTCAATGAAGACTAACATGCAAATATTTTAACTCTTGTTAAGAGATAACGGAAAATCATTTGCATCGTTAGTCCTCATTAACTGATATTACTAACGGAGGGATGTTTTTTGGCCAACTTTACTAACAGAGAGATGATTTTGTGCCAAAAAAAAAAGCATGGGGATGTAAAGCGGGATTAGGGCAAACCATAGGGATTTATTTTGGACTTTTCTCTAGCAAAAATTACGAAAAACACTACTTGTAATGGTTAAAATTGTCATCCTGATAAATTTAAATTATAATCATTAAATCTTTTTAAAATTGGTCAATCACATATTTCCTCAATTTAAACATCAAAATGTTGTATACTTAAAATATGCTTTAATTACATTTTACATCATGTATATAACCTTGGTATTTTGAGTGAAAATAACATTTTCGTATTTCCTTTTCTATTGCTAACGTAGCATAGAGAAAAATATACTTAAATTAGACTCAATCTCAGCCATTCAAATGATCCCAATATTAAATCCAAGCCATTCAAAATAATATATTCCCTACATGTACTCGAAAGTATGTCAGGTCACATGCAAAGTCTTCATAGCAGCTGTTAGGTTTACATGGATAAAAGTATAACTACAACTCCTAGCTTTAAGGACATGACTTATCACTATCCTTCCAACAAACTATAGCTACTTTTCTGCATATTTTGAGTTTCAAAAATGGCGCCATCAACATATAGACTCTATATAAAGAGTGCAACATAGCCTTAGGGTTGTCACTCTCAAAATCACTATCATTCTCAAAAGAAGTTATACTAAAAATCATGGCACACAATAATCTCTTCCTAATTAATCTTCCTAACAACTTTGCCAGTGAGACCACCATTGCACAAAAAAAACGAAAACGTGAAGAGAATCTTAAGAACTGGCGATGGGAAGATGTCATTGTCATCGATGACAATGATGTTCCAAATGACCTTGTGGAAACAGGGAACAGTGCTGAAGTGAAAGAGGAACGTGTCGTTCTCCCAAATCAACATGTAACACGCATATTACTTCTATCATTATAGTTTATACCTTTTTTTTATCATATTCATTCTTAACATATGTGAACTAACAAAGTATAATTTTACATGTAGGATTTTGTTGATGATGAAGTCCCACTCGCACCGATTAAGCGAACTAAAAATAACCGCATCAAAATCAGCACCAGAAACAAGTTGTTTCGTTTGTTTGATGAAGAGGAAGATGAAGATGAGATTGAGAACAAAAACCCATTGGAGGTTGATGATGAAGTTGGTGACGAAGATAAGATAGCTGATGAAAATGAAACTGATGACGAAGATGATTCCAACTAGGACCGTCTTCGACGACTATGTTTATTTCGTTTCAAATCTTATTATTATTATCTTATTGGGGTTTAACCAATAAGATGTTTTAGGATATTTTTTCCCTTTCATGTACTTCTCCCAATTTCTTATTGGTAGAATGAATAAAGTTTTGATGAATGCTATGATTATATGTTTGTTGGTAACCAATGATTCGACAGATATGTTGTTCTTTTTAATCAGTTAGTATTGTCTAAAAAGTTTACTCCTTTCATGTGCAATCTAACTTTTCTTATTGATAATGAAAGATGAGGTCAAACTATCAAGTATAATGTCTTTATCATATTGGATTTTTGTGTACAAATATGATTCGACAAATATGTTGTTTTTTTTTAATCAGTTAGTTGTTCTTTTTTATCAGTTAGTATTGTCTAAAAAGTTTACTCCTTTCATGTGCAATCTAACTTTTCTTATTGATAATGTATTGGATTTTTTTGTACAAATGAACTAATCAATCCGCGTACATATCATTACTCTTTTCTTATTCATGAGTTATACAACTTACATCATGAGAAATTATCAACAATCCTAATGTAACCACTGTTAAAGGGGTGTTTGTATTAGCATATTATGCATGCTTATGACCTTTCCTGATATTAAAAACTGGCCCATTTTAAAAACCAAGTTTTGTTATGCAATAAAGTGATGTAGGTCTGCTAATTGAGACTTCTAATAAAGTGATGTAGGTCTGCAATAAACTGTATTTGTTTAGATTGGTCCAATTTCAATATTCTTACTTGTGGAGTTTTTGTTTTGGCCCGATTTAAACTTGCTTATGAATGTATATTTTAATGACTACTAACCCGGAACATATGCAAATGAGTTGTAAATAATTCACATCTTTAGAACAGCTCCATATTTTTACTGTCATTAAACAGTCATTTCAATCATATAATACCTTAATATTCCTACAGTATGTTTATTTAGGATTACTAAAATACTACTCATTTGTATGCACAAAACGTGTCATAAAATAAAACAATCTTTAAAAAAGAGCACCAGTGTTTTCCAATACCTGCTCAATAGACCTATCTAATACAAAAAACCAGACAAGATTTGAACACGTGATCTCATCTTATCAGGAGTCGACTACAAAATCACTAAAGCTAAAGACTTTGACAACAAAGAATATATCAAGTACTATATACTATATGTGGTATATTTTTCATGAACTAAAATAACAAAACATCTGACCCACCCTAACAAACTCTCCCCTTTTTTTGCTACTTTTAACATCCCAATATTTGCCGCCATTTTTTCACTGATGTCATGGAAATTTTTATTATTATTTAAATTTAACAACTTTAGTGGATAAACATCAAATATGTAACAACTTTCTAAATTTCAGAAATATAAAATTTAAATTCCTAGATAAGCTAATCACTGGAAAGTAAAACATCTTTAGTTGCTAATTAAACATTCGTGACAGGAATCGAAGAACCATTTGTTAACAGCTATTGGATCACCATCTGGTTTAACAGGTTATGCTCTAATTGTGTAGCACATTTTTTTTGAAAGTTTAAGATGCATGTTTGAATGTTTCATTACTATGTCATTAATAAGCATTGCATATAATAGGTACTAGCTATCAACTGTATAACCTGAATATGAGTCACATGTCAAACGAAAACCATGATCACAGGTGTACCATTTAATGCACATATAGCTGTGAAACTTCTAATATGCTAATCATTATGGCCACACTAACATATGGTACCTTGATAATTCTTAACAACAGACTACATGGTACTTACTTGACTTCTTTTTTCATGTTTACCAAAAAACTGTAAAATCTGAATCTTACTTGGTATACTTTAATTCTCATTCCAATTATAGCAAACAGTTAGTTATAGTACTTATCAGTCCGAAACTGATTATTTTCATAATGTTCACTCGAGCCATTCAAGTTTAAAAAGGGTGCTTGAGTTATGTACGTTATAGTGCTGATTATTGTGTGCAATGGCACAAATCACGACTAGAGTGAAGCTAACTAAACCAAAAATTTGGAAATATATTAACTGATAAGTGATCACTTGACTATGTCGTACTCCTAAATCCAATTGGTTCGGTGCCAAATGCGAACCATGAACTACTAAAACCGTGGTATTGATTCAAACGTAACATTTTTATGTACATGGAGTCGCTTCATGAACATTATGAAAATAATCAGTTTCGGACTGATAAGTACTATAACTAACTGTTTGCTATAATTGGAATGAGAACTAAAGTATACCAAGTAAGACTCAGATTTTATAGTTTTGTCTCAAGTATTACACAACACCAAGTATTATACCAAAGTATACCAAGTATTACGTAAAAAATGAATGAATTAATTGGGATCTTAGGTCTATAGTTTAAGCCTATGTATCATAGAAATTTTCAGTGGTCACATTATTTAATAGATTGAAGCGAAATATGAACTCATCTTTACAGCTATAGAGTACATGTGCAAAGACTTCTTTGGGTAATGAGTGACCACTCGATCCACTCAATGTACTACTAACATGATACCATATTAGTGAAAGACTTATTAGCTCATTGTTTATGTACTACTAACTTGATCAGTGATGATATATTTAATCCTCATCTATTTCAATTCCAGACAAATATGTTTATATATAGCCAAACATAACAAGTTGACCCACCTATGCATGCCAATATTTAGCAATCTATTGTGTGTCATCTCTTTTCTTTGAAAGAATTATATTCTATGCCACTTTATAATGCATATCTTTATATTGTCTATTTGATGGATATAATGCATATGTTTTTCATATGTTTTTCAGCAAATTTTATGTGTCATGAACAATTCACATATTAGAGTATAACATTGTTAACATTCGTGACAGTAATTGAAGAACCAGTTGTTAACAACTATTGGATCACTATCTCCTTTTAACACGTTATGATCTAACTGTGTAGCACTTTTTTTTTTAAAGTTTAAGATGCATGTTTAAATGTTTCATTTCTATGTCTATAATAAGCATTGCATAAATAGGTATTAGTGATATCAACTGTAGAACGTCAATATGAGTCACATGTCAAACGAAAACCATGATCCCAATATACCATTAACCGATATCACTTCCGTAAGTGTGTCATCTCAAACAACGCAACCAACAAGACGGAGAGGTCGCCCCCGTTTAAGTGATAGGCCAGTTGCAAGTTTGAATAATACTCAAGTAACCCAGCTAATCCAATTTACTCCGCAACAAGTTTTGCCACAATCACCTTTGATCTCGAGGTCAAATGGTAACCGTGGTTTAACACTATCAACGGCTGTACCCACGCGATGTATTTCCCAATTTCCTCAATCCAACCAAACTTCATCTACAACTAATGTAGGACCTTTAACTGATATCACTAATGTAAGTGGGTCATCTAGAAGGAGAGGTCGCCCCCGTTTATGTGATAGGGTAGTAAGTTTGGATAATACTCAAGTAACTCAACCACTCCAACTTAGTCCACAACACGTTTTGCCACAATCACCTTTGAACTCGAGGTTTAACAGTAACCGTACCTTAACACCATCTACGACTATACCCTCGCGAAGTACATCATCGCCCCTTGAACTATCTGTTGTTGCAAACACTCATGATACATCAACACCAGTACGACGTCCTCGTGGTTGATGCGTGGGAATCGCACCTTGCTTTACCTCTCGAGGGATCTCGCGAGGCTTACAACCCCCACCAGGCAGTGTACCTGATCGTTGTAGTATAGTATAGTGACAAGTACCGGGGGATTGATCGTTCAGCTTAGGAATAGTGTCGCTAGGATTAGAAAACCTAATTAAAAGTTCTAGAGATGAAAGATGATTATTTTTGTATTTTTATATTTTTATGAAAGCAATTAAAATCTCGGGTTTTGAAAGAGTGGGCGGAATTAGTTGCTAATCAACTAACCCAAAAACTACTTTGTAACTAATTAAACTAATGAAAATAAAATTAAACTAATATTAAACTAAGGTTGTGAGCAGTAATTGGAGAAATTGTGTTTACTTAGACTTCATTACTCCCTAGATATCTTTTACATGTCAATTACTTGTTACACTTGTATGAATGACGGGTTGTATTCCTTAATACCATTCGTGGAGTGGCATACATAACTCCCCAACTCTATGAGCTCTTATCTCCTCCTACACCATGACCCAGCACAACTATAGGGATTGTAAACAGTGGCTCATGCATTAAATACAACCAATAAAGACCTAGTACGCCTCGGTTCATGTTTCTTAAGACGTTCAAGCATGTTACCATTTGGAGATCTGCCAGTTTTCTTAAGCCTAACATATAAAATCATTCATTCAAAACAAGAATAGACAAGTAATCAACACATAATCAACATCTAGGTTTCATTAGATCTAAGCAAACACAAGAGAGATCTAGCCTAGCATAGTAGAATTAAGATAAGAACAAAAGATAAACAACCAACACATAGACATATTGATTGAATTAAGAGTATACTTATCTCAATTACAATGCAAGGTCTCAAGGGTTTGGAACCCTTGAAAAACCTGTAAAAGAGGCACCAAAATCGTCTTTAGGGTTTCACCAAAACTTCTCCTCTTTTTATGAAAAAACTAGAAAACTATATATAGGAAAATTGTCCTGACGGCGTCAAGAGTAAAATCTGACGCCGTCAACTCGCCGCCATACACTTCCTCGGACGCCCTAGATCCAATCGTGACGGCCTATGTGACGCCGTCACCACCTTCGGTAAATTAATCTTGGCCACTTTGACGCCGTCATAACTCCATCTGACGCCGTCACCAGCTACGGTAAATTATTCTTCATGTCTGACGCCGTCAAGAGCAAACCCTTGACGCCGTCACCTTGTATTTCCAGCTTGAATTTTTGGTACTTTGTCGTTTTCTTCACTTTATGCTCCAAAAACGTCCAAAATAGCCTCTTTTCCAGAATTCACTCTCCAAACACCTAAAATCACAAAAGGAACGATTTAGGGCAATATTTGATCAAATAAATTCGGATTCGGGCTTAAATGACCCCCTAAAAACGGATCATTTTTCGCCTCATCATATACCCTTACACTTGAGATTTGCTTGTCCTCAAGCAAATGAGCTTTTATTCTACTCAAAAGACAAGTTAGGGGTCATTTAACACTAATATAAAAGTAATTACAACAAATAATCATTCCACTAAAGACCAATAGACAAGCACGGAGGTCATACACAAGCACCTCACAAATAGTGTTTAGATACTCACATCTCTCGGGTGTAATAAAGTAATATAACATTATGGAAATGGAAGATATCTCTCACTACCTGTCATAGCAAAATAGATTACCATAGGCTTGGGAAAGGATCAAACCTCCACCACATGGCGTAAGCACCTAGGATAAACTATCAAAGAGGTCTTTTTAAAGGGTTATATCGTTAGGTGTAGGGATATGAATTACACGGTTTTGTTGGATAAAGGGAATTTTACTGGTGGCGAGTTAACAATCTTAGTAAATTACATGTACAAGATGGCGTTGCTAAGCCAAGACTAGACTCGACTTAAGCTAATAAATGAAAAATAACAAAAAACATAAAATGAACATAAAATAAAAACGGGATGGTAGTCCGTATGTTTTTTTCTCTTTTTCTTTTCTATTTTTTTTTCTTTTTCTTGATTTTTTTTTGATTTTTTCGATTTTTTTTTTTATTTTATTTTTTATTTTTTTTTTATTTTTTTGCATACACTCTTACCCTACCATCCAAAATAATACATCATAGGGGATGAGAATTCCCCTTACACTTGAATCTTTACATACTTTACATTTAACTATTCTAATGACTCGAATTAAGAAAATTAAAACACTTGGAGCACTTTTAAGATTAACGTACATATGGGGGTAATAATATTATGTTCTTCCCCATTACTCCATAAAATAAGTACTTACCCATGAGTCCCAATCGTCCCAAAACAATATGTACAAGGATATGACTCGACTTAGCAACCATGTAATCAATTAGAAAGTTAACTTAGGGTTTAACAAATAACAATAATGCACTAAAAATGAGCGCATACACGGAAGGCTAAGGCGATTTGGGTGTACATTTAAGTGGGGCGTAACAAATTCTTCCTTTAAGTAAAATGCTTAAAGTTAGAAACGAAAAGATAGGCTCGGAGGGGTGTACTAGGGGTATCGTGTACTAAAAATGAGTACAACGCTAAGGGTGTGGGAAAAATTAGTTGACTTAACTAGCCAAGTAATATGACTTAAATGGTCAAGTAATTATAATACGGGTTTAACACAAGGGTGATCCTAATGCCTCTTATCATGTAGTAAATCCTACCACACGAATGTAGTCTCACTAGCGGTCTCGGGATGCATCACTAACGCAAGTTCTAGAATCTAAATGCTACCGGTACACTCATAAGCACTAATAATGAATGCTTTTCCTATCAAATCTAAAGGCGAACCTCACATTTTTTGGTGGAAAATTTTTCTGAATATACGGTTATGTGCTAGTCATACAACCTCCTATCCATGAGACGCTTGCTATGGCTAAAGTTTCACTCCTAAATGTTGTAAAAAATTTTAAATTTGGCGCTAAAATTACACTAACAAGTATTTCTCATAGTTTTATTACTCATCTACTATCAAACAAAACAAACTCAAGCGAAAGTGCATATGTAAGGTATCATCTTTTTACCCTCCCCTTACACTTAAGATGAACATTGTCCCCAATGTTCAAGTAAAGAATGTAAAAGTTAAAAAGTAAAGAGAATGAAATCAAATACTCCCCTGATTCGCTCGGTATGGATTTTAGTTGGCCAGGTTAAATCTTCCTCCAAGAAAACGAACAATCAAAGCTTCCCTTCCAGAATATAAATCATCTTCTTGTCACAAATAACCTGTAAATCCTGACAAAAGTAGACAAGGCAACCTCGCGTAAAATCGGCGGCATCCTATATAAGTTACTAAATCCTAGAAAACAAAATAAGATATAATGCTTGTGGAATGAAGTTTGCAGATTTCCTGGAGATTATAAAACTTAATAATTCACAAAAACTATAAGACTCCGTTAGAAAAACAAAACTGGTAAAATTTCCAGATTTTTGACTCCTGACGCCGTCAAGAGCAATGCCCTGACGCCGTCAGAATGAACCTGCAGAAATCTTTATGTTAAGTTTCCGGAAAATTTCTGGAAAAACTTTGTCCTACTTCCTGGAAAATCCTGCAAAACTTCATTATGACTCAATACAAGCATTTGACTCTAACAAATACTAATACACATGTCCATTTAATATTGTTGTGGTTCATGCTCAATTTCGTTCTTATAAACAAATTTGGATCTCCCTTACACTTATCTTTTGCAAAATACCTTTATATGTAATTAAGACGAAGTTAAAAACAAAATAAAGCATTTTCACAATTTACTTTGAAACATGAGCCACAAACAATAAAAATAGAACATGCATACGGAAACAAATAAAATCAAACAAACAAACAAACAAATAAAAACACACAAAACATGGGTTGCCTAGATAAATAATCAAAAATTAAAAGCTAATCATTCAAACATTAATTAAAAGAACATAAATGGAAATTGTTCAAAGCCAACAGAGGCCGGATCCTAGACTATTACAACCAAATGTTTTAAATTATTCAACCAAAAATAAATTGTTCAAGAATTACAGACATCAAGATGGATCACTGAGGGGGAGGACCAAAACGATAATCATAGCCAGGTGGGAGGTGTCCAGTGTACCCATAGGGAGGGTAGTCAGTCTCTCGGCCTGGGAAGGGGTCAATCTGCAGGTGAGGCTCAAGCTGATCTCGGGTGGAGAGGTGCTGCATCTGGCGGACGGTATGATCATACATCCAGTCAAAGCGCTGGTCGATAGCTGCTCGCCACGTGTCCATCTGACCCATCCAGACACCCTGGTGTGCCTGCCAGTCTCCCCGACTCATATGTCGGTAGTAATCAGCCGTCCCTGCCTCATACTGATGCTGCTGGGGCACTCCCTCATCATCACCGTCATCATCCTCATCATCAGCCCCTATGTACCATATATAGGTACCATCCCCCATCTGCATCACAACCCTCATCTGCCTAAGGGATTTCGCCCTCACTATCCTGCAGTTCCCACAGTCGCTCAAGTACCCTATGATCTGAGGAGTAAGAAGACCATAGGAACGAGCCAACCGTGTGATGAACATCCCCCCATAAACCTTGTCGATATCCCTCTCACCCACACTGGTCTTCAAGTAACTGGCCACCCAAAACGGGATGTTGCAGTAGACATCCTCAGCAAAGATGGTGTACAAGTAGAATAAGTCCGAAGCAGTGATACGGTGAGTGGTGCCCTGACGTGCAGACAAACCATATGTGAGGCACCTGTGAACTAGCCTAACAATGGGGTCCCTGATCGATGCAGCCCCAGTGGTCGAGGTATAGGCCCCATCCCCAATGGTGGGCCAAAAGGTAACACACCTCATCTCATTCCGCTGAGTCTCTCCGTGTAACAGATTCAGCAGAAAAGCCCCATCAACCTCCTCACTAGTGTATAGCCCCAGCCTCTAACCAAACTCAGCCACAGAACAAGACCTCAACTCACCCCCTAGCCTAAAGTATATCGTGGTGCCCCCCATATCTCCCCTAGCCTCAGCCTGGTCAAAACGGAATGTCGCAAAGAATTCCCGTACTAACTCGCTAAATACCGTCTCCCTCAACCTAAACAGTCTCTCCCACTGCGGACCCGCGAATCCATCTGTGCGGATCCTCCCTACAAACTCATCCTCTAACCCACTAGCTCTCAGAAAATCCCAGTCAACCACCGCCCCAACATCGATGTGGTGGTTACACAACTCCTCATACTTAGTACTAGTGCCGACATCACCAAACTCACTCCAACTATGCACTAATTCCCCATAAGTAACTCCTTGAGATCTAGAAGAACTACCCCTATGTTGGCGAGTTCGTTTGCTCATTTTCCTGAAAAAAATTGTAGTGAGTGGAAACGATTAGAACGCAAGATTTATATGAATTTTATGCAGTCAGACACATCTGACGCCGTCAAGAGTATTTTCTGACGCCGTCAGATGGACCAGAAATGAAGCCATGCAAAAGCGAGGGAAAAAACAATTTTCAAACTCTTAACCCATTACCCAAACGCTCCTTAAATCAGGAAACAGGGGTGGGGGTCAAAAAATCCGAGGCATGATGGGTTCTCCCTAAATTAATGCATGATTCGGATGAGATAACATCATCAAATGGTAACCCCATGATTACAAATCACCAATTGGATGGCATTACGATTTGCTAATGGTGGGTCAAGAATGGGGTTTCGGGCGAAAGGGGTTTTTCAAATTGACGGGTCCAAAGGATAATTAACCGAGAAAGGATGAAGAAAACTTACTTACAAAGGAGAGATCGAAGGCGGAAGATGTCGAATTGGGGGTTTGAGAGTCGGGGTAGCAGCAACACTTGGGTGAGATTTGTGGGGTATGGGTTGAAAGTGATTGGTTCTTGGGTTAATATTGCTGATTCGTCGAGCTGACGGCGTCAAGGGTGAAATTTGACGCCGTCAAATGCCCGTGTGAGGTGGACTTTGGAGTAGTTTCAAGTTTAGTCCCTGCTCTTTGCGTGAATAACTAAACGTGAGTAAAACTCATGAGTAGCTATTCCGTTAACGAGGTCCACCAGGGTCGAACGTCTCATTACTGTCGCGGAGAGAGGTGATGTAGTAGCTGGGGTCGGGCGATGTTTTGGCCAAGTTGATCCTTATGCACGGGTCGTTGGCGCGAGAAGAAAGATGTTGTTCAATGGGAGGTTTCAAATCGATGGTATTTATGAGGTGTAGCCTCTTCACACCGGGTTTAAAACCAAAAGAACATTTTTTGGATGAGATCGAGAACGTGGTTCGCAAGCACCCAACGAAAGTGCAATTTATCTGCGAGCTTTTCTCCTTATGGGGGTACTTATGAGAATGGGGGGTAGTTAGTGGTAAAGCATTTGAGGAGAATTTCCAGCTGTCCTCCTGGTCAAATACCAAAGAGGCTGACACCTCGAAGACTTTTTCAATCTTTTTGGGTATAGAATTTTCTTTGATCTTTTCTTTGACCCTTGATGTGAATTGGTCTGCGAAATCCATGAAGGTTTTGTGAGTGTTTTCCATGCGTGCCTCAAGGTGCTGGATTTGCTTTTCCTGATTATCCATGAAGGTTACCATTATTCCTTCGAATTCTTCTTGCCGTGAGCGTTCAGGAAAATTTTGGCAGATAACCGTGTTCCTAAGTGGACTAGGGTTCCATATGGGTTCATTAGCTAGTTTCTCAATACTCATCAATTCTTTTACCTGTTTCTCGATACTTCCCAACAATTGTTCTTGGGTGGCACATGCATAGTCAAGCTTTGCTTTGCTCGGGAGCATCGGGTCTTCCCATCCTTCCTCTTCGTATTGTGCTAACTCCTCAAGAACTTTCCAACATTCGTCAACGCTAAGTCTATCTAGCCTACCCTTGGCTGCGTAGTCAATGGCTTTCCTTGTTTGATAGTCAACCTTGCCATAAAAGATTTGGATCTGCAGCCATGGTTCGATCCCATGATGAGGAACTTTTCGGAGTAGGTCTTTATATCGATTCCATGCTTCATAAAAAGATTCATTTTGACGTTGTTGGAACATCAAGATGTCATTCCTAAGTTTAGTAGTTCTCCCCGGTGGGAAAAATTAAGCAAGGAAACGAGTGGTGAGATCATCCCATGTGGTGATGGATCCCGCGGGTAAACGCTCAAGCCATTGACTAGCTTGATCCCGTAGAGAGAATTGGAATAGGCGTAAACGGGTAGTCTCTCTAGTTTCAACACCTAGGTCTATGGAATCTACGATTTTGAGGAAGTCCTTAAGGTGTTGGTTTGGATCTTCGGAACGAAGTCCATGGAATGCACATCCGCTTTGCACCAACCGGATGGTGTCGGATCGCAAGGGGGTCACATTGGCTCCGGTGAGCTCAATGGTGTTTCGGTAGCCTTGGTGGCTAGGTCGGGAATACTCTCCTAAGGTTCGGGGCCTAAGGGGTTCTAATGGTGGGTTTTGTTGTGGGGGGATGATGGGTTCAAAGATGTTACCACCTTCCATGATGTCGGATGGTAAAGAGTTACGAACAAAAGCACGAAGAAATAAGATAGACTAAAGAAGACCTAAAAATAAAAATAAAAAAATCTTACTAGAAAGGAATCTAGCAAGTAGACCTAATAAAAAGAAATTCTAACCTAGACAATAACTATTCCCCAGGCTGCGGCGCCAAAAACTTGATGGCGCCGCACTCTTTTGCGAAAGATGAGAAATAAATGTAAAGATAGACAATCCCCGGCAGCGGCGCCAAAAACTTGATGCGTGGGAATCGCACCTTGCTTTACCTCTCGAGGGATCTCGCGAGGCTTACAACCCCCACTAGGCAGTGTACCTGATCGTTGTAGTATAGTATAGTGACAAGTACCGGGGGATTGATCGTTCAGCTTAGGAATAGTGTCGCTAGGATTAGAAAACCTAATTAAAAGTTCTAGAGATGAAAGATGATTATTTTTGTATTTTTATATTTTTATGAAAGCAATTAAAATCTCGGGTTTTGAAAGAGTGGGCGGAATTAGTTGCTAATCAACTAACCCAAAAACTACTTTGTAACTAATTAAACTAATGAAAATAAAATTAAACTAATATTAAACTAAGGTTGTGAGCAGTAATTGGAGAAATTGTGTTTACTTAGACTTCATTACTCCCTAGATATCTTTTACATGTCAATTACTTGTTACACTTGTATGAATGACGGGTTGTATTCCTTAATACCATTCGTGGAGTGGCATACATAACTCCCCAACTCTATGAGCTCTTATCTCCTCCTACACCATGACCCAGCACAACTATAGGGATTGTAAACAGTGGCTCATGCATTAAATACAACCAATAAAGACCTAGTACGCCTCGGTTCATGTTTCTTAAGACGTTCAAGCATGTTACCATTTGGAGATCTGTCAGTTTTCTTAAGCCTAACATATAAAATCATTCATTCAAAACAAGAATAGACAAGTAATCAACACATAATCAACATCTAGGTTTCATTAGATCTAAGCAAACACAAGAGAGATCTAGCCTAGCATAGTAGAATTAAGATAAGAACAAAAGATAAACAACCAACACATAGACATATTGATTGAATTAAGAGTATACTTATCTCAATTACAATGCAAGGTCTCAAGGGTTTGGAACCCTTGAAAAACCTGTAAAAGAGGCACCAAAATCGTCTTTAGGGTTTCACCGAAACTTCTCCTCTTTTTATGAAAAAACTAGAAAACTATATATAGGAAAATTGTCCTGACGGCGTCAAGAGTAAAATCTGACGCCGTCAACTCGCCGCCATACACTTCCTCGGACGCCCTAGATCCAATCGTGACGGCCTATGTGACGCCGTCACCACCTTCGGTAAATTAATCTTGGCCACTTTGACGCCGTTATAACTCCATCTGACGCCGTCACCAGCTACGGTAAATTATTCTTCATGTCTGACGCCGTCAAGAGCAAACCCTTGACGCCGTCACCTTGTATTTCCAGCTTGGATTTTTGGTACTTTGTCGTTTTCTTCACTTTATGCTCCAAAAACGTCCAAAATAGCCTCTTTTCCAGAATTCACTCTCCAAACACCTAAAATCACAAAAGGAACGATTTAGGGCAATATTTGATCAAATAAATTCGGATTCGGGCTTAAATGACCCCCTAAAAACGGATCATTTTTCGCCTCATCAGTGGTCGACCTCCACTGGATCCAAATGTTGTGCCAGCTAGACGCAATGTTAGACCACGTAAGTATATCTAACAACTATCAATACAAAGACTTTTTTTTATTATACATGATTAACATATTTTATTGCAGGTTTTACTCGAAATGATGATAATATAAATATGTCAACAAATCTGACCCCTCGCGTCATGCTTTCATCGGTAACTGTTGTCGACAATGATGGTAATCCAGTCCATCATACTCAATTACCTACCCAAAGTAATCCTTCCTGTCAAACAACAAATGTTGTACATAATTTATGTAACTCGACTACAACAAATGACATGTCGACATCAGCAACCACTCAACAAAATGATACTAATGTACCCTTGAGTGTCCAACGAATGGCACGCCAGAACCGTAAGCAAATTTACCCTCTATTTTTGTTCCTTTTTTCTTTTTATATTGTCATTCCAAATTACTCATACAAAATATTTTACTAATATTAGTCCCATTGCAGGTAGGATGAGAGAGTATTGTGATTCTGGGGATGCCACATACACATGTTCACATTGTCAAGCCAAATATTGGTACGGTGAAAGAACAGTTAGACGCTCATCCAAATCTAATCCGAAATTCTCCACGTGCTGCAGTGAGGGAAAGGTGCAATTGCCTTTTCTGCATGATGCTCCACAAATACTCGAACAATTGATGGATTATAATGGCGGAGAACTTTCTAAGTTGTTTCGGAAAAAATAAAAGTTTTTAACGCAATGTTCTCTTTCACGTCAACCGGAGGAAAAATAAATAGAGAAATAAATGACGGGCATGGACCCTTACACATTTCGTTTGAATGGCCATAACCATCACCGTATTGGGACTTTGCTGCCCACACATGCTGATGGACGCCCAAGGTTTGCCCAATTGTACATATATGACACAGAAGTAGCTGCATTGGTACCAGGTGATGGTAATCCCACTGAATGTCGCGATGTAATCGTTGAGGAGCGTCGTACTGATGATGGTCATAATCCCGTGAAACGTATTTCCGAGTTGCACCCAAGTTTTATGGCTTTGCAATATCCGTTGTTGTTCCCTTATGGAGAAGATGGGTTTCAATTGGAAATACCTCTTAATGTTCCTCCAACGACCAAGAGAAAATACATGAGTTCGCGCGAGTACTATTGTTTTCGCCTTCAATGTCGAACTGAGGAAGGAAAAACATTGCACAAAGCCGGTCGTTTGTTTCATACATATTGCGTTGATGCTTATACAGCTATACTCGACCATGATCTAGATTGGTATAAGCGAAACCAAAACACCATTCGTTCTGAGTTGTATCATGGATTGCATGATCGCATTGGTAGCGGAGAGACAAACACTCAAGCTCTTGGTCAAATGTTCATATTGCCTTCAACGTTCACTGGAGGACCAAGACATATGCTCCAGCATTATCAGGATGCCATGGCTATTTGTCGTTGGACTGGACCTCCAGATCTTTTTGTGACCATGACATGTAACCCTAAATGGCCTGAGATTCAACGTGATGTTGAAAATTACATACCTGGTCAGCCGGCAGTTGATAGACCAGACACCATTACACGTGTTTTTAAGATGAAACTAGACGACCTCATGGAAGACATACAAAAAGGACATCACTTTGGCAGAGTAAAAACTGGTGTGTATTTAACTCATAATTTATTTATAAAATTTTATTAAGGTTTAACCTTTTTGATTTCTTATGCAAGTATATGTTTTTATACATGTGCAGTGATTTATACAATTGAGTTTCAAAAACGTGGATTACCGCATTGTCATGCTCTCATCTTTTTACACAAAGATGATAAGATTTCGACACCTGATGAGATTGATCATGTCATATCCACTGAATTACCTTCTGAGGTTGACGACCCGATAGGATTTGAAGCTGTTCGTACTCATATGATGCATGGCCCATGTGGCGACCAGTTTAGGTTAAGCCCACGTATGTCTAGAGATGGATGTACAAAGGGCTACCCAAAGGAGTATTGTGAGGAAACGTTTATTACCCGTGATGGTTGGCCACGTTATAAAAGATCGAATAATAGAAGGAGAGCAAAAGTTGGTCTACATGATACTATGCTTGATAATCGTTTTGTTGTTCCTCATAACATTGATTTGATTGTCAAATATGACTGTCATATAAATGTTGAATGGTGTAACCAGGGAAGCTTGGTTAAGTACCTATTTAATTATCTTAACAAAGGTCCTGATCGTGCTACAGTTGTTATAGAAGGTCAAAGAAACCACAACAACAACAACAACAATAGTAGAACACCATACCAGTCAATTATACGTCATGCGGATGAGATTGAGCAATACCTTAACTGTCGTTACATTTCTGCCTGTGAAGCATGCTGGAAATTGTTTGGTTTTGAAATGCATTACCGATTGATCGCTGTCGAAAGGCTTCCTTTTCCATGAAGAAGGACACAATAGAGTTTACTTTAGGGACGATGAAGATGTTGAAAATGTTCTTGAAAGGGCTACCAATGCAATGTCCAAGTTTATAGGATGGATGAGAGCAAATGTGATATATCCAGAAGGCCGACATTTATTATATGCTGACTATCCCACCGAATTTACATGGCATGCCACGGAAAAAGAATGGAGGCCACGTAAGAGTGGAATGAGTATTGGTCGTATTTATTATGTTCATCCGTCAATGGGTGAGATTTACTATCTACGAATGTTGTTGAACCACGTCCCCGGTGCCACAAGCCATGCATTTCTTCGAACAGTTGATAGAATTCTCTACCCAACATACATGTTGGCATGCAAAGCGTTGAACTTACTGGGAGATGATATTGAATGGATCCGATCAATAAGAGAAGCGTCTCAATGGAAGTTAGGGGATCAACTACGAGAGCTTTTTGTAACTATATTGTTGTTTTGTACTATTTCGGATTATGCAAAATTATTTAGAGAAACATTTCCATATATATCAGAGGACATTACTCGCAAGCACCGTAGGTTGTTGAACAATCAACAAGTCGTGTTTACAGATCGAGAGATTCAAAATTACACGTTACTTGAGCTAGAGATGATCTTAAATGGTAACAACAGGTCCTTGCTTGATTTCCCGCAACTCCCTCAGATTGACTACTCATTAATGAATATCGGAAGGAATAGACTTATTGCTGCTGAACGGACGTATAACATGAATGAAGAATTGGCTCGGTTTACCACTTTGTATGATGGATTGAATTCAGAACAAAGGTTCGTGTATGATAATATCATGCTAGCTGTTAATGAAAATAATGGCGGATTATTTTTTGTGTACGGGAGTGGAGGTACAGGGAAAACTTACTTGTGGAGAACAATTATCGCGTGGATACGTTCCATGGGAAAAATTGTTTTGTCTGTCGCTTCATCTGGCATTGCATCGTTGTTACTTCCTGGTGGTCGAACCGCACATTCAAGGTTTCGTATACCTCTGGAACTTGACAACGAATCATGTTGTGGGATTGATGTCGTGTCAGATCTAGCATGTTTGATCCGAGAATCATCTCTTATCATCTGGGATGAGGCACCTTTACAGCATCGACATGCGTTTGAAGCCGTTGATCGAACCTTCTGGGATATATGCAAGCATGATAACCCCAATGCTGAGAATCAAGTATTTGGTGGAAAGGTTGTGGTCCTTGGTGGCGACTTTAGGCAAATTTTACCGGTTATCCCGAATGCACCACGGGCTGTGGTGGTCGGTTCAGTTGTAAACAAGTCATCAGCAATATGGGATAACTGTAGGGTATTTGTTTTGACGACCAACATGCGACTATCTAATCCGTCACTTGATGTTGCACATATAGATGAGATGAGGCATTTTAATAATTGGCTTCTGTCCATGGGAGATGGCACGCTTCCTTCCGTTGAAATTGATAATGAAGATGAGGCTACAAGGATAGAAATTTCGGATGACCTTCTCATTCCCGTATGTGACAACCCTATCGAGTCTATTGTATCAAATACATTTCCGGATCTCCCAAACAGAATCCATGACATGCATTACCTAAAAGAACGATGTATCCTAGGCCCAAAAAATGATGTCGTCGATTCGATTAACTCTCATGTACTCGAAAGTATGTCAGGTGAGATGCAAATTCTTCATAGTGCCGATATGATTTGTTCAACAACCGAAAACCTGGAGGAAATGCAAACAATGTACCCGACTGAATTTCTTAACACTTTGAAGTTCTCCGGTGTCCCAAACCACAATCTCGAGTTAAAGGTTGGTGCACCCGTCATATTGTTACGTAACACAGGATTGCAACGAGGTTTGTGCAACGGCACACGTTTAATCATTACCCAAATTACCCGTGAGGTTCTTGAGGCTCAAATAATCACAGGGAGTCATATTGGCCAGAAAGTATTTATTGGTAGGATTGATATGAAACCTACTGATTCATCGTGGCCTTTCCGATTTATAAGAAGGCAGTTTCCTATTAAAGTATGTTTTGCCATGACAATAAACAAGAGTCAAGGTCAAACGTTTAATCACGTATGTGCGTACCTAGAAAAACCAGTCTTTACTCACGGACAACTTTATGTTGTTTCATCTCGTGTAACATCGCGTGCTGGTCTTCGTTTTTATATTGATAACAAAGGATATTGTGCTGATAATCTGACACAAAATATTGTTTACAAGGAGGTGTTTTATAATTTACCTATAGGTATGTTAAATTGTGTGAACACTTACATAGTTTATGCTCTTTGGCTACTGACGATATTCTGTATCTTTGTAGTTACCCTCGAACAACCATGAACAACCGTTATCAATATGTTGGTGACTTGCGTCCGAATGTCACTAAGAAATGGACTATTAATGTTATGATTGCACGTGCTTGGACAGCTTACAATCCAACAACTAACCGCATTCTTTCTCTTGATCTCATTCTACTAGATGAACGTGTAAGTGAATGTTACAAATTTTAAATTCTATTCATTTGTATGCGCAAAACGTGGCATACAATAAAACCATCTTTAAAAAGAGCACCAGTGTTTTGCAATACCTTCTCAATAGATATGTTGGTCTTTTTAAAAACCAAGTCTATTACATTTTAGAAAAGTGTCAATTAGCAGTTGGCATAACATACTAAATGACTGTAGTAGTTTATTGCATAACATTCTTAGATAGTAAATGGTAACAACAGCACTTTCTTTTTGCTACTTGGATACAAAACACCATATACTTAATGACGGAGCCAATAGGGGGCTAGAGGGTGCTTGGCCTCCCCTATTAGCCCAATAGCATCCATAATTAATTAGGTGATTAGCCATAATCGAATTGGATTTCTTATTCAGCCCCCCTCAATTTAACAGGGTTTATTAGTACTATATATCTTTGTGAAACAAAATTGGCAGTTAAAATATTCAATATGAAACCTTTTAAAAAGTAAAAAGGCCCTAATAACCCCTGCAGCAATTGCCTATTATTAGTTGTCTACTCGTATGAAATCAGAAGCTATGTGCGTTGTTCAATTGTTACCCATGTTACCCATGTTTCATGTTTTTAGTTCTTTTTCTTTAATCTTCTACCAATGATTCGAATGATAAGATATATTTTTGTAATGTTTGCTTTAGATAGACATCTGAAATCAAAAGCTATATTTCAAACAATCATAATTCGTAAGTCCATTTTATAAAGACCAGCATAAATCAAAAGCTATATTTCAAGCTATACTTTCTGTTTGTTTTCTGAGAATGTTTATGCAAAACTCATGTATGCTTACTGTTAGTAACGCGGTTATGGAGATTTTTTTTTTTTTTTTTTTTTTTTTTTTTTATCGGCATAGAGAGATAAATATATATAAAGAAACAATGCTACTAGCAAGACGCTACAAGCAGAAATAGAAGTATAGACTAGACAATTAGATATATTTGTAATTCTATTATGTAGTCCGCTTAAAACTCTTGCACCTTTAATGTTGATTTCTTTCTTTTCAACTTCAGCGTTCTTCAATTCATGCAAAGATTCCCTTTAAGCTTATTAACAAATACAAAGATCGTGTAAAAGAGGGTTGTGTGTATAAGATCCGCAATTTCGCTGTGCTTGATTATGAAAGAATCATCTACAGGCCTTTGGATCGCAATTGTTATGTGGAATTTTGTTTCACGACTACCACCGACCCTTCATGGATTCAACCGGAGTTGTTCGATAGATATGTGTTTGCATTTATGCCATTCGGAAGCCTCACTAATCGTTATGGTAATCAGATATATTTGACAGGTGGGAATAGTACTATATTCATTTTTAGTTATAATTTCTTTCTTGATGCGGTAAGTCTTGAACTTTTTGCCTTTGTAGATGTCATAGGAGTTCTTCGAGAATGGGGGCCTCTACAAGACAAAGTTGGAAAGAACCAAGGTTGTAACCCACAACTCCGCAAAATCGTCATTGTTGATTTGAGGTATTTTTTCTTATAATTGTGAGTAAAGCATATTATACGATCATGTTGACATATGCATATGTATACGTAGCATGAAACATGAGAGTGTAAATCTTGGGGTCTAAACATATTATATGATCTTACCTGATGCGTAATTATTGAAATTCAAATTGTGAAGTATTATTAGTAAGGTTTTGAACATGCATATGATATGTATTGTAGGTCTTAAGATCTGTTTGTAAAACTTAAAGAAATAAAACATGTATGAACCTGACATATTCATGAGCTAACAAAGATAAGAAATGCATGCATCTTGTATGATATAATAAATGGAATTGCACATGAAATCATAAAATCTTCACATGTGAAACATCTTATTTTTGGACCATAACCTATTGATAACACATTAAATGAGCTAAGATTAAAAATAAGATATCATGCATGTATGTCGTATTTTTGTTGGGGTCAAAAGAGGGTACTCAAATGAAATGTTTATTAGTCACATGAAATAAATAATGGTTTTGTGGTATTAGTCAAAAGAGGGTACTCAAAACGAGCTAAGTAATAAATAAGGAACATAAAGTAGGGCCTTTGTATGTTTTAAATTACGAAAATAAAGCAATGACACACTTGAGTTTCTTTGAATTTGGTCTGATTATAGTGCAAAGGTATGCTTCAATTGTATTGAACATGTTGAAAGATACCAAATTTAGGCTGTTAGTAATTTGGACTTTTCTGATTGCAATCATGTCTCATCCTTTTGAGCTTTTGAAAACTAATACAGTGATGTGAAACTCAACATTTCGTTGTGGGGGAAGATGGCTTTGATGTACGAAGACAGCTTGATCAATTCTATGAAAGATACCAATATTGTGGTCGTCTTGACGTGTTGCAAAGTCGGACCATATGGAGGTTTACATTTTCAATATACATATATACTATTCGGTTGCTACTGTATAAATATACTTATATTCTACTTATACTCAAATTGTAACATATTAGGTGCACCGCAATTAACGACGACTGTGTCAACACAATTCCATATTAACCTTCCGATTGTTGAGGCTGTTGCATATGCAAACAGGTGATGTTTAACGCACATGTATTGGGTTATTTTGATAATTTTTTTTCATACTACTTATCACTTTTAAGATGTTGTTTTATAGGCCTATTCATCCGGTCATCTTTACATCTCCGCATCTTAAGACCAAGGAGTTGAAAGTAACACCTATGACGGAAATTTATAAGCGCCTAACTGATGGCGTTGATGTGGTAATTTACTTAATGCTAGTCATATGGATCATGTCTATGGTTTATGCTCTTAATACTCCTAATAATTTTGAGATGTTGTTATTAGGGAACAAGGTTCATTGTATATGGAATGGTGATCGGTATCGACCTAAATCATGACTGGAAGTATATACAATGTACCAAGTGCTTTAAGAAGGTAAAAGAAGAAGGAGATCGGTATTATTGTGATGCATGCAAACAAATTGTCGCAAACCCACGTCAAACGTAAGTTATATATTTCCGGTTTAAAGGCACCATTTTTTTATAGGTACAAGTTAGTCATAACAATTCAAGATGACAACGAAGAAATGAACTGCGTACTTTTTAACACTGATGCCACTTTGCTTCTAGGCCATAATGTGGACGAGTTGATTACCAAAAGTATAAAGGAGGTGAGTTACTTATTAGTTTACACATTCAACTAATACGTATTTATCAAATTGAAACTTAATAAACATCGTTTTAATTTAGGGTGCCGGAAACCCTGAATGGATAGTGGATTACTTTATTGATAGCCTCATTGCTAAGTGGGTTGTTCTTGGAATCAAGATTGATAGTTATAATCTTGCGCCTACATATGTACGTAGGTATACAGTTACAAAGTATTATGGTGATGATCTTAATGCATTGAATAAACATTCCGGGAGTTCTTCAAGTTCAACAAAAACTATGGTTTACTCGGATGAAAATATACCGTCTTCGCTAAATGATTTTAACATGGATGATTATGTTACTGATGATAACAACATGGGATCAACTACAACCGATGATGAGGAAAAACTTATGGACGAGCTTATGTGGGGCCATGTTTGTGAAACTAAAGATTCGCTACATGTTGAAGTTCAAAATGTGGTTGCACGTGATATTGGTGTCAACACAATTGTAAGTTCCTCCTTTAGTGCAGAAGACGACATACAGACTGAGATCAACACTTCTGATGATGTTGAAGTTGAGGATACTAATGTCGAGGACAATCAAGTTGATGAGACTGGAGTTGGTGAGGATGTGGTTAGTGAGCCTCAACCAGACAAGATTGATGTTGATGATGCTTGACTTGATCGCTTTTAGTCTTTTATATGCATGCTAAAACTTATATTTTCAATTTTGAACTTCATGTTTACATTGATGACTGGTAATGGTCTTAGGTTGGCTACTTTGAACTTCAATCATGCATATTCTACTTTGAACTTTCACTTTTATGTTTACTTTGTTAAATTAAAATGATTTTTTATAAGTCTCTTGAAAGATCATATATGTTATTTAAAGATTAAGTACAAGGTTGTCATAAAGAAAACTAAATGATTTTTTACGCGAGACCCGTGCAACGCACGGGTATTACACTAGTTTATATTAGGTTAATATGTAATTCTACCTTTTTAAATTGTGTTTTCTTTTTAGCGAACAAATGTTTTAGAATGGAGAAAGTAATTTTTTTTTAGTGTATTAAATGGCATGACATTGTACTCGTGCAAAGTAGCGGTCGAGGTGAATAGCTTTTTACAGTTTCTTAATTGGTTTGATGTTTTTACGATAGATAACGGTTAGAGGGAGAGGTGTGGGCTTGCCGTGGCAGCTCGTCGTCCGACATGGAGCTCGCCACGACGCCGGATGAGGCTCGTTGCAGCTCGTTGTTGGAGACCTCCTCGTCTGCGTGACGAGGGTGGTTCCCTGCAAAGTCGTACTTTTTTTTTTCTTTTTTGGCTTTAATATTGTTTGTGTATGGAAGCTTGGTAATGGAGGTTTGTGGGTGATAGCTTAAGGTGGTGATGGAGGTGTGTGTATGGAAGCTTGGTGTTTGAGGAAGTGATAAAGGGTGGTGTTGTTTAGGGTTTTAAGGTGGTGATGGAGGTGTGTCGAGGGTGATGGAGGTGTGTTTTTAAAGTGGTGTAGCTCTGGTGATGGAGGTGGTTGCACAGGAGGAAGAAGAAGAAAAGAAAGAAGAAAATGAATAGGGTCACGTTTGATTTGTTGGTTCAGGAAAGAAAGAAGAAAAGAAACAAAGAAAAGAATAAAATGATTAAAATAAATAAAATGAATAAATAAAAAATAAATAAAGGTGTAAGTGGTGGACCTCAAATGAGTAGGTTGAGGTTAGTTATAAGTGAGGAGGGGTTAGTTGTGAAGAGGTGTTGGGGTGATGTGACACCCGTGAGCCTCAAATGAGGAGGTAATACCTCCTCACCACACCTCTTGCTCTTATGGAGAGTGGATTACGGATTCCGATGCTTTTGGTATAAGAGAGAGGAAAATGGTGGTGTAAGAAGAAAGGAGTAAATTAAAATGACAGCTTATTACATTTTTAACACATGGCTTGTGACATTTGAAAAGTTTGAATATTTAAAGGTTAAATCAACTCAACAAGGTTAAAGTAAAGTTTGAAGAAGAATAACTAATACAGGTTCTAAGTTTAACATCAAAAAGTTTAATGGAAAGTATGTACAAAAGCATGAAAGTCTTGAAAAAGTTGGGTGTAAGCAACTTGGTACATGATAAAAGGCGTGTTCGGTTTGAGGTGAAACCGGAGAGAGCTCAAGAAAATAATAAAGCTAAGATTAATCAGGAAAGTAACGATTGTGATGCATTGGTTCAACGACAACCTCAGCTGAGGGTTTATCAGCTTGCGGAGAAGAACACGGGATGATTGGTAAAGGAGAAGAATTGGATAACGTGTGGAGACACTTACGTTACAGGTAATTATATATATACTAAAACCCAAGAGGTTACTGTAGCAACCACTGTAGTTGCTACAGTGGACGCTACATTATTATTATTTTTTTTAGTACTAACGGTCTTTAGTTATTTAACGGCTGTTAACTAACGACCGTTATCTTTAACATTTAAAAAAAATGTACGCACTTTGTCCTTCATCTCAGTGTTTCATTGTAAATTTAGTCCTCAAATAATTTACATAAGTGGTCATTCATGTTATACATCAATTGCAAAGTCAGTCATAGGTAACTAACTTCACGTTAAGTAGCTAACGTCAACAAAAGAATTCCACAGCAACGCGCGGATACCAAACTCGTTCGTTCTAATTTCACAAGTGGGTTATCCTTTTACTCATACTACAACTAATAGATGCATAAGCATATACCAATTTTTTGTAATCATATCGTAAGCGTGAGTTCCATTTTTTTTTTCCTCATCTTTCCTAAGTCAAGTCTACTTGCACATCCATGTCCCAGGTCGAGTACTTCAAATCAATTAATAATGGATTGATGGATAGTTGGTCAAAAGTTATGGGCAGTGCTATATGCTTCCATTGACAAAATCATTCTAATGTTCTATGTAACTTCACTTTGACACGACAACAACAACCATACTTAATCCAATTAGAGCGAAACATAAAAAAGGTAAGAATTAAAAGTAAGATCATATGAATAATATAACATAATTAAATACTAGCGACATTATATGAGACATGGAGTCACACACAATTACACGAGACTTCAGTTTTATGCAATTAACGTAAATCTATAAATGATATATTAAAGCGAAATCAGATTAAACTTAATAAGTTAGACTCATTAATAAGTAATGGGCCTAAACATAGGCCTTGTGATCCGTGATTCGTACAGCCCTCGGAGGGGAGTATGGGCTTTGAGTAATGGGCCTAAACATAGGCCTTCTGAACATGTAGTTGAGACTTGAGAATAACTTTTTATTCTCAATGACGCGTCTTTTTTTCACTAGATTAATGATGCTGGACTTCAACGCAACTTACTTTGATTATTGCGACGAAATTATAAATTAATCATAGCGTATTGACGAATTCTGAGTTTGTAATCTCTTCTAGTGACCAAAGTTTCACTTTAAAACCTTTTTGAAGGACATGACGCTTTAATATTTGAGATGAGTTTTTGTGGTAGAATTGAGTTAGGTTACTACCGAATACATATGTTCTGGTAAATATAAACAAGGAAAATAAAATTGTATAATTTGCAATTTGATCACAAATTCTTTAACAGCGCAACGACTACTCCGTCATTTGTGCACGTCATTTATATTGAATTTGTATCACGTTCACAATAAAATCATAGTGATCGCACTTGTTGTTGCGTTTTGAAATAATCTTATTGATTAAAAGGGACACATTTGGTAACTTATGGCTAACTGCATAAGCTACAACGTAGCTATAGTTAGGCATCGTACATCAAATAAACAAAACATATCTATTTAATATATTTACACAATTGTAGAGATAATTTTTTGGAAAAAAAAAAGAAAAAAAATTATAGTTTTAACAATAGAACACAAAATTATGTCAAATTGTAAATAAATGTCAACGGTCACATAAATTTCTCCTTAGTTTTTTGCTAGAAAGACCACATCGTCTGCAATCTCGCGGAGGGGTGCTGAACATAAAACATTCTCAGCAAATCTTGCTTTGATGCCATTATCTAAATAAACAATCACGTGAGGCGGTTGGAAATCGTTTTTCCTTTGATATATATTAAGCCACCAAAGAATGACACACTGCTGAATATTTCATAAATTTTAGAAAATCGAGTATGGGTTAATTTGAATGGATAATTGATCCAACAATTGCTTATATTCTGCCGTTGTGAGCAAAACAAAAATATATACATAAAGGAATAAAAATAAAAGTTGATTTGCACACATTGAGTATTGATTAGACATTTCAAAACATCTAACGTATTAAAATGTACAAATAAAAAATTAAAGTGCGCAAATCATCTCAAAACAATACAATCTTTAGTGTAATGTGTGTTGCATTTGCATCTTTAACTATATAGAGTATAGACCATTCTATGTCGTCCTATAGAGCTAATTATAAATTTCGTTTTTCAAAGCTTGGATAATTAGGTATACTCTTTTCTATCACATTATAGATTTATAGGTTTCATATATTTAATTTCTGGTTGTCACAGGTATACGTGTACATTTCATATTTTAATGACAAAACTACACCATTCGTCCTTGTGGTATGCATTGACCGACAGACTTCGTCCTTTGACCAAAAAAATTGCACCATCCATCCTTAAGTGGGAAACGTTATGTGTCGTTCGTCCCTCACACTAACTGGGATGGATAATGGTCGTTTGATGAGGTCCAAATGAGGGTATTATAGTCTTTTCCCACCCAAACACTCTTCCTTCCCACAACACTTTTCCCTCCAACCCACACTTTCTTTTTCCCGCTTATTTTTTTTTTGTCCTTACCCCCTACTATAAATATTATCCCATACCCCACCAATCTTTTTAATATCTTTCTTTTTCTCATCTTTATTTCTTTCTTTCTTCCATTAAAAACCCAAATCACAGTTTCGAATCAAAATGGTTAATTGTCATTGTGGAAAAGTTGCAGTGGTGAGAACATCATGGACTAACATCAACCCAGGAAGAAGGTTTTATTGTTGCCCTGATGTGGTGGGGATGTGGTCGATTTGTAGAAATTGGTTTTGATATCTTTTATTATGTTATTAACAATTGTTGTTTTAACCTTTTAACAGGCATCAGAGTGTCCTTTTCTTGATTGGGTGGATCCCCCTATGTGTGCTCGATCTGTTAACATCATACCCGGACTGTTGAGATCATTGAACAACCATCGAGAACAAATCCAAGTGTTGCAGGAAGAAAGAGCAAGGATGAAGAAGCAACTTTATGTTTCTTGGGCTATTGTCTTCATGTTTGTTGTTTACAATTTGTTGACTTAAGTTAGATGTTAAGTTTGGTGTAAGGTTAGGTCTTTTGTGGAAGTTAGATGAAAATGTAACAACTTTTGTGGTTGATATGAATGAAATAAAGACAGATGTTGGTTCTTGTTGATTTGTTGGTTCTTTTTTGTGTTGTTGGTTCTTATTGAGTTGTTTGTTCTTTTAGTCAAACAAGTAAAAGTCAAGCTATTACCAAAGTGACCCATTACCAAAGTGAAGTAAAAGTCAGATAAGTAAACTGCAAATACAAAACCAAGTAGCAATTACAGATAAGTAGTAACTCAATTTGACCCATTACAAATTTAGAATTGACCCATTACCAGACTAGTATTGTTGACTTCAGCATAAGTCACACATACTAAACTTCAATTATTAAACCAAGTAGAAAATAAATTGACCCATTCTCCACATATTAAACTGCAAATATCATTAAGTAGTTAAGTTAATGATCAAGACATACAAGCCATGACCATCCAAAAGAACCTAACTGACATGTCCAAATACAAGCCATGATCATGGATACAAGCCATCCAAAGTCATAATCCTACTACAGCAGGTCCAAAATACAAACAAGTAGTCATAATTCAAACACGGGTTCACTTAAACATCAAACATAAACAACTATTAACCAAGAACAACAACTTTCTTCCTTGGTGGACCTTTCTTCTTCTTTCCATCATCAACTGCAACTCCCTTACCTTTATCAGCAGGTGTTGATCTTCTTGCAGAGGTATCAGCTCCATCACTAGCAACACTTCTTTCTTTCCTCTTGTTACCAACTCCCTTTGACTTTTGTTTTCTTGGTCCAGTGCAAGTCCTTGAGTTGTGACCTCTGGTTCCACATTTGTCACATGTGACAGTCCTGAGTTTCCTAGTCAGCTTGCCATCCTTGGATATATGCACCAAATCTTTCTCTGCCCTAGACTTTCTCCTTTCCTTTCTTGGTCTCCCAATTTGTGGGTGATGAGCTGGTGGTAGCAGAGTAGTTGGTACAACACACTTAGGCCAATGCACTGGACCTCTAATAGGTGTGATCTTGTTTGAGTAAGCTTTCTTCCATGTTTCCAGCCTACAAAATGGAAATGCATTAATAAGCAGGCTACATGCAATGTAAATGAATTAATGGATTCATACCCGTAACATGGATGTACCCAATCCTCTGGTATTCCTGATGATTGTTGGTTAAGTGCCATGTTCCAGTTTGTAGCTATAGCATGTTTACAGGGGATCCCAGTTAACTCCCACTTTCTACAGGTACATGTCATCTGCTCCACATTCACCACACATTGATCCCTCCATGGACCACTTACCTCATACTGAACACCTCCTCCCCAAGTAACTGTATACTTATTTGCCTCATCACAGTTCAATTTCAAAAGCTTTGTAGCAGTTGGAGTCAGTGGACCATCACATTTTTCAATCAGCTTATTAACATTCACTATTCTTTTCATGAGATAAGCCCTTGCAAATTCAAGTGTTGAAATAATAGCCTTATCTCTACCACCAACAAGCTTGCCATTAAAAACTTCACACATATTGTTCACTAATACATCTGTCTTGGCTCTCCCTATTTAGAATTCAAATATAAATTAAAGACTGTATGTGTAAATTGTAGATTGCAAATAGACTGTATATGTAATTTTATACCTGAGAAATGGCTTCTTGCCCAGTGCTGAGGTGGAATCTTCAACAACCACTCATAAGCAGGCTTGCTAAATTCTTTAAACTCTTCCATTGCAAGCTGGAACTCTGGTATTGTTGTTCTTGTGGCACATTTCCATAGTAATTCTTTGTAAGTTTCACCATTCCATTGCACCTTCATATTTTCATGAATATGTTTCACACAAAATCTGTGCTCAGCAGAGGGAAACAACTTTGCAAGTGCTGGAATAAGACCCTACAACAGTTACAAACACCCATGGACATTTATTGGCATTAGCTGCCTTTTTACTATTAGGTTTTCCCCCATTTATTATTCTCTCTCTTGCCTGCTTACCCTTGGATGGACTAGGGTATTCAACCCCTTTAGCTGAACATACCTTACCTTTGGTCCACTTGGCCTTGGACCCACTTGCATCAGGCCCATTAACAGGCCCGTTACCAGACTCATTATCTTCACATGTGGAATAAGTTGGCATAACACCCCTGCACACAGCTCTCACTCTTTCATTGTCATTTTTTTCCATTCTAAGATCCCTCCTTGTTTCAATTGAATGTTCCTTAACCCTTTCCTTTACTAATTCCCTAGTTGCAAATTTCTGACCAACATAAAAGTATGTCTTGTAAACTTGGTTAAAAGCATGTGCCTGTTTCCTAATTTGTTTCAACTTTCTTTTTCTCAACCTATCAAGTTCATTTTCCTCATCAGAAGCACTCTCAAAGTATTCATTATCCATAACTTCTATTTCTTCTTGTTCTTCATCAATATCAGATATTTCATCTCTGTTCTGACAACCCATGAACTCAGCAGTTTCATCAATGTTGCAATAGAAGTCTTCCATGTCAACATCAATCTCTGGAACATAGTTTTCTTCATCCATAACATAATCACTATCCTCACTATCATCACTATGATCAGTATCATCACTATGATCACTATGCTCACTAAAATCACTAGTCTGAATATTTTCATTCCCTTCAGTTTGATCCTCATTGTCCACATTATCAACATTATCCACATTATCAACTTTCTCAGATCCATGTTTTGGTAATATGTCATCTAAATCAGCAAAAGGATCAAAGTTTGGGTCTTGTAAATCTACATAAGGGTCATAGGAAGAGTAAAATTCATTCACAAAGGCACTATCTCCTTGACTAGGTACATCCTTAGCAGCACCACTACCTTGACCTTCATCTAACCTTACAACATAAGGTTGTGGTTCTACATCCTTAGTGACACCACTACTTGCATTCACATGTTTCTTAGCAACTGGTGTTATATCTGCTTTGGACTGTATTGGTTCATCTAACTCTTCTATCAATACCCTTTTCTTTTTCAATGGTGAGGTAAAATAAAGGTCAGGATTGGTTTTCTCATGCTCAACATATATATCAATCAATTTATGACCTTCTTCAACATATTTAGACATGAAAAGAACATCTTGGTCACTGCCTAAAGGTTGTAGTCCACTATCTAAATCAAAATCAGGTTTGAGAAAATGGTAAAACATTATTTTATGCCCATCATTGCCTAAGTCTTCAACAATAGCATCTATCTCATGCACAGAAAACTCATCAGAATCTAACTCATCAACAATCTTTGAATAACCATTTATGTACCTCCTACCAGGTGATCCAGTGAAAGAACCACCATAATGCAACCTTATTGAAAACGCAGTACATATGCCAGCTGAAAAAAATAAGTAGAAAAAAACAGAGAAAAGGTTAGGGTTAGGGTTTAATCAATTAACGATCAAATACATCATTATTCTTTAATTTAAAAGAAGATTAGGGTTAAGGTTTATAATGCAGCCTTATTGAATTTGAAAAAAATTGCAAAAACTTATAACACTCACCATAAGCTACATTTGGATCGAAATCAACCTCTGGTCTTCGTATTACATACGCCAACTGTAGCACCATTTCATGTAACTTATATTGATAATCAGTTTTTGTAGATTAAAATTAATGTTTGATTATTTGGAGAAGATGAACAGTTAGAGTGTGGGTATGTGTGTTTAGGTGTGGGGGGTTGTGATTGGAATAGACGTGGGTAGATGGAGTATTAAATATAGTGTTTGGGTGGGAAAAGACTATAATACCCTCATTTGGACCTCATCAAACGACCATTATCCATCCCAGTTAGTGTGAGGGACGAACGACACATAACGTTTCTCACTTAAGGATGGATGGTGCAATTTTTTTGGTCAAAGGACGAAGTCTGTCGGTCAACGCATACCACAAGGACGAATGGTGTAGTTTTGTCTATTTTAATCAAAGGACACTTTAATGTGTTTTCAAAAAACTTTGCGATTTTTCAAAGGACACTTATTGTAAAATGGAAGAAGTATTTGATAATAGTAATAGACGACATACGTAACACAATAATAGCACGTTAGTCACTTTATGCGTTGAGTAACATTAGGATACAACAACTAAAAACAAAGTTTCATTAGAACTTTTGGAAATCTCTTTTATCTTAAAAATTAAAGATAACAAAAGTTACCACCTTTTTAAATGCATAATAACTTTAAAAATCATTTTACTTGTTTAAAAATACTTTACTGATATCGAATAAAAACTTTTGCTTTATAGGCACTGAACTTTTAATTTCAGGCTTTTTAAGGTACTAAAATTTCAATTTCAAACTTTTTAAGTTACTTTTGTGACATTTTTACCTTTGAATTTTTAATAATTTGAAGGGCAAAAATGTCACAAAATATATCAAAATTTACGTGTAACTTATGCACTTTATGTTATGTATTACAAGTTATATTTTGTTATTATTAAAATATAAAGACACTGTATAGTTTAAACGTCGTATCGTTTGCACTAACAATAGTTTTAGCAATATACCACAAAGTTGTGTCAAATTGTAAATAAACGTCATCGATCACAGAAGTTTCCCCTTATTTTTTTTACTAGAATGACCACATCGTCAGCAATCTCGCGGAGGGATGCTGAACATAAAATGTTATCAGCAAATCTTGCTTTGATACCATTATCTAAATAAACAATCACGTCGGTTGGAAATCGTTTTTGCTTTGATATTGTTGGTCTCGTTTACTTGGTTAATAGTAACTAAATAGTTAAACTAACCAAGTTTCATGACTTTAAACAAAGATGAAGTTGATTAACAACAACAAAAACGTAAAGATAAAGAGACAATATTTTCAACGTTTAATTATTTATTAGAAGTTAATCAAAAGAATTATACCCAAGTGTTTGCGGAATAACACTTGGGATTGAAACGACAAGTATGGTATGACTCCTCTCTAAACCCAAACAAAGTTTGAGTGACAACTAAAGGTCTCACTGAGCTATCTCAGGGACTATGTTGTTCTTTGGAGGGGTAAAAGTTGTTTGTGAATGTCAAAGCATTAATTGCACAAACTTGTCAACTTTTACTCTTCACTTATGCTACCTATTTATACACAAGTAAATTACAACTTTACTGATAAAGACAAATTGATGACCTAATCTAGTAGAGACAAAATACTTACATATTTTGTCTCTGTTACAATGGACTATATTGGGTAAAGGACAATGTGCATTTCTGATGCACAATGATGACACCATCCTGACGTTATGCCATTCAGGGAAAGTTTGACTTCAGGTTGATAAGGACACATGTTGATACATTCAAACTTTTCTCGCTTTGTCCCGCCTATTATTTAGTCTTCAGGTCTTTAGTCTTTAGTCTTCAGTACTTTAATAGTTGTTGAGGAGTCTTGGGGTTCAGTGAGTTATTGTCATCCTCATTGAACCCATCATCTTCTTCTTGGCTTAGATGCCACTCGCTGAGTTCTGCCTCACTGAATGGAGAACCTTTCTACATAGGCTCGTTCTAAGCATCCTGAAGATGACTCACTGAGTTACTTTTCACTTAGTGACTTGTTGGTGTTTACGGATATTAAACACTTAGGTTATTTTATGTTCAAATACAAGTTAGAGGAAGTTTGAGGAATTCAGTGACCCAACAGTCTCCCCCTATTTGGATAGACAAATAGCCTAAGTGTTTCATGATTTAGTGTGAGTGGGCAGGGGTCTTCATCTCTCACTGAATGTTAATGTAATTTACTAGGACACTGATAACTTAAGAAAAATATCAATATTCATTAATAGCTATTACAGATCCTAATAAAATTACAAAACACAAAAGAAGATAGTTGTTGCAGATTCAGATGTTCAGATGGTAACCAAGAGCTTCAAGCTTTGCCTTCATTGACCTTAGTAGATGTTTGTCAGGATGCACCTCAATCATAGCTTTCAGGTCCAGGCAGAACCTCATATTCTCAGCACTCTTAATGGGAGATGCCATCATCAGGTAACCAAGCATTGCCTTTATCCTGCTGGTGTGTTGAGGAATCAGTTCCTTCATAAGGATGATAAGATGAGATGGGAGTGGCCTGAGTGACATGCTCCCCCTCAGTGTGAGAGGGTTGTCCTCTTGAAGCAACATGATTGGTGTGAAACGGTCAGATAATTATTGGTCAACCACTTGTGAATGGTCAACTATAATAGTCAAACAGCTAAAACCAATGCTTCCGCGGAATACAGTGTTTCCCCGGGTCGTTATGTCCCAACGAGGTGTGATGGTATAAAAACGGGATTGTGATCGGGTGGTTTTAAATGGGAAAAACGTGTGAGTGTTTTTAAACTAAGGTTTTATAAAATAAAATAACTAATATAAACTTTTTTAACTAAAACTTAAACCTAAATTATTTAAATCCTAAAACGCGTACGTTTAAATTAAAATTTACGTTAACGTATGAAACAAAACGTGAATTCTGTCAAATATAAATCCCACGGATGTGAAATTTATATTTTTGGAATCCTAATAACTAAATAAAATTATTAGAAAAAGAAAATATTTTTTTAAGACTTTTTATCTATTTTTTTATTAATTAAAAACTAATAAGACTTAATTAAACTATTAAACTAAATTAATTATAAAAAATACTAAATTAAAAGTTAAAATTATAAAAATTATTTTACAACTACATTAAAGTAATAGAAACTTTATAAAAATATAAAATTTCCTAAATACTAATTAATAAGCTATTTTTATAATTTAATACTAATTATTATTTAATACCTAATTTAACTATTTTTAATTTTAATAAATACTAAACTATTTTATAAAAATATGAAAATTTTCATGTAACTACTAAATGGTGACAGAAATGTGTAAAAAAAAAAAAAAGAAAAAAAAGAAAAAAAAAAAAGCTAAAATGTGTTAAAAATAAGCAGTTAAATAAGCTAGAATGTGTAAATAAGCTAACTATACTTACTACTACTATAAATACCTAATGCATCCCTCTTCCAACGGAACTGGTGCCCCAGAGCAGTTGGAAGGGGGTGTGGGAATTATGCATGTTATACTAGCCTGAGGTCCCAAGTTCGAATCCCACACCCCACATTTTTGCCAAATCTTTTTATTTTTCAATTTTTATTTTACACAACTACTTAATAACTATTTATAAGAAACTTTAATAAAGCAAACTTTTCCAAAAAGCTCTAATAAGCTCTGAGAGAGCTTATTTTCTTAACAGTTGGCTATTAAAGCCAAAACTTGGATTTTGGAGTTGAAAAAGCTACAAACAAGCTATAAATTGAAAACTAATTATGAAATAAGATGAAACTAAGTTAATTGACTATAAAATAAGCAGAAACAAGTAAACTAGCACACTAGAATAAGCTAAAAAGCCAAATAAGCAAATCTGATTCCTGCTACAACCAAACAGGCCCAAAGGGCACACTTGACGACCTTGTGGGGCCCACAGGAATGAACTAAGGTCTGATTTGAAACCTGTTCCAATAAGCTGAGCGATTGGGCTTTTCAAAAAGTCCAAGCTTGGCTTATGGGGTCCACTGAATAGCTTGTGAGAAGCTATGCAAAAACTAGAATACACTGAGTGATCAGTGTACTCAGCAAGATGGACAAGCTTAAAGCTATAAGCAGGCCTATCTAATAAGCTGTAAAATGAGATATGAGCTTTGAAACTTAGAGATGGACACATAAACTTCCTAAAAAGCTAAATTACTCAAGCTTTTGTTTAGTTATGAGCTTTTGATGAGCTTATAAAATAGACACACTTACACTGATGACTCAGTGTAGCTATGGATTTGGAACAAGCTAAAAGCCACAAGCAGGCTTATCAAATAAGCTGTTAAGCCCAAAAGAAGCCTGAAATTAGTGAGTTGGGTACAAGAGCTTCTCAAAAAGCCATAAGTCAAAAGCTTAAGTCCACAGATAAGCTTTGTGAGAGTTTATGAAATGGACTATTGAACCTGTGCACAGGGCACAATTTTGAAAATCAGCTAAATACAAAGCAGCAAATAAGCAGTTTACTAAACTAACTAAAAATTATAAAAAATACTATAAGTAAGACAAGCAGCAAAATAACAATATTCTAAAAGCACAAATCATAACTTCTAATATTAAGCCATACACGAAATTCTAAAGTTAATTCAAAAAAACTGGAACTACCAATTTTGACTTTTATGCTATGAACTTTGGTTTGACTAATATGAAGTTTATTCTAATACTGATGATTTAAAATGTTATATTAAGCTATTATTGGACTGAATTAAGCTAGATTACTAACTTATGAAGCTAATGACATGATTATGTAACTTAAATCTACTAACAGTGTATGCAATAGCAAGTTTCAACTGATTTTGATTTTTTGATTATAAACCTACATGTTTTATGATCTACATGAGCTAAGGACACCTAGCGGGACTTGTATGAACCAACTGCAACAACTAAACCTAGGCTAATCACCCCTAACTGAGCTGATCCAAACACCCCTTAAGTTAACTGAAAATGAGATTTATGAAGCAAACCTATAAATTAAACCTTGAAACTAACTTCTTAACTCATATTAATATCAAATAAACACAAATGAACTGAAATAAGCAAAAAATGAAGTACATGAGCAATGAATACCAAAATTGTGGAAATTGCTTACAATAGCATCAAACTGAGATAGGTAACAGGGCATGATGAGTGCTCAAACACTCATCATTTTTGGTCAAATCTGAACTACAAAACATACAAAAACACTCAATAATGCATCAAAATACTGAAAATATTTCAAAATTGTGTTTTATATGTTTTACATGCAAAATGAGCAAAAAACAGATGAAAAATGTACAAAGTTTGCAAAATTGGCAGTTTCAGTCCCCCAACATTCATAAAATTACAAAACTAGTCCCTGGATATTCAAAATATAGAAAATTATCACCAAAGGTCCTTTTAAAATCACAAGTTGTCATATTTTGTCCTTTGGTGAAAAATTGGAAAAGTTTTGGAAATTTACAGTTTGGTCCCTGGTGGGATATTTTTGAAAGGAAAATCAATTTTTGTCCTTGGAAAATCAAAATGTATCACAAATAGTCCTTGGGTGAAATTTTTAGAAAATTGCAAGTTTAGTCCCCGAGGCTTGGAAATTTACAAATTTGGTCCCCGGGAAATTTTGAAAAATGAAAATGCAAAAAAAAAAAAAAAAAAAAAAAAAAAAAAAAAAAAAAAGGTTTTTGAAATATTGGTGATTGGCAGGTTTGATCCTTATGGTTACTTTTGGCAAATTACAAAATCAGTCCCTAACCTTTTGAAAACTACAAAATTGGTCCTTGTCATAACCTACAACCAAACGGATTCCCATATTTATTACATAAGCCCACCCAAATACCAAACCCAATCCATGTCTGATCCAGCAACACAAACACCCCAATCCCTTTACCACCCAAAGCCCACCAAAATAAAAGCCCATCCCCCACTTTTAATAACCTGGTCGTTTGACCAGGTCAAACAACACCCTCACCCCTAACCTCCAGCCATAACCTCCATTATCAACCCTTAAACCCAGGTTCTTGTCTCCCCCCTCCTCACCAACCCTCATAAATATTGCTCACCTACAATAAATACATCCCCCCTCCTCAATTAATTCCCACACCAAACCCCCCAACTGCCCAATCCAATTTTCCCGCCAATATGGGATTTAAACGGCTGAGATAAATTATCACCATCCAACGGCTCAAAAGTGGGTGGGAAAGTCAAGAGAGACTCCAGGGCTTATAAAAAGAAAAGAAAAAGAAGAGAAGAGGCAGTAGATAGAGTAGTGTAACTTTAGAATAGCTTAGTTTATAGCTTAAGCTTAATTTTCCATTCCTGTTGTAATTTTTAACTTTCTAGCACTGTATTAGTTATCTTTGATGTATTAGAACTTCTTTTGAATTATTAATTTTAAGTTTACAGCTTTCAATTTCAAAATTGCAATTTTAACTAGAAAACTCTAAAACCTTGTTTTAGTGTTAAAAGTTATTACATTCTGCTTGTTTAAGCTTCTTTAAGTTTATTTGAAAGTTTGTCAAAGTTTCAAAAGCATTTACAATTGCTTTCAGTTAAAATCTCAAAATTAACATAAAAATATAAAAAAAAATAGAGAAAATAAAAAATAGACAGAAACAAGAAGAGGAGCAAGGAGGAAATATGAACACTGGCATTCCATGGTTTTAGTTGTCTCAGGGTAGATTTTAAGTTGCAATATTGGGTCCTAAGTTCTTGATTGAAACCTCAAAGGATCACTGTAAGCTCATTTTTTCTTTTATTCTTGTATTTACTGTACCTGTGGGTGACAAGTGTTCAAGTCAGTTTATTTGTGTCTCTATTTGATTAGTGTAGGCTTAATATCAGTTTTAGAGCTTAGGTTGATCATTTCCTTTGAAAATCAAAAAACCAAGTTACTTAAGGGAGTGTTTGGATTTACTGCATACTCTGTGATTCAGTGTGTATTATTGTTGTAATTTTTTTGTTGCATGTTTCTTTAGTGCAAAATAGTTTGTTGGAAGTATCAAAGTGGGTGTCCATTTGTTAAAAGGTCAAATCAACACAAATCTCACCACCACAGTTAACTGTGGTGGTCATTGAGTTCCATAACTCATCATTTCATAACATAAGCTGTTCTTTTAACTTATTTTGGTTTCACTTTTACTTATAAACATGTATTCAGTAGTCTAGATCCAACTAAAGTTCAAAAAAGTCAAATTGTTAGTGTTATGTGAAAAAGTCAAAAATCCCATCTCAGATTTTTACAAAAGTTCAAGCAATTTTAATGAATTTTGTGTTTGATCTCTTGGCCTGAAACTTGTTATTATGTGTTGTCTACCAGCTTAACTTTGTGTTTTCACCCTCCTTACATTTTTGCAAATTTTCTGTTGGGCCCCGCCTTGCCTCAAAATCACTTGCAGGGCAAGGTTTACCCCTGCACACAGTCACCCAGGCTCAGATCCCTAACTTCCTAGGTCTCTCATGCATTCATTAGTGTGTCCCACAGAGAGCTTATTGGCTTTTTGAAAAGCCAACAAGCTCTTCTCTTTGGTCCTAGGCTTGTTTGCAGGTTTTGACCCCATTTGATAGGGCTGCAAGTGACACAAACTTTGTCCCTTGTCTGAGTTGCTTCTGTTCTTTACAAGTGCTTATTTTGAGCTTTTTGCTTAATCAGTGGTTAGGTCTAGTTATTTCTGGCTTATTTCTACTTATTAGACATGTTTCTACCCAATTTCACCCCTGGTTCTCAGCTATAAACTTATTCCAAGCTTATAGCTTAGACAGTTGACCAAAGTCAACTGTCTAAGAAATAAGCACTTGTTGTGCTTATTTCTGAGTTCCACCAAGTTTGATTTTACAAAAGATTCATTTTTTAAGTTATAAAAGAGTTTTGTAAAGAAAAAATCCAAAAAAGTCAAAGTAATTTTAAGTGATAGTTTCTATTTAATGTAATTTAATTTTAATTTTCATTCTTATATTTTTATTAAGAACTTAGCTTTTTTATATTTTTATTAAATTCCTCATATATTAAAGTATTTATAATAATTTTTTCAGATTTTTATTTTGTCATTAAGTATTTATTAGATTTAATCTTAGTTTTATTTATAATTAATTAATAATTAGTTTTAAATAGCATAATTAGTTTTTATTTAGTGAAACCTAGTTTTTATATTTTTTATAGCTTTTATATGTTATAAAACATTTTTAGAAATTTTATTAGAATTTTTACTGTTCATTTACTATTTTTCTTAATTTAAAATAGTTTAATTAGGTAATTAATAATTAATTAGTAATTAATTAGTAGAAAATTCACAAAGAGACAAAAATACTTATTTTTAATTTTAAAACTTATTTTTAGTTATTTTATAATTTTAGAAATTTTATTTTCACCTTTTTAGTATTTAAATAATAATATATTGTATTTAAGTTACTTAAATTTTAATAATAAGTATTAATTAGTAATTAATTAATATTAAATAATTAATTAGTGTTCAAATTTATTTTCTTTTTCTAAAAATTTTCTTTTATCTTTTAGTTTGTAAAAAATTCATTTTCACCCCCTGGGGGTTTTCAGATTTCCGTTTTCACGTTTTATTTGTACGTTTACGTTTTATTTAAACGTAAACGTACGCGTTTTTAAGTTTTAATCCTTTCTGGTTTTTCAGACTTTTTTGTCTTATTCATATAGCTTGTTTAAGCTATTTCTTCGTATATTCTTTAGTTCAAATAACTCAAACCCTTTTCCTGTCCAAATTCACCCGATCACGAAACCGTTTTGATTACAATCCACACCTCGTCGGGACATAACGACCCGGGGAAACCACTATATTCCGCGGAGCATTGACTCTAGGATGTTTGACCATCTTGACCACATCCGTGGTTAACTTTGGTTGACGGTTTAGCATCAATCAAGCTTTGGCGCCGCTGCCGGGGAGGTTGTGCGCGCTTTTCTAAACGGTTTTTCTGATTAGTGAATCGGGATATACATCCATTGTATATTTACCACCCGTGTTCATATTATCTTATTATTATCATATAAAAACAAAACCGTTCATGAAAACTTTTTAAATCAAGTTTTCAACGAACACAAAAAACACAAAAACATTTTCTTTCCTATTTGTACAAAATGTATTTCCAAAAACCCAAAAATATTCATCTTTACCCTCCTACCTTTTTGATTCTTCATCCCTACCCTTCCATACACATTTGATTCTTTCTATGTCTGATCCACACTTTCTGGTTTGCCAATGGTGTGGTAATCCTCATAATGGTGGCAATTGCCCCAGTTGTGGCATTGTAGAATCAGGAAACGGGTCTGTCTATAACCCAGATCCCTATTCCTATCATGACACCACTGATTCATTCCATCAGTTACCACACCATGATACTCAGCAGTTTTATTGTTGTGAGTACTGTGGCGGTTCACACTACAGTTCTGATTGTCAAACGGGAAACACGCTTGTCTATGAGCAATTTCCTGATAACAATTATGACTCTAGCACATACAACCCACAGCCACATCAGTTTTACTGTTGTGATTACTGTGGAGGTCCGCACTTCAACTCTAATTGTCAAACAGGGAACCCATTTCCTTGTAACACTTTTGACACATCGTATCATGACGAACCTCCATCTCCACCAATTCCTCAAAGTCTTCTCCTTGATCTCTTGGATTTAGTGAGAGACTTGAGAGGAATCACACATACCCCAGATAATCCAAACCAAAAATCGATGGAAGAATTGTTAGCTGACGATCAGGCTGCTAAAATAAATTCCCAAGATGCTTATGAAAGATCTATTCGGGAATCTATAGCAAAAGAAAAAGCAGCCAGGTCTAGCTCTCGGTTTCGTTTCATTCCTGATGATAGTGATGATGAAGATATCCTTGATATTCTTCAATTTTACAAAGATTCATCAGATGAAATTCCACCAGTTGAGATTCCATCTCAACCCACTCCTATCACACTCGAAGTTCACACTCACTCTCTGAGCATGTGGGATGAGCATCTTAGCACTGTTCCTAATAAGGAATCGGACGAATTAATAAAGTCTAGTGTTGAGATCCTTGTCCCAATCCCGGGAGAGTCACAGGGAACTTTTGATCATATGTGTGATATCCCTCCTCCTCTATTCTTCCCATCTAATCATGATGAGATGTTCTCCGATTCTACTGATGACAATTCGTTATCTTGTGGAGACATCATTTATATGGAAGAATTACCTTCTAAGCTAGTTAGCTTAGAAGAAGAGAATGTTGAGATTGACACCGAAATCAAGGATGAAGCACTTCATGCAACATTATTGAATGTCGATCTCCTCATTTCTAAAATCGAGGCTTTCAATATGAAACCTATTTCATCTCCTATCCTAATTAAGGATAGTGACATTTTCTCCGACGATCCTATTCCGGAGTTTGAAGCCTTTACCTTTGATCATATGGGAGAGAAGATTAGTGGCAGTACCACTTCTCATTCTCAAATTTCTCTCCCCATATATGATTCATTTACATTTGAGGAGTTCTCCTGTGAACTCACTCATATCATATCTCCACCAGAGTATGATAACTTTTACTTTGATCTAGACAAAGTTAATCTTTGTTTTCCGGAGGGAAATATTCTCATCCTTGAGAATTTAATTGATATCAAAATCCCAACCCTCCCACCCATAATATGTCTAGATCATATGAGCTTTACTGATGAGATTCATGATATACCAATCATGAATTCTCTTTCTGATGATGATGAATCCATCTTGATTGTCATCAAGATCTTTCTTCCCTTCTTCACCTACAGGGTGACTTCTCCTGTTCTTTACTCCTTCGGGATATGGGGAGTTGATGAACCATACAATTTTGGGCAAATTGCAAGCCGTAAACGGATTTGAGATGTCTTTACCAAGAGCCGTTTGCTCCTGGACTAGCCAATCCCTTTTGTCGGTTAGACAAGGCGGACTAATAACCACAAAAATTTTGAAGCACCAGTGAAAAATTTTTAAAATTTTTGAAATTTTGGCTAAAAACGGGGGTATTATATAGTAAAATGTGATAAAATTCGCTAGAATAGCGAAATACCCCCCACACTTAGCATGAATATTGTCCTCAATATTCAAAATCCCGGGTATTATGCCGACATTTTGAACGTAAAAGGGCAACATTACAAGCTAAATGTGGAAAACACCATTTTGTTTTTCACTCTTGTAACCATAGCATGGGGGACTCCCCCACACTTAGGGTGAAAACCCTATAAGCATGCTACTGTTTTTGTTTACCGAGTCGCTAGCTTGACTCGACCCCGAATTCATTTGTCCTTGGGGAAGCATGATGTGGTAGAAACAATCTCAATCGGACTTTCATTCAAGATGTTTGGACAAACATTTGAAGCACGTGAAAGTTCCACACCGATGAGATAAATAACCGGCTCAAGATAATGATACATGAAAATGCCGGGATCAAATATGGTATCTTCATTCCCGAAGGAGTGAATAACCGGCACGTACAAAGTTTGCAAAATTGGCAGTTTCAGTCCCCCAACATTCATAAAATTACAAAACTAGTCCCTGGATATTCAAAATATAGAAAATTATCACCAAAGGTCCTTTTACAATCATAAGTTGTCATATTTTGTCCTTTGGTGAAAAATTGGAAAAGTTTTGGAAATTTACAGTTTGGTCCCTGGAGTTTCAGATTTTGGCAGATTTGGTCCCTGGTGGGATATTTTTGAAAGGAAAATCAATTTTTGTCCTTAGAAAATCAAAATGTATCACAAATAGTCCTTGGGTGAAATTTTCAGAAAATTGCAAGTTTAGTCCCCGAGGTTTGGAAATTTACAAATTTGGTCCCCGGGAAATTTTGAAAAATGAAAATGCAAAAAAAAAAAAAAAAAAAAAAAATGGTTTTTGAAATATTGGTGATTGGCAGGTTTGATCCTTATGGTTACTTTTGGCAAATTACAAAATCAGTCCCTAACCTTTTGAAAACTACAAAATTGGTCCTTGTCATAAGCTACAACCAAACGGATTCCCTTATTTATTACATAAGCCCACCCAAATACCAAACCCAATCCATGCCTGATCCAGCAACACAAACACCCCAATCCCTTTACCACCCAAAGCCCACCAAAATAAAAGCCCATCCCCCACTTTTAATAACCTGGTCGTTTGACCAAGTCAAACAACACCCTCACCCCTAACCTCCAGCCATAACCTCCATTATCAACCCTTAAACCCAGGTTCTTGTCTCCCCCCTCCTCACCAACCCTCATAAATATTGCTCACCTATAATAAATACATCCCCCCTCCTCAATTAATTCCCACACCAAACCCCCCAACTGCCCAATCCAATTTTCCCGCCAATATGGGATTTGAACGGCTGAGATAAATTATCACCATCCAACGGCTCAAAAGTGGGCGGGAAAGTCAAGAGAGACTCCAGGGCTTATAAAAAGAAAAGAAAAAGAAGAGAAGAGGCAGTAGATAGAGTAGTGTAACTTCAGAATAGCTTAGTTTATAGCTTAAGCTTAATTTTCCATTCATGTTGTAATTTTTAACTTTCTAGCACTGTATTAGTTATCTTTGATGTATTAGAACTTCTTTTGAATTATTAATTTTAAGTTTACAGCTTTCAATTTCAAATTTGCAATTTTAACTAGAAAACTCCAAAACCTTGTTTTAGTGTTAAAAGTTATTACATTCTGCTTGTTTAAGCTTCTTTAAGTTTATTTGAAAGTTTGTAAAAGTTTCAAAAGCATTTACAATTGCTTTCAGTTAAAATATCAAAATTAACATAAAAATATAAAAAAAATAGAGAAAATAAAAAATAGACAGAAACAAGAAGAGGAGCAAGGAGGAAATATGAACACTGGCATTCCATGGTTTTAGTTGTCTCAGGGGAGATTTTAGGTTGCAATATTGGGTCCTAAGTTCTTGATTGAAACCTCAAAGGATCACTGAAAGCTCATTTTTTCTTTTATTCTTGTATTTACTGTACCTGTGGGTGACAAGTGTTCAAGTCAGTTTATTTGTGTCTCTATTTGATTAGTGTAGGCTTAGTATCAGTTTTAGAGCTTAGGTTGATCATTTCCTTTGAAAATCAAAAAACCAAGTTACTTAAAGGAGTGTTTGGATTTACTGCATACTCTGTGATTCAGTGTGTATTATTGTTGTAATTTGTTTGTTGCATGTTTCTTTAGTCCAAAATAGTTTGTTGGAAGTATCAAAGTGGGTGTCCATTTGTTAAAAGGTCAAATCCGCACAAATCTCACCACCGCAGTTAACTGTGGTGGTCATTGAGTTCCATAACTCATCATTTCATAACATAAGTTGTTCTTTTAACTTATTTTGGTTTCACTTTTACTTATAAACATGTATTCAGTAGTCTAGATCCAACTAAAGTTCAAAAAAGTCAAATTGTTAGTGTTATGTGAAAAAGTCAAAAATCCCGTCTCAGATTTTTACAAAAGTTCAAGCAATTTTAATGAATTTTGTGTTTGATCTCTTGGCCTGAAACTTGTTATTATGTGTTGTCTACCAGCTTAACTTTGTGTTTTCACCCTCCTTACATTTTTGCAAATTTTCTGTTGGGCCCCGCCTTGCCTCAAAATCACTTGCAGGGCAAGGTTTACCCCTGCACACAGTCACCCAGGCTCAGATCCCCAACTTCCTAGGTCTCTCATGCATTCATTAGTGGGTCCCACAGAGAGCTTATTGGCTTTTTGAAAAGCCAATAAGCACTTCTCTTTGGTCCTAGGCTTGTTTGCAGGTTTTGACCCCATTTGATAGGGCTGCAAGTGACACAAACTTTGTCCCTTGTCTGAGTTGCTTCTGTTCTTTACAAGTGCTTATTTTGAGCTTTTTGCTTAATCAGTGGTTAGGTCTAGTTATTTCTAGCTTATTTCAACTTATTAGACATGTTTCTACCCAATTTCACCCCTGGTTCTCAGCTATAAACTTATTCCAAGCTTATAGCTTAGACAGTTGACTAAAGTCAACTATCTAAGAAATAAGCACTTGTTGTGCTTATTTCTGAGTTCCACCAAGTTTGATTTTACAGAAGTTTCATTTTTTAAGTTATAAAATAGTTTTGAAAAGAAAAAATCCAAAAAAGTCAAAGTAATTTTAAGTGATAGTTTCTATTTAATGTAATTAAATTTTAATTTTCATTTTTATATTTTTATTAAGAACTTAGATTTTTTATATTTTTCTTAAATTCCTCATATATTAAAGTATTTATAATAATTTTTTCAGATTTTTATTTTGTCATTATGTATTTATTAGATTTAATCTTAGTTTTATTTATAATTAATTAATAATTAGTTTTAAATAGCATAATTAGTTTTTATTAAGTGAAACCTAGTTTTTATATTTTTTATAGCTTTTATATGTTATAAAACATTTTTAGAAATTTTATTAGAATTTTTACTGTTCATTTACTATTTTTCTGAATTTAAAATAGTTTATTTAGGTAATTAATAATTAATTAGTAGAAAATTCACAAAAAGACGAAAATACTTATTTTTAATTTTAAAACTTATTTTTAGTTATTTTATAATTTTAGAAAATTTATTTTCACCTTTTTAGTATTTAAATAATAAGATATTGTATTTAAGTTACTTAAATTTTAATAATAAGTATTAATCAGTAATTAATTAATATTAAATAATTAATTAGTGTTCAAATTTATTTTCTTTTTCTAAAAATTTTCTTTTATCTTCTAGTTTGTAAAAAAGTCATTTTCACCCCCTGGGGGTTTTCAGATTTCCGTTTTCACGTTTTATTTTGTACGTTTACGTTTTATTTAAACGTAAACGTACGCGTTTTTAAGTTTTAATCGTTTCTGGTTTTTCAGACTTTTTTTTCTTATTCATATAGCTTGTTTAAGCTATTTCTTCGTATATTCCTTAGTTCAAATAACTCAAACCCTTTTCCTGTCCAAATTCACCCGATCACGAAATCGTTTTGATTACAATCCACACCTCGTCGGGACATAACGACCCGGGGAAACCACTATATTCCGCGGAGCATTGACTCTAGGCTGTTTGACCATCTTGACCACATCCGTGGTTAACTTTGGTTGACGGTTTAGCATCAATCAGGGCACCAAACCACAACCTACACCTCCCTTGAGGTACTAAACCCAAGGGCATTCCAGAATTCCCTTGCTCCATGCCTTCTTCATTGTTGCCATTGATTTTTTTTTTCAACTATTTTTTTTTTGTATTTTTGATTATTTTTTATTTTTGACTAAAACTGAGTATAATGCTAAGTGACATTTATAAAAGCAGAATATTGACTGAGATGAGCTCACAGGACAAGGAAACAACACTGTTTAACTATTTAAAATGAAATCGTCAGTTTCACTCTAAAATGTCAAAGATTAATTCATAAAGGAAAACTTGATTATTTGATTAAGAAAGTGATACGTGGGAATCGCACCAGGCTTTACCTCTCAAGGGATCTTGAGAAGCTTACAACCCCACCAGGCAGTGTACCTGATCGTTGTAGTATAGTATAGTGACAAGTACCGGGGGATTGATCGTTCAGCTAGGAATAGTGTCGCTAGGATTAGAAAACCTAAATACTAGTTCTAAAGGTGAGGGATGATTATTTTTGTATTTTTATATTCTTTAGAAAGCAAGTAAAAATCTCGGGTTTGAAGGATTTGGGCGGAATTAGTTGCTAGTCAACTAACCCAATACTAAAGATGCAATCAAAATAAAATAATAAAAATGAAAATAAACTAAATTATACTAAAGTTGTGAGCAATAAGTGGAGAAAATGTGTTTACTTAGATTTCACTACTCCCTAGACATCTTTTACACGTTAATTACTTGTTATAGTTGCATGGATGACGGATTGTATTCCTTAATACCATTCATGGGGTGGCGCACTTAACTCCCCAATTCTATGAGCTCTTATCTCCTCCTATGCCATGCCCAGCACAACCATAGGGATTATAAACAGTGGCTCATGCATTAAATACAACCAATAAAGACCTAGTGCACATCGGTTCATGTTTCCTAAGACGTTCAAGCATGTTACCATTAGGAGATCTGCCAGTTTTCTTAAGCCTAACATCAAATTCATTCATCCAATACAATTATAAACAAGTAATCAACACATAATTAACATCTAGGTTTCATTAGATCCAAGAAAACACAAGATAGATCTAGCCTAGCATGATGGAATTAAGACAAGAACACGATATAGACAACCAACACATAGACATATTGATTGAATTAAAAGAATACTTATCTCAATTACACATGAAAGGTATCAAGGGCTTAGAACCCTTGAAAAACCTGTAAAATTCGCACCAAGTTCGTACTTAGGGTTTCTCCAAAACTTCTCTTTTTTTATGTGTGAAAATTAGAAAACTATATATAGGAAATAAGGTCTGACGGCGTCAAGACAAAGTTTGTGACGCCGTCACCTCGCCGCCAAAACTCTTCTCGGACTGCCTTGATCTACTTTTGACGCCGTCATGTGTTGTGTCTTTCCAGGCCGTCATGCATTTTACTCTTGACGCCCTACTTCGTGACTCCGTCAAATCTGTACTGGATCGTCCTGGAAAGTGCTCTTGACGTCGTCAGGAATTCCTTCTTGACGCTGTCACCTACTGTTCCCAGCAAGGAAAATTAAGACTTTGGCGTTTTCTTCACTTTTATGCTCCAAAAACGTCCGAATTGCTTTCTTTTCCAGATTTCACTCCCAAAGTACCTAAAATCACAAAAGGAACGATTTAGGGCAATATTTGATCAAATAAGTTCAATTCCGGGCTTAAATGACCCCCTAAAAGTGGTTCATTTTTCGCCTCATCAGAAAGCATAAGTTTACACTGAGAATGATGATTACAACTATTTTTAATTGAAAATTACAATTAGAAAGCAGAATTACACTATTACGATTTTTTCTAAACTAAGCTAAAACTAAATTAACTAACTAACTGTCTCTTCTGCTTCTTCTTCCATATATAGCCTCCAATTGTGTCTTGTGGGTTCCACAAAGCTCTCCCAGCAATAATACTATCCATTGGATCCCTTGAAACTCATCCTGGCCATTTGTTGATTTTGGCGGGAAAATCAATTTGAGCAATTGGGGACTGTTTTGTGGCTTTTATTTGTAATTGGCTGGTTTTGGAGGTGGAGGGAACAAGTAGGGAAGGCTAGGGGTGGTGGATGAAAGAAGTGGCAGGTTGTTATAGGTGTGGTGGCAGGTTGTAGATATTAAACATGGCATCCCCTAGGGCAAACCCATGGGGTGGGTTTTGGTTTAGGTGGTGGAGAGAGATAGTGAGGTGGTGAAGGTGTAAGGATGTAGAGTGGTGAGGTGGACGAGAGGCAAGTAGCAGGGGATGAGGTAGGGTTGGGAGGTGGAAGAAGGCAGGGTCAACGCGGGTCAAAGACCCCGTTTTATTAATAAGGGTTTGTGGGCTTTTATTTTGTTTGGGCCTGGGAAACAGATTTGGACCAGGTTTGGATTGGATTTGGAAATTGGACTTTAATAATACAAAAGGGTCCATAAGGTTTAAGTAATATTTCAAGGACCAATTTTGTAAAAACCTGAATTTGAGGGGCTGAAATGTACTTTTTCCCAAAGTTATCAAAAGGATATAATTTGCCAATATTAAATAGTACAAGGACCTTATTTGATAATTTCTATGTTTTTTAAAATTCCAAGGACTATTTTTGCCATATTTGAAACTTCAGGGACCAAATTTGCAAATTCCTCAAATTTTCCACCAAAGGACCAATTGTGATAATTCTTGATTTCTCAAGGACCCTTAATGATAACTTTCCCAATTTAAACACCCGGGGACTAAAACTGTCAAATTTGCAAACTCCAGGGACCAAATCTGTAATTTCTGAATTTGTGAAGGGTTGAACCTGTAAATTCTCAATAAATACCACAAGGACCAATTATGTCATTAATGAATAGTACAAGGTTTGTTTTTAATATTATTCCATTTTTTAAAACCTGAGGACTAATTTTGACATTTTTGAAACTTGGGGGACTAAAGTTGTAATTTTGCAATTTTTAACTTTAAAGGACTTATTTTGACAACTTATGAATCCCCAAGGACCTTTGATGATATTTAACATGTTTTGAATAACCAGGGACTAGATTTGACAACTTTTGAAAGTTGAGGGACTGAAACTGCCAATTATGCAAACTTTGTACGTTTTTCATCTGTTTTTGATTATTTTGCATTTGAAACATATAAAACACACTTCTAAGATATTTTCATTATTTTGATGCATATTTGAGTGTTTTTGGATGTTTTGACAGCTCAGATTAGTATAAAATGATGAGTATTTAGACACTCATCACAACATCAGTAGCTTCTCTTGAAGCAGCATCAGTAGCATCCTGTTCTTCAGTGTGAGGGGCTTCAGTGACATTCTCCCCCTCAACTGTTGCCGGAGCCGCGGTGATGGCAGGATTTGGAGTACTGAGTGAAGCTGAGGGAGTAGTGCCCTTGAAAGCTTGATAGATCTCAGTCATCATGGACTTGATGTCAGATGTGTCTTGTTGTATGGTGGAGACTTTGGCTTCTAGAGACGCCTGAGCCCCTTTAATTGCTGACATTCGAGAACCAAGGTTCCAGGCCATGGAGGTTGAAGCCTGAGTCTTTACCAAAAGCCGTTTGCTTCTGGACTAACCAACTCTTGATGGAATAGTCAACATCTTGGTGAGCTGATTACCAATTATGGTTTTTCCACTGCCTTTACCACAAGTCATAATCTTGCGGGCTAGCCAACTCATTTGCTTTTGAGGATATGGGGAGTTGAGGAACCATACAATTTTGGGCAAATTGCAAGCCATCAACGGATTTGAGATATCTTTACCAAGAGCCGTTTGCTCCTGGATTAGCCAATCCTTTTGTCGTTTAGACATGGCGGACTGATAACCACAAAAATTTTGAAGCTCAAGTGAAATTTTTTTAAATTTATGCCAAAAACGGGGGTAATAGAAGATATAATGTGATAAAATTCGCAAGAATTTCCCCCCTCCCCCACACTTAGAAATATTGTCCTCAATATTCAAAGTCCCGGCTATTATGCCGACTCTTTGAAAGTAAAAAGGCAACATTACAAGCTAAATGTGGAAATAACATTTTTCACTTTATTTTATTTAGATATATATACATTTTTTTTGAGAGTATATACATGGTAACAACAGCAGGGGCAACGCCCCCACACTTAGGGTGAAAACCCCGTATGCATGCTACTATTTTTGTTTACCGAGTCGCTAGCTTGACTCGACCCCGAATTCATTCGTCCTTGGGAAAGCATGATGTTGAAGAAACAATCTCCATCGGACTTTCATTCAAAATGTTTGGATAAACATTTGAAGCACGTGAAAGTTCCACACAGATGAGATACACAGACCCTGGCTCAAAATTTATAAATGAGAATGTCGGGGTCAAAGATAGTGTCTTCATTCCCGAAGGAGTGAAGAAGAGGAGAAATCACCTGGTAGGTGAAGGAAAGAAGAGAGATCTGAATAGCAATTAAGATAAGAACTTCCTCCTCAAGAAATGCACATTCAAGTGGAGGAGGCAAGCCCTTAAGCTTGATCTCAGGAAATTTATCAATTTCCTCAACTGATTTGATTTCCTTATTATGAAGTTGTTTGGGTGGAAGAGGGGGAGATGGATTCGTTTAACAAACTTTCTAGAAAAAGAATGTCCCCCTCAGGATCAAGATAGTTATCATCAACTTCATACGAAGTTGAACTATCTAGGGCAAGGAAAGCTTCGACTTCTTCCAGATCATCTTTGAAATCAAAGAGATCATTACTTCCTGATGGGAGTGGACTGGTGTGAGTGAGTTCATCGGTGAACTCCTCGAGAAGAAAGTCAACTTTAGAATGGGGAAGGTATACATCAACATACTCAATGTCTCCATAAGATAAACAATCATCACTGGAATCAGAGACATTCCCCATTTGATCATTTGGATTATCAGGGGGTGAAGGAATATCACACACTTGATCAAAAATTCCCTATGACTCTCTTGGGATTGGGACAAGGATCTCAACACTAGACTTTATTAATTCGTCCGATTCCTTATTAGGAACAGTGCTAAGATGCTCATCCCCCATGTTTAGAGAGTGAGTGTGAACTTCGGGTGTGATAACAACAGACTGAGGGAGTTGAGAAGGACCAGCAGTTATGGATTTTACAAGTTCCATTTGTTCATTTGCTAGTAACTTCTCTGTATTCTTATCTCCCTGATTTTCCATGGAAGGAATCACAACTGATGAACTCGATGAATCTTTTTGAATGATAACAATTTTATCTTCATCATCATCACTGTCATCATAGAATAGAGCAGCAGTGCGAACATTGGCACATATTTTAGCTGCACGCTGCTCAGCCAGTAATTCTTCCATGCTTTTTCTAGAATCTCGTTCTTTAGCAAGTAATTATGCGATAGATTTATCACGAGAATTTTGAATGAGTGGAGACTGTGGGGGTGTGGATGTGTCAAAACCAGAAGGTTGACATTGATCATCATTGTGAGGACCCCCACAATATACACAAGAAGAACTTGGATCATGGCAAAGAGAAATATTAGCCAACTCCTCCTTAAGATCTTTAAGTTTTTCAAGAACCTCTATATAAGGGTCTTGCTGGATGTGAGGAGTTGCTTGAATCATTTGGCACTGTGGAGGTGGGTCTTGAAACGAATAGTCGTAATTGTTACAAGGAAATGGATTCCTTGTTTGACAATCAGAGCTAAAGTGTGGACCTCCACAGTACTCACAACAGTTGAACTGATGTGGCTGTGAGTCATAATTGTTATTAGGAAACTACTCATAGACAAGCGTGTTTCCTGATTGACAATCAGAACTGTAGTGTGAACCACCACAGTACTCACAACAGTAAAACTGCTGAGTCTCATGGTGTGGAAGCTGATGGAATGAATCAGTTGTATCCTGGTAGGAATAGGGATTCTGGTTATAGACAGACCCGTTTCCTGACTCTACCATGATACAACTGGGACAATTACCACCATTATAAGGACCTCCACACCATTGACAATCAAGATGGTGAGGATAAGACATAGAAAGAATCAAAGGGTTTTGGAGGGTAAGAAATGTAGAATCAAAAAGGTAAGAGGGTAAGGATGGATATTTTTGGGATTTTTGATAAACATTTTATAAGAAAGAAAATCTTTTTGTGTTTTTGTGTTTGTTGAAAACTGATTTAAAATGTTTTCTGGAACAGTTTTGTTTTTATAATAAGAAAATATGAACAAAGGATGGATAAATATACAATTAGCGTGTATCCAGAATCACTGATACGTAAAACCGTTTAAAATACGCGCACAACCTCCCCGGCAACGGCGCCAAATTTTGATTGGTGTGAAACGGTCAGATAATTATTGGTCAACCACTTGTGAATGGTCAACTATAATAGTCAAACAGCTTAAACCAATGCTTCCGCAGAATACAGTGTTTTCCCGGGTCGTTATGTCCCAACGAGGTGTGATGGTATAAAAACGGGATTGTGATCGGGTGGTTTTGAATGGGAAAAAGGTGTGAGTGTTTTTAAACTAAGGTTTTATAAAATAAAATAACTAATATAAACTTTTTTAACTAAAACTTAAACCTAAATTATTTAAATCCTAAAACGCGTACGTTTAAATTAAAATTTACGTTAACGTATGAAACAAAACGTGAATTCTGTCAAATATAAATCCCACAGATGTGAAATTTATATTTTTGGAATCCTAATAACTAAATAAAATTATTAGAAATAGAAAATATTTTTTTAAGACTTTTTATCTATTTTTTTATTAATTAAAAACTAATAAGACTTAATTAAACTATTAAACTAAATTAATTAAAAAAAATACTAAATTAAAAGTTAAAATTATAAAAATTATTTTACAACTACATTAAAGTAATAGAAACTTTATAAAAATATAAAATTTCCTAAATACTAATTGATAAGCTATTTTTATAATTTAATACTAATTATTATTTAATACCTAATTTAACTATTTTTAATTTTAATAAATACTAAACTATTTTATAAAAATATGAAAATTTTTATGTAACTACTAAATGGTGACAAAAATGTGTAAAAAAAAAATAAATAAAAAAAAATAAAAAATAAAAAAATAGCTAAAATGTGTTAAAAATAAGCAGTTAAATAAGCTAGAATGTGTAAATAAGCTAACTATACTTATTACTACTATAAATACCTAATGCATCCCTCTTCCAACGGAACTGGTGCCCCAGAGCAGTTAGAAGGGGGTGTGGGAATTATGCATATTATACTAGCTTGAGGTCCCAAGTTCGAATCCCACACCCCACATTTTTGCCAAATCTTTTTATTTTTCAATTTTTATTTTACACAACTACTTAATAACTATTTATAAGAAACTTTAATAAAGTAAACTTTTCCAAAAAGCTCTAATAAGCTCTGTGAGAGCTTATTTTCTTAACAGTTGGCTATTAAAGCCAAAACTTGGATTTTGGAGTTGAAAAAGCTACAAACAAGCTATAAATTGAAAACTAATTATGAAATAAGATGAAACTAAGTTAATTGACTATAAAATAAGCAGAAACAAGTAAACTAGCACACTAGAATAAGCTAAAAATCCAAATAAGCAAATCTGATTCCTGCTACAACCAAACAGGCCCAAAGGGCACACTTGAAGACCTTGTGGGGCCCACAGGAATGAACTAAGGTCTGATTTGAAACCTGTTCCAATAAGTTGAGCAATTGGGCTTTTCAAAAAGTCCAAGCTTGGCTTATGGGGTCCAATGGATAGCTTGTGAGAGGCTATGCAAAAACTAGAATACACTGAGTGATCAGTGTACTCAGCAAGATGGACAAGCTTAAAGCTATAAGCAGGCCTATCTAATAAGCTGGAAAATGAGATACGAGCTTTGAAACTTAGAGATGGACACATAAACTTCCTAAAAAGCTAAATTACTCAAGCTTTTGTTCAGTTATGAGCTTTTGATGAGCTTATAAAATGGACACACTTACACTGATGACTCAGTGTAGCTATGGATTTGGAACAAGCTAAAAGCCACAAGCAGGCTTATCAAATAAGCTGTTAAGCCCAAAAGAAGCCTGGAATTAGTGAGTTGGGTACAAGAGCTTCTCAAAAAGCCATAAGTCAAAAGCTTAAGTCCACAGATAAGCTTTGTGAGAGTTTATGAAATGGACTATTGAACCTATGCACAGGGCACAATTTTGAAAATCAGCTAAATACAAAGCAGCAAATAAGCAGTTTACTAAACTAACTAAAAATTATAAAAAATACTATAAGTAAGACAAGCAGCAAAATAATAATATTCTAAAAGCACAAATCTTAACTTCTAATATTAAGCCATACACGAAATTCTAAAGTTAATTCAAAAAAACTGGAACTACCAATTTTGACTTTTATGCTATGAACTTTGGTTTGACTAATATGAAGTTTATTCTAATACTGATGATTTAAAATGTTATATGCAGCTATTATTGGACTGAATTAAGCTAGATTACTAACTTATGAAGCTAATGACATGATTATGTAACTTAAATCTACTAACAGTGTATGCAATAGCAAGTTTCAACTGATTTTGATTTTTTGATTGTAAACCTACATGTTTTATGATCTACATGAGCTAAGGACACCTAGTGGGACTTGTATGAACCAACTGCAACAACTAAACCTAGGCTAATCAACCCTAACTGAGCTGATCCAAACACCCCTTAAGTTAACTGAAAATGAGATTTATGAAGCAACCCTATAAATTAAACCTTGAAACTAACTTCTTAACTCATATTAATATCAAATAAACACAAATGAACTGAAATAAGCAAAAAAATGAAGTACATGAGCAATGAATACCAAAATTGTGGAAATTGCTTACAATAGCATCAAACTGAGATAGGTAACAGGGCACCACACCACAACCTACACCTCCCTTGAGGTACTAAACCCAAGGGCATTCCAGAATTCCCTTGCTCCATGCCTTCTTCATTGTTGCCATTGATTTTTTTTTTTATTTTCAACTATTTTTTTTGTATTTTTGATTATTTTTTATTCTTGACTAAAACTGAGTATAATGCTAAGTGACATTTATAAAAGCTTAATATTGACTGAGATGAGCTTACAGGACAAGGAAACAACACTGTTTAACTATTTAAAATGAAATTGTCAGTTTCACTCTAAAATGTCAAAGATTAATTCATAAAGGAAAACTTGATTATTTGATTAAGAAAGCATAAGTTTACACTGAGAATGATGATTACAACTATTTTTAATTGAAAATTACAATTAGAAAGCAGAATTACACTATTACGATTTTTTCTAAACTAAGCTAAAACTAAATTAACTAACTAACTGTCTCTTCTGCTTCTTCTTCCATATATAGCCTCCAATTGTGTCTTGTGGGTCCCACAAAGCTCTCCCGGCAATAATACTATCCATTGGATCCCTTGAAACTCATCCTGGCCATTTGTTGATTTTGGCGGGAAAATCAATTTGAGCAATTGGGGACTGTTTTGTGGCTTTTATTTGTAATTGGCTGGTTTTGGAGGTGGAGGGAACAAGTAGGGAAGGCTAGGGGTGGTGGATGAAAGAAGTGGCAGGTTGTTATAGGTGTGGTGGCAGGTTGTAGATATTAAACGTGGCATCCCCTAGGGCAAACCCATGGGGTGGGTTTTGGTTTAGGTGGTGGAGAGAGATAGTGAGGTGGTGAAGGTGTAAGGATGTAGAGTGGTGAGGTGGACGAGAGGTAAGTAGCAGGGGATGAGGTAGGGTTGGGAGGTGGAAGAAGGCAGGGTCAACGCGGGTCAAAGACCCCGTTTTATTAATAAGGGTTTGTGGGCTTTTATTTTGTTTGGGCCTGGGAAATAGATTTGGACCAGGTTTGGATTGGATTTGGAAATTGGACTTTAATAATACAAAAGGGTCCATAAGGTTTAAGTAATATTTCAAGGACCAATTTTGTAAAAACCTGAATTTGAGGGGCTGAAATGTACTTTTTCCCAAAGTTATCAAAAGGATATAATTTGCCAATATTAAATAGTACAAGGACCTTATTTGATAATTTCTATGTTTTTTAAAATTCCAAGGACTATTTTTGCCATATTTGAAACTTCAGGGACCAAATTTGCAAATTCCTCAAATTTTCCACCAAAGGACCAATTGTGATAATTCTTGATTTCTCAAGGACCCTTAATGATAACTTTCCCAATTTAAACACCCGGGGACTAAAACTGTCAAATTTGCAAACTCCAAGGACCAAATCTGTAATTTCTGAATTTGTGAAGGGTTGAACCTGTAAATTCTCAATAAATACCACAAGGACCAATTATGTCATTAATGAATAGTACAAGGTTTGTTTTTAATATTATTCCATTTTTTAAAACCTGAGGACTAATTTTGACATTTTTGAAACTTGGGGGACTAAAGTTGTAATTTTGCAATTTTTAACTTTAAAGGACTTATTTTGACAACTTATGAATCCCCAAGGACCTTTGATGATATTTAACATGTTTTGAATAACCAGGGACTAGATTTGACAACTTTTGAAAGTTGAGGGACTGAAACTGCCAATTATGCAAACTTTGTACGTTTTTCATCTGTTTTTGATTATTTTGCATTTGAAACATATAAAACACACTTCTAAGATATTTTCATTATTTTGATGCATATTTGAGTGTTTTTGGATGTTTTGACAGCTCAAATTAGTATAAAATGATGAGTATTTAGACACCCATCACAACATCAGTAGCTTCTCTTGAAGCAGCATCAGTAGTATCCTGTTCTTCAGTGTGAGGGGCTTCAGTGACATTCTCCCCCTCAACTGTTGCCGGAGCCGCGGTGATGGCAGGATTTGGAGTACTGAGTGAAGCTGAGGGAGTAGTGCCCTTGAAAGCTTGATAGATCTCAGTCATCATGGACTTGATGTCAGATGTGTCTTGTTGTATGGTGGAGACTTTGGCTTCTAGAGACGCCTGAGCCCCTTTAATTGCTGACATTCGAGAACCAAGGTTCCAGGCCATGGAGGTTGAATCCTGAGACTGAGCTACCACTGATTGTTGCACAGCTGTAAGAGAGGATTGAACAGATGCCACAGTGGTATTGAGAGCTTGAAGATTTGAGGCCTTCATCAAGTTAAGTAGCTTAGTCAGGTTCACTGAGTTCAGTTGATAGGTCTCGGATGCCTGAAGAAGCTTCCTAGTGAGTTCAGGATCATCCTTGACTGAATCTTGAACAGACTTAACCCCTGCATTCAGCTTGTTGAGGGATTCAATGAACTGATTAAGATAGGAGACCATCTTTGTCAGGGAGAAGTCAATGGAGGAATTTTGTTCCCTGACATCTTTATGAAATTCTTCAACTGCATCCTCAAGATTGAGGTAATGAACAGCTTGCTCAGTATACATGTCAAAAACTTAATCAGTGACCCCTCGGAACAAGGCATTGGTGGCCTTCTTGATGAACTTGGTGAAGACTCTCTCAGTGAGAGGAGCTGTATTATCGTCAGAAGCTTCAGACTTAGAATGTGATTCAGCAGCTTCATGTTCCGGAGACTGAGGAATTGGTTCAGTGATTTGCTCCTCAGTGTCCATGTCCTCTCCAGCTTCAAAAACATCCTCGCCACTGTGGAATTCATCATCTGAGAACAAGGCTGCCTGAATATCAGCCATGGACTGAATAGCTCCTCTTCATAAGAAGACTCGCCTTGGTTTTGGCCAGCTCCTGACCCCTCTAATCTAGCATATTGGGTTTTATTTGCCTGGTCCTTAGAGCCAGTTCCCAAGTTGTGCGCACCTCCAGGAGTGGGTTTAGGTTCCATATCAGCGGGTGATATGTTTCCCTCTGAGTCTTTGTCCCCTGGGATCCCTTCAGACACTGACGGGCGTTTTTTAGTGCCATCTTAGGAATCGTGAAAGTTATTTCCCTATCAGTGGGGGGTATGTTTCCCTCCAAGTCTTTAGGATAAGTAGTTGTGCCCTCAAACAAAAGCTTGGATTTGCGAATGTCCTCATCAGGCACCTGAGTGGTTATGTCCCCCTTTCCAACAGGCTTGTGCTGGCCTGTCAAAGGTTTAGGGATGTTTACTCCCTGAGGCTTGGGTTGTGATTTACCCGAGCCTTTAGCAGGACGTGAAAGGGTGTGGGTCCCCTTCTCAGTGGAGTAGTGCTGCCCCACCGAGGATTTAGGACCCATTGCTCCCTGAGACCCTGGTTGTGATTTGCAAGAGCCTTTAGCAGGATGTGGAGGTTGAGTTGATTCCAACTCCACTGACTTGTGTATGTCAGCAGAGCCTTTGGGAATGGGTTTGTCTGAGGACACTGAGTGGGATGTCTCAGTGCCCTCCGTTGGCGGTTGTTTTGGGGTCAGTGAATCGGCAATTATTCTGAGGGTGTCAGCAGTCAAGGTCTATTGTTGTTTCCCCCTTTTGCCAGGCTTGGGGACAGAGGTTTCAGTGGCGAGTGACTTGGGTTGAGCCACCTTCCTGGACCCCTGTCCCTTCTTCTTCTTCTTCTTCTCTCTCTTAGAGAGAGAAGAAATGGGAGAAATTTTATCTGCGCCCTGAATGGTTGTCAACATATACGTTGTCAGGACGACTTTTGTGACCTCAGTGGGGTCTCTTGAGTAGTTTTTCTTGTGTAAGACATCAGGTGCAAAGCCCATGACATCAGGCCTAACATACACAACTCCCAATAGATCCTTAAGCACATAGGAAATGAACCTAGGATAAGACATAAGTTTTTTCCTAGATTTTCCTGTGGTCAGTTTGGTGATGAGGTCTTTGAAGATGATTTCTACAAAGTCTATTTTTCTACATTCCATGAGACTGAATACCATCATTGCTTGAGTGGCATTCAATTGCTCAGTTGAGGATTTATTGCCCCTAAGGACCTGAATGGCAAATGTCATCAGGATCCTCCATGGGGCAGGGAACCAGGTCTTGACAATTGGGGCCTTCGCTAACAGGGCCCCTGGTGACACTTCAAGGTGTTGTTTGTCATAAGGTGCAAGTTCCAGCAGTATGGTTGTTACTTCTTCAGCCTTGGGTAGAGGTACAAAGGTCTCAGTGTAATCAAGACCTGTGGCCTTGATGAAGGTTTTGTAGTCAAGGGAGAGGGTTTTCTTCCCATTGAGCACTGAGAACCTGATGGTGGCTTCCTTGGTGACATCAGGTTTTTCAACCCTTGATGTGCACCAGAACTCCCTCAATAGGTCATGATATATGACAAAGGGGGTTTTGGTAAAGGCTGTGGAGAGGAAGCAATTTTAAAGAAATTTTACTACACCCTTATAGGCAGGAAAGCCTTCAGGGTAAGAAAAGTTCCCCACCACATTGTTCTTGGTCATTTCAACACCCTCAACTTGGAATTCCACGTTGGGGGCGTATGTAATAGCTTTGGAAGAAGCCATGTGTAAAGATTAGGTCTGGTTTTTTAAAAGAGGTTTTGATTCAAAGATTGAACACACACAAATTGAAGTAATTTTGTTCTTGAAATTTTTTTGCAAGAGTTTTCTTAATTTTAAAAGTGGGTGTGTGTTTTTCTTTGCGGGGGCATTTATAGGGAATGGAATTAGGGTTGAAGATGATGTGGATATCAAATGGTTTGAATAAGTTTGAATTGTGATATAAAATTGGTTTGATATCCACATTAATGACACGTTTCCCATCACCCCTCTTTTTTTCGCAACATGATTAGATGAACAGTTGCGCGGCTCTGCAAAAGAAACTTTTGCAGAGTGATGTCACCACATATATAATTATGTGAGTAAGAGCATTTAATGCTCAGTGGAATTGGTGAGGTAGGTGTGGGGGCCCAAGATATGGATGTCAGTTGTGTAAGTAACATATATTCCTATATTTAATAGAAACCAGTTACCAACCTAGGACATTTACTAACTAAGTACTTAGAGCATTTAGTTAGGTATTCAATGCCATTTGATATCTTGAGCCCCCTGAATGATTTATCATTCAGTGTATTGATGATTAGTGATAAAGGTGATTTGTTGTATCACTGAAGAAAGGGTCTATTCAGGGATGAGTGGTCAGTGAGTATGATGAGGTGTACATCACTGAGAAATGGGTTTATTCAGGGACCTAAGAGAATTTACATCAGGTTGGAACAACTTTAATCAGTTGCCTGATTAAATGTCCAACATGCCCAGCTCAGCTTTCAGTCTGGTGAAGGTGGGTTCATCCAAGGGTTTTGTAAAGATATCAGCTAGCTGATACTCAGTGGGGATGAAATGTAATTCAATTTCTCCATTCATGATGTGGTCCCTGATGAAATGGTATCTTATGTCAATATGTTTGGTTCTTTGATGAAGCACAGGGTTGTTGGAGATGGCTATGGCACTTGTGTTGTCACGAAAGATGGGTACCATCTTGTACTGAATGCCATAGTCACTCAGTTGGGTTTTCATCCAAAGTACATTTGCACAACACCCTGCAACAGCCACATATTCAACTTCAGCTGAGGACATGGCTACTGACTGTTGCTTCTTAGTACTCCAACACACAAGTTTACCACCAAGAAATTGACAGGATCCAGAGGTACTCTTTATATCCATATTGCAGCCTGCATAGTCTGAGTTAGTGTACCCTTTGAGATCAAACCCTGAGCATTTTGGATAGTACAAATCAAGGTTTGGTGTACCCTTCAGGTATCTGATGATTCTCTTGACAGCAGTGAGATGAGACTCTTTTGGATCACCCTGATATCTAGCACATAGACTATTGGATGTCAGGCCTTGAAGCCAGTAAGTACATCAGGGACCCTATCATTCCTCTATATAGGGTTTGATTCACTGATTTACCAGTGAGATCAGGACCAAGGTTATTTGGAGGAACAATAGGAGTTTTTACTGAAACCAGTCAGTGAGTTCATATTTCTTCAGTAAGTTCCTAAGGTACTTTCTTAACAAATGGATATGCCTTTGTCAGTTTGTTTGATTTGAAGCCCAAGAAAGTAAGTGAGTTCACCCATCATGCTCATTTCAAACTTAGTAGTCATCAGTTTTTCAAACTGTTTGCAAAGTTTGTAGCTTGTTGAGCCAAAGATGATGTCATCAACATAAACTTGGACAAGGATGACATCACTTTTTGTTCTATAGATGAACAGGGTGTTGTCAATCTTTCCTCTGACAAACTTGTTTTGGATCAGGAAGGCTGAAAGTGTTTTATACCATGCCCTGGGTGCTTGTTTAAGTCCATAGAGGGCCTTGTTAAGCTTGCAGACAGGGTTAGGAAATTCACTGTTTTCAAAGCCAGGAGGTTGTTGCACATAAACATCTTCTTTAATGTTGCCATTCAGGAAGGCACTTTTGACATCCATTTGGTAAACTTTAAAGTTTATGTAAGTGGCATAGGCTAGGAAGATCATGATGGCTTCCATTCTAGCAACCGGTGCAAATGTTTTCTCATAATCAATACCTTCCTGTTGGTTATATCCTTTAGCACCCAGTCTTGCCTTGTTTTTTATGACAGTACCACTCTCATCAGTCTTATTTTTTAAGACCCATTTCATTCCTATGACCAACACACCCTGAGGGCATTCAACTAGGGTCATGACATTGTTTCTGTCAAATTGTTCCAATTCATCTCTCATGGCCTGAACCCAACTTTCATATGTCAGGGCTTCTTTGACATTCTTAGGTTCTATGTCAGAAACAAAGTAAACATATAGACATACATTGGCTGATGCTGCCTTGAGTTTAGCAGCCATGCTTCTGGTAAGCATCCCTTCCGTGGGCTCACCAATGATGTTCACAAGTTCTATTGTTTTAGACTTAGTCCAGCTATCCTGAGGTTTAGGATAGGTGTTAGAACTTGTAGAAGCCTGATAAGTTGGAGGTGTTGGTTCAGTCATAGGTTCCTAAGGTGTTTCAAGATTTTGATCTTCAGTGACCTCAATGTTAACAACTTGATTACACGGTTCCTGAACAGTTGGTTCAGTGGGTGTAGTCTCATTGGAGACTTGTTGAGTATCAGTGACTTCACTGATGATTGGTTGAGGTAGATTGTGAGGAATGATGTAGTATGAAATATCTACATCAGTTTGGTATTGAGTAGAAGCATTGCTTTCAGGATGATACTCATCAGGAGGGTATCTTGATGAGTCATCAATACCAATTTCCTCAACTGAGGAGTTAGAGAACCTGATGGATTCAGTACTCTCATCAACAGTAATGTGATAGGTTTCCTCAGTTTGCTGTCTCTTAGTGTTGAACACCCTGAAGGCCTTGGAGACAAGAGAGTATCCCAGGAAGTATCAATCATCAGCTCTTGCATCAAATTTACCCAAGTGATCCTTGTGATTATGAATAAACACAGGGCACCCAAATACATAGAAGTAGCTGATGTCAGGGATCCTTCCTTTGAATATCTCATAAGGGATCTTATTGTGCCTTTTCACAATGATGGACCTATTTTGAGTATAGCAGGCTGTTTTGACTGCCTCAGTCCAAAAGTGTTTTGAAAGGACTGAGCCATTCAACATTGTTCTTGCAGCCTCAATGAGTGTCATGTTCTTCCTTTTAGCTACTCCATTTTGTTCAGGAGTATAAGGAGAAGAGAAGTTCTGAGATATACCTTTCTCATCACAAAAACACTCAAGGTCCTGGTTTCTGAATTCAGTACCATTTTCAGTTCTTATTTGTTACACCTTGACATCATTTTGATTTTCTATGTTTCTGACAAAGGACATAATTGTAGCAGCTGCCTGACTCTTTTTGGTCAGGAAGTAAACCCAAGTGTATCTTGAGTATTCATCCACTATGACCAGAGTATACTTCTCATGGTTGATAGACATTGGACTAACAGGTCCAAAGAGATCCATGTAAAGGAGGTGAAGGCAGCTTTTGATGGAGAAGGTTTGTTTGGTTTTGAATGATGCCATGTGGTGTTTTCCCTTTTCACAAGCAGAACATGGCTTGTCTTTGGTATACACCAGGGATGGAAGGCCAAGAACCTTGTTCTGTTTGGCCAGGTTGTTGATAGATTTGAAGTTAAGATGAGAGAGTCTTCTATGCCATAGCCAGTTGATTGTCTCACTTGCCTTAGTGAAAAGGCAAGTCCCATTTTGAGTGAGGGTTGACATGTCAAGGACATAGACATCATCCCTCCTGGGAGCAATCAACACAACTTCCTTGTTGGCATTGAAGATGGTTCCCTTCTTATCATCAAACTGAACTATGTATTTTGCATCACATAGTTGACTCACACTGATGAGATTGTACTTGAGACCATTGACATAAGCTATTCTTGTAAAAAATATACCATTGCAGTTTACTGAACTTGGGTCCTAGTTCTTCAGTGGGAGCTGATGAGTTATCACCAAATACTACCTTGGGTCCTAGTTCTTCCACATATTTGTGCAGATAACTCTTCACACCAGTCATACTCCTTAAGCATCCACTATCGATGTGCCAAACAGGATCCCTGGTATGTTTCTGCACAAATAGTAAACTGGGTTAGTTTTTCTTGTTAACCCACCTCCTAATGGGCTTAGTCCTTAGGGACTTTTTGAACTTAGCTAAAGAATCATTATATGAAGTAGAATGAACTGAGCTTCCACATGTTTTACATTTTGTGGTAGATGAAGACTCAATAGACTGTGAAGTGCTAGAAGTGGTGTTTCTTCTGGCTTGAATGACCTTGTCATGTCCTCTGTCATCATGAGAAGGATCTCCACAGATGTTACAACAATTGTTCATCATTCAATCATCAGGAAGATGATCATTGAACCCACAGAAAGGACATGGCAAGAAAGGCTTAGCCCTCTGTCTTTGTTTGGAAGGAGAGGCATACTGATAACCTTGTGTTTTGTAAAGGCCTTGTGTTTTCAGGGATGCATAGTGAGAGTTGTGATCAGAAGTCTTGTGGTCCTCTTGTTTGCATATCATGCAGAACAGGATTCTGTAGCAATTATCAATGGAGTGGTTTGGATGATTGCAAAGTTCACATCTCACTGAAGGTCTGGATGTGGATTTTGGTTTGGAGGAACTTAAGGAAGTTGCTGGTTGTTTAGATTTTGAGTCAGAGAGTTTTTCAGTGGACTCGATCTTTTCACTCAACTTCCTGACAAGTTCAGCTAACTGATCAAACTTAGAATCAGTGCTTTCAGGTTTCACTTTAGTGGATACTGAAGGTGTGTGGGTTTCAGAAGGTACTGAGGTAGGTCTTTTCAGGATAGTTATTCCTAGACTTGATTTTTCCTTGGGAGAATGAGGTTGATAGACTGATGGTGCACGATTAGAACTAGGTGCAGCTCCCTGAAGTTGTTTCAGTGGAGGGAGTGGTGATTGTGAATCAGACTTAGACTCAGTGATGGACTCAGTACTACTGGGTTCATCAATGACTCCTAGCATTTCCTTAAATGGCCTGACTTTCAGGCTCCAAAATTCTTCCAGTGTTGAAGTTTGGCAATTTACTGTCAGGATTGACCCTTTCAATCAAACCACTGGATTTTGGTGCAAGTTCTTTGCTAGAGAGTTTGTTAGCTGATAGAAAGGTTGTTGCATGGTTACTCTCCCCAGACACTTCAGTGAGTTGATCTTCACCCAAAGTAGCCTTTTTGGTACTGGGTGTGAGACTCAGTGTGTCAAAGAGTTTGGGGTTCTTTTGAGTCCATTCCCAAATGACAACCTTTTCTTTCTTAAGTTCTTCCTGAAGAGCTTGATTTTGTTTTACAAGTTCAGAATTTTGAATTTGAAGTGTAACATTTTCAAGTTTGGCTTGTTTTAAAGCAAGAAGTTCATCCCTACACTGAGTTAACTCAAAACTCAGTTTGTTAAAATTTGAAAACAAGTTTAATCTTTGCTCTTCAACATACTTAAGATCAACACTTATATAATCTAAGTAAGATTTCCAATTAGAATCATCATCCATAGTTAGTAAGATGTTTACCTTTCTCATGGTGATGCTCACCCACTCTCCATTCCTTGCATGACTCTTTCCCATAGCAAGTTTGTTGTCTTCAGAGAGAGCCATCAGGGCACTGACATGAACTTCTTCATCCTCAGAGGACACTTCTTCCTCATCCCAATCAAATGTTTCAGCAACTAGCCCCTTGTTTATAGCCTGAGCAAGTTTAGGAGCCTGAGATGACTGAGTGACTGAGGAGGATGACTCCAGAAGAGCAAGTTTGGCCTTGGCCTTTATATATTTGGCTTCAAAATCATTTTGGGGAATTTTTTTCGATCTTGTTTTGAAAAGACTGACTAGATTGAAGCAATTTTGGTTAAAACTTGCTTGTTCCTGAGAAAGAGTTGTTTCCAGAGAATTTGTAAGATGGTTCTGAGGTTATTTTTGAGAAACAATCTTTTGCAAAATGACCTTTTTTACCACATTTAAAACATTCAGTGTTGTCATTTGGTTTTGAGTTTACAAAATTTTTGTTTCTTTTGATAAATCTTTTTGAGTTAGCAAGAAGTTCCCTTTCATGAAATTCAATTTGCAAATCATTTAGGTACTCCTCACTAGTTCTTTTATCAACCTCATCATCTGATCTATCTTGAAAATCCTGCACAACACCATTGGAATAGAAAGCAGTAGATATGGGTGAAGAGGTCAGGGTCTTTTTAGTCTCTTAAGCCTTCTTGGAGTCAGGGTATCTCCTTGAGATTAGGTTATCCTCATAGAGAAATTTACCATAGATCTCAAGAAGCTCAAAAGTTTGGAGGTGATTAGCATTTCTCAGGCCCTGAGAGAAGCTTAGCCATTTCTCAGAGAGACTGTTGACAAATCCAACATTGATTTCATGCTTAGACAGGGTGACACCATCATTGGTCAGCTCATTTAGGAGGGTCTTATACCGGGTATAGGTCTCTGAGAGACTTTTAGAGTCTTTGGCCCTAAAAGTATTGTACTCAAGTTTCAGGTCCATGATCCTGTTTTCCTTGGTATCTGAGGGGCCTTCATAGTTGTGAACCAAGTCAGTCCATGTCTGCTTGGCAGTATGACAATTGATAACTGATTCTATTATATTGTTAGGAAGACAAGATATAATGATGCTTTTCAGACGTTGGTCTTGATTGACCACCCTCCTCTCACCTTGGGTCCACTGAGCTTCAGGTTTGATTAAACCTTGAGCAGTTTTAGGGATATATGGACCATTATTAATAAGCTTAATGTAGTATAGTTCCATCCCAGTCAAGTAGCAAAGCATGCGTTTTTTCCACTTGTTGAATTTTCCAACTTTCAAGTCTAGGGGCAGTAGCAGAATAGCTTCCACCCTTTTTATCGACAAGTTGGGGAACATCAATGTTAGCCATGGTGGGATCTTGATTTTAAAACTTTTGAGCACTCTTTAGTTTTGAAAACAAATTATGAAAACTTTGAGCACTCAATAGTAAATAAAGAGTTAAACTAACCAAGTTCCATTACTTTAAACAAAGATGAAGTTGATTAACAACAAAAAAAACGTAAAGATAAAGAGACAATATTTTCAACGTTTAATTCTTTATTAGAAGTTAATCAAAAGAATTATACCCAAGTGTTGCGGAATAACACTTGGGATTGAAACGACAAGTATGGTATGACTCCTTTCTAAACCCAAACAAAGTTTGAGTGACAACTAAGGGTCTCACTGAGCTATCTCAGGGACTATGTTGTTCTTTGGAGGAGTAAAAGTTGTTTGTGAATGTCAAAGCATTAATTGCAAAAACTTGTCAACTTTTACTCCTCACTTATGCTACCTATTTATACACAAGTAAATTACAACTTTACTGATAAAGACAAATTGATGACCTAATCTAGTAGAGACAAAATACTTACATATTTTGATTCTGTTACAATGGACTATATTGGGTAAAAGACAATGTGCCTTTCTGATGCACAATGATGACACCATCCGAACGTTATGCCATTCAGGGAAAGTTTGACTTCAGGTTGATAAGGACACCTGTTGATACATTCAAACTTTTCTCGCTTTGTCCCGCCCATTCTTCAGTCTTCAGGTCTTTAGTCTTCAGTCTTCAGTACTTCAATAGTTGTTGAGGAGTCTTGGGGTTCAGTGAGTTATTGTCATCCTCACTGAACCCATCATCTTCTTCTTGGCTTAGATGGCACTCGCTGAGTTCCGCCTCACTGAATGGAGAACCTTTCTACATAGGCTCGTTCTAAGCATCCTGAAGATGACTCACTGAGTTACTGTTCACTCAGTGACTTGTTGGTGTTTACAGATATTAAACACTTAAGTTATTTTATGTTCAAATCCAAGTTAGAGGAAGTTTGGGGAATTCAGTGACCCAACAGATATACATGAAGGTTGCAAAATCGCAAATTTGTAGTCAGGCAGTCAACCTTTTTGTAGCTTTTAATCGGTTTAGGAGGGATTAATCGGATTGACATTTTCGGCAAGTTTTGAGTATTTCTATCGAGTTTTGTGTATTCCTAACAAAATTTTCCTTAAAAGCATCTTGTAATAGATATAAACAACACTATAAGTGATTGAAATTAGTTTACGAGGAGCTTTGGTATTTCTAGTAAGATTTGCAAGTTTCCAACAAGTATGACCACCGTTGAAAGTCATTGACCGCCATTGACCACAGTTGATCGATTTATTAGGCTAATTTACACAAATAAAAAATGTTAGTGGCCTAATAACGCTTAAGCGATGATTAATCAACTTTGTAGACTTTGTTTTTCACCACTATATATATAATTATAGTATATAGATCCACCAAAGAATGACACACCCATGAATATTTCATAAATTTTGGAAAATCAAGTGTGGATTAATTTGAATGGATAATTGATCCAATAATTAATTATACTAAACTACATCTACTTTTAGCAAAATTGCCGTTGTGAACAAAAACACAAACATATAGAAAAGAACAAAAGTAAAAATTGATTTGCCCGGGTAGTTTACCCAGATAAGGGGGCATTCAGTTATTAAGTAGAGAAAGAACAAAAACATTAATTGTGTTTTTATTCCTTTCATGCCACATATTACAAGCAAGCATTAATTTTATTTTTAGTCAGTTTACCCACTGGGTAGGTTAAGTTTTCTTCATTGATTGAACACTTGAAAATATTTTGTTTAAATTATTTGCACATTATAATGTACAAATAGTTAAATTGTGCAAATCATCGCCTAGTGTAATGTGTATTGCATTTGCATCTTTAACTATATAGACCATTCTATGTCGTCCTATGGAGCTCTTGTAAATTAAATTAGGCATCGTTTTTCAAGGCTTGGATATACTCTTTTCCATCACATTACAGGTGTTCATATATTTAATTTCTGGTTGTCACAAGATACGTGTACATTTCATATTTTAATCAAAAGACACTTTAATGTGTATTTTAAAAACTTTGCAAAATTTTCAAAGTACAGTTATTGTAAGATGTAAGACGGAAGAAGTATTTGATGATGAGTAATAGACCACATAAGTAACATAATAACAAGTGCAATACCCGTGCATTGCCCGGGTACATTTTTTATTTTATTTTTTAATTATGACATTTGTATAAGTTTAACAATGTTAATATATATACGGTTAGAAGGATAAATGATTTAACAAATCAATGCCGAATTGTAGTACATCAACACGACTCTTTGTAGCCCAATTCGTTGCATATATATTAAGAGGAAAAGAAAGCTATCTAAACTATCCATAATAATGCCATACTCGAGTTGTGATAGACCAACCATAACAAATGACTCAAAAGATATTTCAAACTGAGCGTTGCTCAAGCCAATATAAAAAAAATAATAAAATAAATAAATGATAAATAAATAACAATAATAATAATGCGTTACTCGGTACATTTTATATTATATATGAAATACTTATAATAACAAATAAAATTGTAATATACGCAACGTACAAAGTTCAACATATAATTTCTTAGTACAATTAATACATGTCCTCCCTTGAGATAGGGATTTTGTTTTTTATTATCTTTCTTATAGTTGAACATCACTATGATTATACATTTTATTTATTGTTCTTTAATTATTTATGAGACATTAAAAAAACATTTCAATATGAATATAAATCATAAAAAGCACATCATATTATTCACGTTATAAATATTTTAAAAAAATATGCAAAAACATAAAATATGGTTGTTGGGGTTAAAGAGAACATGATTAAGCATTCTAATTTCAAATTGAAAAAAAATGGGGTTAAAAAATTCGATGAGCTAACTAATATGAGGACGGCAAAGTAGCAGGCAGGAAAAAAAAAAAAAGTGGAATTGTTATTTCTAGTTGATATACATGTTTATCAAAGATTTTCATACCCCAAGTCTTTTACAAATAAACCATGTGTTAAAATAAAGAAACAACATTTCAAAGTATTGGTAAAGAAGTTGACTTAGTCTTGATTTGATTTTATATGGTTAAGGTCGAATATCAGGTTGATCCGACGATTTATAAGGGGTGCCATGTCACTATTTTTTCTCTATGCTCCGTCGGCAATATATAGTATAATGGCACATTAGTCACTTTATGTGTTGAGTAACATTAGGATACGACAACTAAAAACAAACTTTCATTCGAACTTTTGGAAATCCATTTTATCATAAAGATTAAAGATATGAAAAGTTACCACCTTTTTTAAACCACCAATGTACCACATCAAACAAGATGAAAATTTCCTTTGTTACTAGTATTATTCTATCTATAAAATCGCGTCAATACATTAAACTCTAGTTATATTACGTCAACTCATCACAAATATCTTATACTATTATTTCTATTATTTTTCTTGATATCAAATTATCAATGTCCGCTACGTATCTTTCATTTACATAATTTATTCATTCTACCAATGTTTTCTAGCTCGCTGACGCTGTCCCTTTTACGCGTGCCAAGAATTTTGAGATGGCCTATAAGATTAATGTATAATTTATAGTAAAATAATCTAATAAAACTTGAGATTTTATTTTTATTTATTTATTTTCTCCAAAGAACGGTACAACACTTGAAATCTGGCCCCCGTTTTAAACCATCTAAACGAGCAGACTCCGGGACCCGAATCATTAGGAGAGAACCGCGAAGAGAAACCCCTAGAACTCACGACTTACTTAACACGATGAAAAGAGAGGTTTGCTAAGAACTTAAGAAGAATAATTAGATAGAAAAACAGTTTTTAGACACAAGCCTAATATTCTACTCCCTAAATCTCAATTTATAAGTCCACTTAATTATTTTGAATTGTATCTAAAATAAAATGTTCAGATTATGTTTACAACCAATTGTAAAACGTTAAAATGGTAAATCAGAAATCTTATTGGTTGGTGGACATCGTAACGTTTGCATGTTTTAAAACAGTATTTATTTTCAAAATGGACTTATAATTCAGGATCTAGTAAATTGTGTGTATATATTTAGATTATTAAGTTGTTCATACTCTAAGTTTTTGATAAAGCATCTGTATTGAATTAATCGTAACCATAACTAGTTACATAATATTGACACACTTCAACTAGTACTAACCTTGTAACTGGAAGTTAAACCTTTTGTGGAAAAAACGAGCAACATTTATAACATGAATTTCATTTCTCAAAAGCAACACTATTATTGGGAATGCAATGTTGACGTTCTATTTATATAGCATTAATTGTTTCCCAAGTAAAATTACAATAAGAAAAGGAAGTTTGGCACCGTAATCTAGCCTTTTTAAATGTCTAGGGACCAATAACGTAACTTTAACTTGCGAGATAAAAAAAACGCGGCTTCATAGGAGTGGATAAGAAGTCACAAAATTATGTATGTCTTATCGGCCCAAAACTATGAGTTATATGCATTAGAGACCATCTTACTATAAGAAACTACAAACAAGCCCCTTATTCAAGTTTTTTTTTTCTTAGTCAAAATAAAACGACGTGCATGTGAAAAATAAGTAGTAACTCAATAAGTAGTTACATACTACCTCCGTCCCATAATTATTATCCGCGTTTGACTTTTGTAGTCTTTATTTTGTAACTTTGACCTTAAATATTTTTCTTTATATTATATAATACTTGATGAAAATTATACGAATGAAAATACATTTAAAACTCAATCTATTTATATATTTTGCATCAAGTAATATATATTACAAAGAAAAATATTTACAGTCAAAGTTGAAAGCTAAAGACTAAAAAAGTCATATATGGACAATAATTATGGGACGGAGGGAGTATCTAATTAGGTCAAAATTGTTAATAGAGATACAATTTGGTGTTTGCTTGTCGCAATTCTGTGTCATCTTTAGTTATCTTTACTAGATTGTAAAATTTACACGTATCAGCTTTTGCAATACCAAAAGATTGCTTACCGTTAGTGTTCATGACTTCATGCGTATATAGTTTATTGCAGAAAATAATTTTGGAAGTGTCAGTGATGTGTTTTGTCTTACCAAAAATGTTGAGATCAAGTCGTATGATCCTGATAAAGATGCAATTTTGTCAGAACTTGTTATCGACCTCCTATACGAAGATATGCATCTTCTCTTAGAGTTACGAAAAAGATTTTAGGTATATAAAGAAAGAGTTCAATTTAAAAAATGATAACAAAATAATCTAATGCAAAGATAGTTATATATCATGATATATTTATTATTGGGATTATTTCAATTGGCACTATGAAACCAACTACTGTATTGTAATTGTTAATAAGTTACTACAGTTTTTGTAGCCACAATAGTTGTTAAGCTTGCCATAAAATATATTTTTTTGCAAGTGCAACAACCTTACTTAATACATCGATGCAAGGTACGAAACAGATATGTTATAAATGGAGGAGGATCATCTAAAGTTGAAAAAACAACTTTAGTAAAGTTGGGAAAGTGTGAGCCATTGAATTTGATCCACTAGCTCAAATCAAAAGAAGATCTTTTGATTTGAGTCATTGGATCAAATCCAATGACTCACACTTCACCAACTTCACTAAAATTACTTTAAAAGATCCTCCTCCGTTATAAACAGTCACACATCTAACCAATTGTAAAGTTCAATTATATAGTTCTTTTAGCAATTTGTTTTCTTCTTTATGTTGTATGTATAGTGCCCAATGGTATTGACTCTCTTAATCTAATATCTCATTAAAAATGTGGGCAATCTATACACTAGATCTATAACTAAGGGAGCTTAAATAAAAATATCTCCAACTTCAAGAATATAATTTAAAGTTGATAAGCCCACCAAAGCACATACGTCATCCCATTAATGTTTTCCATATAAAATTACAAACTAAACATCAACGTGAAATGAACATGCCCACCATATTTGATCATCATACGATACAAATTAACGACTTAGTCAATGTCTTTTTTGTAAACTCGACCACAAACCACCTTTAGATTACTACCAAAAAGATCACAAGAGCCTTAAAAGGTGTTGTGATTCCTTTTTCTTTTTTGTTCAGGTGATACATCCAAAATCTCTTGTGTGCACTAATAAAGTTCTTATAAATGGAACTATTTTATTAGATGCTTTTGCTTTAAGTTTGAGAAAATTTGTTGCTAGTGTTAACTACTTTTTGATGTTTCCTTTTATAGTAAGTAATATTTGGTTTAAGAAAACTGAATTGCTGTGATCTTTTAGTTTTTTTGGAAATTGTGGGTAGAAAGTTGTATTGGGTCAATGATGAATGATGGTAGTCATGGTAGCTCCAGTGGTTTGCCTCCTTTCATCGCCAAGACGTATGAAATGGTTGACGATCCCTTAACTGATTTGATCGTCTCGTGGAGTCAGAGTAACAAGAGTTTTGTCGTGTGGAGTCCACGCGAATTTGCTGGTGAATTGCTTCCAAGATTCTTTAAACATAATAACTTCTCAAGCTTTATCAGACAGCTTAATACTTATGTAAGTCAACCTGTTCTTCCATTTCATTAACAGTTTGTTAAACAAAATACCAACGTAGTATTTTCAGTTGTCGCGTTTTAATATTATCAGAAGATGGTTTTGTGTTCCGTCTGCGTCATTAACTTTGTTTGCAAAATGAATCTCTCAGAAATCAGCTTTCAGAATGATAATCTTGATAGGAAAATGTTAAAATTATTTATCAAAACAAACAGGTAAACGAATGAGATTTTTCCTTGTTAATGATTCAGATGTACAAAATGTTAAATTTACGTATAAAAATGTTAAGTATTACATAAAAAAAAAGGTTGATATTACTGGTTACAAAGTATGTTGGTATATAATTCAAACAAAGTTATTAATCGAAATGTTTATCTGGTGTTTGTTTATAAATCTTGCAGGGTTTTCGAAAAATTGATCCTGAACTATGGGAGTTTGCGAATGAGGATTTTATAAGAGGTCAACCGCATCTTTTGAAGAACATCCACAGAAAAAAGCCGGTTCATAGTCATTCAGTCCAGAATCTTGCAAACAATGGAGCTTCTTCGTCATCTTCATTGACTGAATCCGATAAAACTAGATACAGAGAAACTATCAATAGGCTACAATACGAGAAAGAAACACTTTCTTTAGAGTTTCAAGGACACCAACAAGAGCAAGAACGCTTAGAACAGGAAGCACGTGCATTAACAGATCGTTTAAAGCGTGCTGGCAAACTCCAAAAAGACATCCTTTGTTGTCTAGATGAATTCTTGCAGAAACCACGTCATGAGTTCAAGTTCACACCACAATTAGTGCAAACAAACGATAGAAAGAGGAGGATGTCAGTGTTGCCTGAAACTAGTACTAATCAAGTTTGTCCTTTTAATATCCCAGTTCGTGAGAATATAAGCGCTGACGCCCTTTTAGCATTAGACACGGAATTGGTAGAGCAACTGGAATCGTCCCTCACGTTATGGGAAGGTATACTAAAAGACGTAGATGACACTTTTGAGAAACAAAGATGGTCATTGGAGTTAGATCACGAATCTGTAAGTTGTCCAGATAGTCCAACTATTACCTACCCATTAGAAGATATCAATATGGGTTCTAAAGAAAGTAAGATTGACATGAATTCTGAACCGGATAATGCTGTTGCCACTAAAGAAACGAGTGTTAATCTTAATGTTAACGATGTGTTTTGGGAACAGTTCTTGACCGAGAACCCTGGTGGTTCGACGACTAATAGTGTTGAGGAAGTTGCACAAGCGAATATAAAAGAAGTTGATGGAAGGAAGTTTTGGTGGAATATGAGGAGTATAAATAATCTTGCTGATCAGTTAGGGCAGCTAACTCCAGCAGAGACAACTTGAGGATGTAATTTATATTGTTTTTAGGGCATTTTACATGTAAATTACCTTACGAGATGAGTTTTTATGTTTGTAAATATAAGGAAATTAATCCAGACCTATATGTTTTGGTTTGTATATGTTGCATACACTTTTATAGTAGACCTATATGTTTGACGTTCGGTTAAAAAAAAAAAAAAAAAATCTCATTCTTATATATTTCGGCATGTGAGCTAAGGAACCTAACAGCACGAATCATGTATAACATTATGAGATTAACCGAACTATGAACATATAAGTACGATGTCAAAGTCTCCAGAAATAGTTGTAAACTTGTGCCCATGATTAATGCGGAAGAAGGAATGGAAGGTACATATCACTTTCAATAATAAAATCTAATAAAAAAACATCAACATGTCTCCATCACTTTATTTGGAACCACAAGAGTGAATAGAGCCATCAAGTTTCAAATCTGTGTTTTTTGACTAGTCAAATTCAATCCTTCTCCTCATTGACTATGAAGAAAGGGTCCCATTTTCAGCATTCAAAAGAAGATAAAAGACACATTAAATAAAAAGTTATGTGGAACTTGGTGTTCTACAATGAACAAAAGGATGCAATTTAATAAAAAGAGTACAATTGTTTACAACTACAAAAGGCCTACAAAGAACATTGAAAACTAAAATATATAAGAAATGCACATTTGCCTTTCCATTGTTCTTGGAGATGACTCTTATTAAAGAAAGCTAATAAACCTATAAAATTGATGACTAAAAATGAAAAGATTAACCCATTGTACATGTCTTTGTATTACCTCGGTGATCTAGTTGAAAGACACCTTCCACAAGAGACGAATCTCAGCAAAGCCCGTGGCTTTCTCGGTCTAAATTTTAGACGAGAAATCTGCATACAAAAGACCTCTTTAGTGAGTTTACAATAATAATAAATCAAAGCGTTAACCGTAAAACCGGGTGGGTCATGCAACTTTTCAATTATGTAATGGTCAAAACACGCCACGTCGGGTTGGGTCTAACTAGCGAACACTTTTGTCCATTTATTATTTAAAAACATTAATAACCAATGTGTATTATGATTACAAAAACAAAGTTATTACAACACGTTAAATACTTAAATTGACTCGTGTTAGGATATAGTAGCAATTCTTAGTGGACTAAAGTGTAATTAATCTATGTATAAGGATTTAAATACTTTGTCAATTATCTTGTGATCTTGAGATATCGACTTTTCTTGTGAACTTTTTGATTAATTCGGCGCTAAGCTCTCAGGTTTGTTGGAGGTTTTATTTATTTATTTATTTATTTTTTATTTTTTTATTATCTAACAACGCGTTTTAGAAAACACAATCCAAATTGACCCATCAAAGTAAATGGGTCGAAATTTCCATATATAAAGTTAATAACCATAGTAAACAAATACTTCATGTTACCTTCCGACGAGCAACTTTAGATGCCTTCCAGCATAACAAGCTTCTTGATCTCGGTTCCATTCTTCTGCAATTTTAAGAAAGAAAGTTACTACAAAGATTCATCATATCAACACACTAATTGGTGGCCCATTTAGCCCATTTACTTATGACAGAGCTGATTTTGATCATGTTTTATGTGTGATGGGTCAAATAGAAAAATAGCTTAAAGATAACGGGTCAATTAAGTCAAATGAGTCAATGGGTCGAAAGCCGCATAACGTATGTATTTTTTTAACATACGACCCTCAAATCCTTTTTTTCTTTCCAAAAGGTAAGTTGGTACACATTCCTAAAAGAAATGTAACTTAATACGTAGACTATTCTTAATTATATTTGACAACCAAAAGTTTGAAGTTTTAGACAAAAGAATGTTTCTGGTCAACCTGGCCCGTATCATAAAGTTTGACGAGTTACCCAACCCATACACTTTGCAACCTCTAAATGTAATTTTCGAGGGTAAAAGGAAGCTTACAGATTCTCTTGTTCAAGCTTTTCAGCAATGGAAACAGCTTTGCGTGCCGACCAACCGTTTCTTTGTGATTCTGCCTGCTGGATTACATTTGCAAGAGAGACTTTACCTTTTACTATGCTCCTACATTGATTTTGTTCCCCTAATATTTTTTGAAAACTTACACTTGAATTCTTGTGAGATGAGGTAGCTTCTACTTTATCATTGTTATCATAATGTGATACAGCTTTTCTTTCTCTGGGAGATGCTTCTACTTCAATGATCTCACTTCTTCGTTTTTCATACAAGTCTTCTTGGGATGCCCCTGATTCACTTCTCATTTCGATTGTAACTGGTGATCCAAGTACTTGCTCAAACGCTTTCAGAATGTGTGTTTTAAATTTTTCTGCCTTTGATTTTGTCACATGTGAAGTGAAAATAAGGTGAACCGTTGGAGCTGCAAAATGAAGAGAGTGATTACTATTTTCAACTTAGAAAAGAATCAGATAGTGTATCAAACTAAGGGGTGGTATGGCGTTTGGAAGTGCTTTTGCTGTTTATAGCTGTAATAGTCATATTTTGCTGAAATGCTGATTACTGATAAGTTGATAGATAAAACAGCCAAAAAGAACATCAAGGAAAAATGCAATATGAAATTTGAAGTCTCTCGGATTAGGTTAAAGGTAAGGATGAATTATAATTTTGTTTTATACCCTTAGAGCCTACCGTAAGCAGAGCTGGTGGCTCTCGTGTCATCCCACCAGCCCAACTCATGACGCCACCACGATACCAAATCTCGTGCCGTACCCACCAGCCCACGCGGTGAGTATTTTCCCATTTTTTTGTTGTATTTGTGTTTTATTGGGTTATGTGTGGGCCAGGGGGTGTCCTATAACCCCAACTTTTGGAGGGAGGGTGTTTTGTGCTGAGTTCTAGGTTCTAGTGTCATAGGAAAAAGTGATGGCAGCACTTTTACCCATGGCACCATGGGTACCTTATGATGCTCATAATAATCTGTTTTGCTGCAGATGGTATTATACTAATTCACTAACTGGCAATATAACCCAAAGAGACTAGATTTATGGGAAGGAAAAAGCACAAGTAAAGGGTATAACAAAATTACCTGCACCGAAACTAAGTGATGTCATCTTCCCTTCCTGATACAGGAACTCTCGTATGCTATTTATTTGGATATTCTCCAGCACCTCCAACCAAATTTCTTCGATTTCTTGCCTATATATACCTTCTTTCGTTTTCTTCTGAATTCCACTAGAGCTTCCACCATTTTTCACGAATCCCCTTTGCATTCCAACTGTCTCGCCATGGTCAAAGTTACTTTTCCGGGACCCATCTCTTCCACCACCCCCCAGTGGACTGTGATGAATGCTAGTATCCACAGATGTTGCAGGTAACACGTACTGCTGATCAGGAGCAAGTTGCAATAGAGCAGCGGTCAACCAAGTCAGCTTGTCATTCGACACTCTGAGCTGTTTTTCTGCTTCAGATAGCGTCTTTAATGCTAACCGCAACTTCTCCATATCTTCTTTAGATACTGAAAAATAAAACTGAATATGTAAGATAATGATGAAAAAAAAAAAAAAAGATTGTGTGTGCCTTATAATTGGATCTTAATGAACTGAAACTTACAAGCTTGTCGTCTAAAGAACTTCCTTTTTGGTCTTTCTTTCATGTAATTATAACTACCAGCAAGAATATCGGTTATTACAGTTGCAAGTTGTGACATTAAAGCTAATGGCTCAACACCAGACTCCATAATTTCTCTTAGATGTTTCACGGTATTAACTGTATCTGCTGATAATGCGAAATCGAGTAGGTCGACTAATTTGTCATCAGATATAAGTCCCACCTGTGAATTTCATATATATTTATTAGTCGGAAATTAGTATTATAACTTTATAGGGAAAAATAGGAGAAATACCAGTTCTTGAACAAGAGGAACAGATATTCTTTGCCCAAGAAGACTCAGTTGCTCGAGTGTCATTTCAGCATCCCTTAATGACCCATCAGATCTCGAGGCTATAAGCTTTAGTGCATCTTTATCAATTTCAAAGTCTTCTTTAGTTGAAATCCACTGTAGCGTATAGATAATATCTGCATCTTTCAACTTTGGGAAGAAGAACTTTTGACACCTGGACACTATTATATGTGGCAAAAGGTCAAGACTTGAATTAACAAGTACAAAAACCATACGCCTAGGAGCTCGATCAATAACCTTAGATATCGCACTCCACCATTCTGGAGGCAATGTACCACAATCATCAATAATGAACACTCGGTACTGTGAAGGTTGATGAGAAACAATCATATTTTCAATCATTTCCATAATACCTTTGTACCCGAGATTATTCATGGGACCTACTTCTCTTACACTCCGATTCTTCCCCATATCGTGTGCTACACAAGAATTGCAATACCCGCACGGTTTTGGATGATCCAAAGATTGGCAAGTTAATGCTCGAGCAAATATTCGTGCACACGAGGTCTTCCCAGTGCCATGGGGCCCATAAAATACATAAACTAAACCAACTTTCCTTTTGGCTATAGCATTTGACAGAGCTTGTACTGCTAAATTCTGTCCCACTAGATCACGAAACGTCCGTGGCATATACTTTTGAGTGAGATTTTGGTGCCTGCTCTTGTGCCGTTGGTTGCGGGATCGAGCTTCTGAAGCGAGATCAGAGTCTATTTCACTATTTAATAAGTTATCAACATAAAGACCTAACTCACCTGAATAATTATGAACCCAAGCAGACCGGTTTTCTGCACTGTCTTGAGACCCGTCCATTAATAAAGGCAGTGATTCACCATTTGTAGATGACGTAGAGTGATCAGACATAACGGGCATTTGACTCAAGTCTCGTTGGCCACCTCTCTTTGACCTTGAATCTGATAAACCACATGAGAGACTTCTTCCCATATCAAGAAATGATTTTCCCCGATCGTGAATTCTTGACCAATTAAATGGGATCCCGCAACCATTCTTTGGACCCCCCGTGACATTCTGTTCACCACCATGTTCTTCTATATGTTGTTTTGAATGCGATGCACCTTCATCTACGAAATTAGAAGCCATTGACATCTCCTTTTTGGCTACCCGAGGAACTCTTCCTCTACCTTTAAACTTCCGCCTTTTGCCCCTATTAAGACTGTCATGTCTTCCGTGTACACGATTATGTGATGAAGCAACATTGTCGCTATCGATAGGAACATCATTTAATTGCTGAGAAAGAGTCTTCACGTGATCCTCTTGCTTACTTTTCCGCCCTTTTTGTTTGCTTATATTATCAGAACTTCCCGGATAAATATCACGAGCCAAATTAGCAGCATCTAATGGTGAATCATCTTTAAAGCTTCTTCCACTAGATCCTTCTTTCTTGTCTCTTCTACGAATTACATCGCTCGGGCCAACATTTGATGATGAGTTACCTGATAAAGCAGTGGACCGTCTTCCACCACCACTAACATCCTTTTCAACCCGTTTTGCTTGCTGGTCAAGGGCAGAAGGGGACTGAAATGCAGGTGGACTCATGGACGGATCTCTTAAAGATCGTGACCTTTGAAGAACAACAAGGTCCCTAATAAGGGACCTATCGGTCATTACAGGACTATTTTTATGCATATGGTTTTTCAAGTGAATACAGTTTGTTAAATGAATATGGTTGCGTAGATGATCACTAATATCACCATTAGCATCTTTAAGTATCCGATCACGAACAACTCTGGTCATGATCCGGTTCTGGCTAACGAAAAGGAACAATAAAGATAACGTATCAGAAAATATGGCATTTTTTTTCTCATTTATGTCTCTCAAACACCCATAGAAACAAACACTAAAAATCAAATCAAAATCTTCAAATGCAACGTAACTACCTCAAATTCTAATCCATCACAATGCAATCAATTTGAAAACCACCGAATATTCATAACTTACATTAGCTAACACCAATTTGAATTAACCTAGAATAACACTAAAATCAAGTCAAATTTAGTAAAATACAAGGTTACCAGTTACACCCCAAAATCTATTTAATTACAATACAATCATTCTAATAACAACCCAATATCCTAAACTGAAAATTATTTATGCTTAAAAAAATCTTAAAATTGAAATTAAACAAACCCCATTTCAAGAAAAGACTCGAAAAAACAATGACAACATACAAAACACTAAAAAACAAAATCTTGAAATACAAATCAATGCCCCAAAATCTAATCCATTAAAAACAAATCATTTTAACAACAACCCATTATCCCAATCTTAAATCTAATTAAAACCCATTTTAACAAACCTAAAAAAAAATCACTTTTATATATAATACGGAGTAGTATAATACTAAGTACTAACACAAAGTCATTAAAAAAAATAACAAAAGGCCATATGAAGAAACACATAAAATGCAACTTTTAAAGCATTCAACACCCACCCACTTGAAAAAAATCTGTGAAAAACATAAATTTGGTAGTTCACTTTACATTAAACAAATAACAAATAAAAAAAATCACAAGCAAATAATTCACCTGAATTAGAGGCAAAGATGCAAGTGACCCGTTGTCTTCATTAAATCTGAGATCCTTTTTCTTTTATTTAGTTCACATGTCTGTGTTTTGTTTTTTTGTTTTTGAACACACAGTTGAAAGTGTAAATGTGTGTTTTATTTAAACACACGGACTAAAATGAGTCTACTAGTGTTAGTTATTTAGTAACAAGAATAGACTGTGAAGATGGTGGTCTAGAGAGAGAAAGTGAGAAACAAGGGAGCATGGGGTGATGTAAAGAGTAAATTTGTTTGATGCTGACAAATAGTGCTTGGGAACTTGACACTTCTTTGCTTAATGAAAAAACATTTGACTGTTTTTATGTGTTTTGTGAGTGAGGGTGTGAATGAGTGTTTTGTCAATCATTTATTTGGAGTCAAATAATTTGGGTTTTCAGATTTGATTGTTGAATTAACTACTGTCTCAATGGAGTAATGTTTATTCTAGATTTGATTGTTGAATTAACTATCTCAATGTAAAGTTTATTCTTAGTTTTTTCAATAAAGAAAAGTCAAATTTAAAAAGGAAATACTTTATTTTAAAAATCAATCAAATCTTATTATTTTTTACTTTTCTTATTTTTTTTCCTCCTTAATTGCAACTAAAAACATAAATTTTTATATTTTTTTATAATTTTCTTTCTTAAGTGATACTCGAAAATACAATATTACATATTGATAATTTTTTAAAAAAATAAAGATAAATTAATTATCTCATAGTATATACATCTTTTAATAAAGGAATAATTTTTTTATAAATTGAGTATTCTGATTGTGCATGGCAAAAATAATAATAATAATAATAATAATAATAATAATAATAATAATATATAAGAAGTAAAATAAGAAATACTCCGTATAACAAACCGAATTTGTGTGAATGCATAATCCTTTCAAGTATATATACTAGTGTTCTTGTGATCTATCTAGAACCTATATTCAAAATTTCAAATCGTAACGGAAATTTGTAACAAAATTGTGGGTACAAGAGATAGTCTGCAGCTTAGAATGCATGAGATAGTCTGATTGTAGTGAGCGATCACTAGGCTTACGTATAAAGGAACACTACATTGAGATGATCAGTACAAGGAAATCCTCTATTCGTTTTTACATCAAGATACTCGGTCATGCAAAAACAGGATGATTTCATATTCATGGCCACAAGTTTAAGGTATGTAATCGTTCTAGTCGGATTCAACATAGGAACGACCAGTCAAATTGACTTGACTAAGATTTGGATAGAATTTAATTTGTCTGACGAGTTGCATGGGTGAATGGTCTTTTGTCTAAGGTGTTTGTTATATACTTACATGTACATCCCTACATGTTAATGTATCAAAAGACCGAGTCATCACACACCATGTGCTTGTGCTTACTTATCGAATGCAGCCTTATTAACTATCAAGGTAAGTTACAACAAAAGAGCTTTGGTTCAGTTGGTACTCACCTTCGAAAAACCAATGGGCTCACTAGAAAAGTTTTGTGGATAAAATGTTAAGGGTTCGAGTCTCGCCTCTTACTCGCTTCAGTTGGTATCCCACTATGCCAGCAGAGTTGCCGTTCAAAAAAATGTTCATTGCAACAGCTAAACGTGACTACAAATGGGCGCTTTTATAATAAAATGAATGTAAAAACCCTCTTAAATGGATTGAGATGTGTAAAACAATGAAACATCGTAAGTTAACCCGCTTTTATAATAAAATGGATGTGTACTTGTGTTTGTATCTGAAAACGAATAGATTGGGATACTATATAAATTGAGATGTCTTAAACAAAATCACCATTGATACTTAGAGGCACTAATTACAGATACCCTCCAAACAATAAATCCAAAAGTCCCAAATGAAGCACACAAATTAATGTTTTGAGTTGACCCTAATAAAGTCAACATGTGAATCCTAAAAGCCTCACATGTTTCAAGCAACGTTTAAATGGTTGTGCGACTGTCAAAAATTAATTTTCTAACACTTGATTTTATGTTGTAAACGAACTGAACGTACAGTGAATATTCAATAAACCGTTTGGTAAAATATTTGTTTATGTTCGTTTATTTATTAAATGAACGAACATGAATAATATTTTACGTTCGTTTAGTTAAATGAACGAACATTAACAAAAGTCATGTCCGTTTATTTATGTTCGTAAACGTCCGATTATACGTTCGTTTATGTTTATTTATTTATATATGTTCGTATATCGTATCTTTAAATTGTATAATTTTAAAATTAGTTTGTTTAAACAAAGTAACACATATAAAACAATACATTATGTATTATTTAACAAAGTTTATGTTGGTTTGTCTATATTCATTTGTGTTCGATCGTTTGTGTTCGTTTAGTATCTTAATGAACGAACATAAACGAACATGGACATCTCATTTTCTTAATAAATGAACATGAACAAGAAAACTCATCCGTTTAAGCGTTCGTGTTCGTTTATTTATCCGGTTAAAATTAAATAAACGAAAATGAATAAGGCTCCATTCGTGTTCGCCCGGTTCGTTTACAGCCCTACTTGATTCAACATAAACTGGGCAACCGGGGAGGCATCGGTGTACATATTATCCCTAAAAGTTGAGCTTTTTCATCTCTAGGGCTGGACGTAATGGATGGTGGTGTACCACCATCACCACACGCCAACCCCACTACCTCTCGTCTCCAACCGCGCGGCAAGGTCCAATTTTTGCACTTGTTTGCGGGGAAGACCACCTTTTTATGTGTGTGTTTGTGCGGTATGTTGCAGGGTAATGTTTGTATAAAGTGACGTACTTTTATGTTTTTGGTTTGGTGGTGACAGTTTGATAATATGTTGAATGGTGATGTTGCGTTGACGTGAAAGTGATGAGTTCGGTAACTATTAACTTCAGCCTAATATACATGACTTAACCGATATATATTCCGGTGGCAATTCCCAAATTCTATCACGACCGTCCTAAGGTGTTCGTCATCGGCTGAGAATGTAGATCAATTATCAATAAGTAAGGCCCCAGAGAACACACTTTACATTACCTTGGATAATTCACTGATAGGGCACACTTTGCTGTGTGTCCTGTACGTTTATTTGGGATAGGTAAGACATATAAGTCTATGGACCTTACAGTACACGGAAAGCTATGTTTTGGGAGCATAAAGCTGAATAAGCATTACATTTGATCCATATGTAGCCAAAACATCCGCTTATACTAAGGCTGCATGCAATAATGACCATTAATAAGGGTCAATCCCCCTTACTTTTTCTGTCACGTCAGCTTTCTCTCTTCAGCGACCTGCAGGCGATTCAGTGCCACAGTAAGGGCGACATAGTTCAATTTTTTTTTTTAATTTTTTTAACACAAACTAAAATTTCATTCATAATTAAAACGTTACATACTAATTCAACTAAGATAAAAACATTACAACACTTATTAAAACATTACAACATAAAAACTAATCATCTAGGTTGTATTGTTCCTTGATCGAGTCTTTGAGTTCTTGCATATTCGTCACACGCTCTTTGGTAAATATTGAGATCATTCGCACCACTTCCATAATTCTCATAACAATTGTCGTAAATGGCACAAAATGCACCAACTCTAGGACGAATCCTATTTTTCCACTTGCTAGTAATTGAGTTGTACGATATCCCTTCACCGACCTCCTTTTTAAAGTATGTAATCACTTTCTTCCAAAATCCCTTAGAATTTTGGTTGGTTCCAACTATGCGATCCTCCGACGAATCACACCAAGCCATGCACAACGCAATTTCTTCATCTTTTGACCAATTCGAGATATCTTTGTCAACCTTTTCCTCAACCTCTTTCTCAACCGCCTTCTTCTTAGCCTTTGTAGCACGCTTCTTTGGTTTGACCGGTGACATCTCTTCAGAAATAGTGTTGTCGTCATCACCAACAAGATCATCATTTGGAACCGAATCGTGATACGATCCGTGACCCGAACCTGGATAACCCGGTGACATTTGTTGACACGGATAACCCGAACCGGTTCCAACATAAAAATCCGGATTGTTTTCTAATTGTTCCATAAAATCACAAGCATCAAGATTGATGTTGTTTACCGGAGAATAATTTTGATAATTAGAGTAGGAAGACATTGATGAGTCCATTGTTGGACGATAGCACGATTCGGGGGAGCCATACATAGATTGTTGGCTTCGACGAGAGTTGCTTTGTTGTGGTTGTTGGTTGTTTTGATACGGGGGAACAAATGGACGATTAATATTACGATGCATAGCAAATGGATTGAATGTTTGTTGTTGTGGAGGTCGTTGAGATTCGTAATCAAGAGAACGAGGTCAGAAATTGATGGTTGGTGACACACCGGTTAACCGGAAAGTCGAATCCGGTGATACTTGCGGGATGTTTTGTTGTGGTAAACGGGATTTCCGGCCTTTTGCTTGTTGTTGTGGTGTTTTCTTAGACATTTTTAATAGAAAGAAGTGTGAGATTGTGTGAATTGAAGTGTTGTTTAGTTGTGTATTTATAGGGTTTTTTTTTTTTTTTTATCCGATTAATTGTTATGCTGACCGATTTTCAACCAAACCGATTTATAAGACCGATTAGTGAAAACGGGGCAGTTAATCCTCGCCTAGCGATTATTCGCCGATTAATTGGCCGCCTAGGCCCATTTTTACAACACTGGTTACAATGTATACAAGTTAGAGATGAAAAATGAATTAGAAAAATAAGTTTCAATTAACATCTTATGAATTCGAGGCATTGAAGAAATTAATTAATGTATACTAATGAATGTTATGAGATTCAAGGCATTGAAGAAATTGTGGAATTTTTTATTAACTATTAATTTATAATTTCGTTGGGACTAATATATATACATTGGGTTTCAAAAAAATTATTATCTTATTATTTTATCGATTGTTGTCCAAATTTATATTAGTACCAAGTTGGAATTAGACAAATTTTTAATTGTATCAAAGTTATTAATTTATCAAGTATTAATTTATAGAAGTTTTACTGTAAATTCAACCATCAAAAATCAATTGCTCTAATGCAAAAAGCTTTGCAATAGCTTTTCCATAAAAATGTGATTTAAAAACAAGAATCAGTAACCACTTGTGAACTCGTAACAATATCCACGAGTAGAAAGTCATTCTTCCAACCACTTGACACCAATCAAGTCATTTTTTTAATTGTTTTAAAAAGTCATTTTTCTCGATGGTAAAAAGCTTTTAAAAGTTTTTCGAAACAATAAAAGCTTTTGATCAAGCATCGCATTACGGATGCTCTAATTGAGCTCAGAGAATTGTTTAGTAATTTGCTATTCAAAATCTCCACATATGCACCCAAATAACTTAATGCAACATATATACCCAAATAACTTAAAAATGTTTATTCAAAATATGTTGTGGTTTACTTTTTGCTACCCAATTTGATTTTATTGTATCATATTAATGCATGCATGTTTCCATTTTAATTGATAATCAAAAAATTCCTTTATACAAGATAAAATATTTAGAGATTTGTAACTTTATCGAAAGAATTAAACTATGGGTTTTACTAGAGTTTATAATGATGCATGGTATGTGTTCACTATGTTTTTCTTGTCAACTTTCATGCGTAGCCGCAACTGAACTATACAAAAAGCAAAAGGCTTTGCTCTCGATGTGAGTGTGAGATTTAAAGGTCAATATTGTCAAATGAGTTTTCAGTTCTGTACAATAACCTAAGTTATTGTTCCTTTGGAACTAGACATTGTCAAGCTTTTCCAATGAATTTGAATCATACCTCCCATATGTACAACCTAAACTTTTCTATTCAAATACCTAATACGAGTATTATAGATCGTCCATGAGTAGAAAGTAAATTTTTCTTAGGATTTTGAACTTTCAAGACAAACAAAAAGTTGCGGCTGTCACCTTAAAAGTAGAATCAAACTCTTTGTCAAAAGTCGCTTTTAAAACATGGTTTTGGTTAACAACTAGTATTTGGCATACTTTATAAAATTTTCTTAGATTTGTAAGAAAATAACTACCGTATATAATAGCATCAAATACCATCTGAGTTACTGTCTCAATTAAAAAGTAGTAACAATTTTCAATGTTAAAGCACTCAAAGTTCCTGTGTATAATCTTCTTTATAGCAATACCAAAAATGATCCATTTATCCAAACTTTTTAGCTCATAATAAATGTATAAAATATAAAAGTACACGCTCTTTTAGTGCGTGAAAAAATGTTGCGTGAAAATTTTTATACAGATCTCAACATTTGCAAATATATACAAAAATAGCCAAAAGTTCACAAGAAAAAGTATGGACAAAAAAAATTCTAAAGTATACACATATAAATGTGGAAGAATCATCCATATTTCCACCCCATAAGCATGTAGACATCATATAAAAGACCACATTTACAAATGTTGCCACAAGTGTCGATCGGAGCAGCGTTAGTCGAAACGAGAGAACGTCGGCGTCGACCGGATTATTTAACCGGCGGATGAACGACGACGATATGAATAGTGATCGGAGCAAAGAAAATGATGACGCCATAGTGATAGTGAGTGAGACTAGTTAGAGTGCGTGAGGTTTAATTATGGGTAACCTGCAAATTATGTCCTTAACGTTTGTCATTTTTGCAAAAAATGTCCTTAATTTTGAAATTAACGTTTCGACTTTTTGTGAAAAATTGGGTTTCCCCAAGCCCACATCGACCGGCCATAATCCCTAAGGGGATCCAAAACCTTCTTTTTCTCTAATTTTCATCTATAGTCCTTATCTTTAATATTTAACGACCGTTAGTCAATTACCGTTAATTACTTAACGCTCGTTAGTCATTTTGTGTAATTAATAATTATATATAACATTTTATATTTAATTATTAAACATTAATTCTTCATACGTAAAGTGTGCAATCACGTGATCTCGATTTCGATCCTAACATATACTTAATAAATATTGTCCATAAAACTAACAGCTCCCACTTGGACATATCTTAATAGTGTAATCACATTGGTTAGCGTCTGGCAATACGCCAATGCCTCTAGTACAACTCGAGTAAGGTCTCCTGGAAAAACCTTTTGATGATTCATCATCATTATTATCCTTTTGTTTCTAATACCATGCTAAATAAGGATACAGATCTAAATCATTCCTTTATTTAACTATTATGTTTCTCGTTGCTTGTGATTGAGCAAAATTACCAAATCTTTCGAACGTATTCCAGGAAGATCTTGGGCGTGGCCACGCAAACATCTTGTCAACCCTACGAGGGGCCTAGCAGTATTAAACTCCAAAATGAATTTGAAAGAACAAATTCTTTATTGACTACAAACAAAACCCATGAACTTTGTAACACTTCAGAAAATAATCATTATAACTACCAGTTACGTATAGCGTTAAATTGTTCAACAGAAATGCAATACATTCATGCCAGTTCTCTGGTATCTCAGGTCTGAGGATAACTATTCATGATTTACTTAATGACAAGATCCATAAAGTACAATCATGTATTTTGAGATAAGTCCTATATTTAATTCATTGAATATCATGTGAATTTGGTATGTCAACGCATTAATATACTTTCAAGTATATTTTACCAAAACTCAGATTTGTCTTAGTTTAATGATATTTTCATATCATTAATTGACAACGGACGATTTTAGAATAACTAAATTATTCACGGATTAAACATGCAAATATAGGATACAAATATTAAAGAATGAAAAATAAACATAACAAATATTTTATTTCATTAAAAATAATAAATGTTTACAATATCCTGATATTGCGATATTTAATTTATACAGTCTCGTTTGTTTTTATTGATGACAAACATATAACTTAATACATAACGTAAAATGTATAAGTTACTCGTAATCACATTTTGTCTCAACATACATTCAACACCTCTCAACGTCTCGAGTCCTCATATGCTAGAATATAGGTTCGTACATGTTTGTTATGTGGCATTATGATCAAACCCCTTAACTAACCATTTAGAATGATTAAAATACTTTTAGAGTATTTAAGTATTTTAGGTGTTAAAGTACACTTTAGGTGTCACATTAGGTATCTAAGTAATATTAGTATGTTTACAATCTATAGAAAATGTGTCATATAACAACATAAGTACATCAAACATTTTTAGTAACTTACTAAATATCATATAGCAAGTTAATACATTTTCTAGTAACTTTACAAGTTTACTTTCATACACATTTTAATCTAAAATGGAAATATACTATGACATCTTGGCATGCATCATATGAAAGATATTGCATATACTTTGTTTAGATTTACACACAAGTATCTCATGGTTGACTTTGGAAGATCTTGTGAATATTTTGTTAAGATTTGGAAAGATTTTCTGTCAGCCCTGGAGGAACTCTTCAGGACAACGGACGGAACCCTCCAAAGGGTTCTGCCGTATCCTTGGGTTGATCAGGTTGTTTTTCTATTAATAGTAGCCCATTGTTTTCCTTATGGTTTTTAACACACAAGAACACACATTCTCTCTACCCTTCTTGCATCATTTAGATCAGTAGTAACATAGATCATACACCCTCATTATCATGATCATAATGCTTCTAACTTCCATTATGTTGTAAGCATACTCCCGAAATGATCATGTGAAGCAAGATCAAGGATCTTGAGTCATCATCCACCACAAGCATACATATGTGAAGATCTATCACAGCAAGCCCATGGAACTTGTGATCTTCATCCATTGAAGGCTTCTTATTTAAGAAGTTCATTTAGATTAGTCATTCATATCCATTAGACTTTTATGTCATCGATCATCATTGTATCATCACAATATATTCACCAAACTAGATTAGATGGTTTATGTGTTTGTGCCATAAAACACAAGGTTTTTATGTTGTGCCACAAAACATAGCGGGAGTGGTTGTACCCTTGTAAAAGAACTCGACATCTAGCTTAGTGTTAGAAATGTTGTATAGGCGATGTTAGGATGGTTCTACCTCGAACTAGAACCCGGTATTTAGCTTTGTACCGGAAAAAGAGTAAGCGACGTTTGTAAGATTTTCTCCACCGAGAAGGGAGCTTGTTGATCTAGGGAAGTAACTCTCGAGTTGGGTACTCGGGGAGTGGAGTAGGGCGGAGAGGAGCTCCGTGGCCGAACCACTATAAATAACCATGTTCGGTTTGCGCTTTCTTTTACTTATTGCTTTACTTTTATGTTTGCATTATGTGATTGCTTGTGTTGTGACTTGTTGATTATACTTGTGTGATAACATGTCTTAAGTTTATGCTAGTCAGAAACTACACGTGAGATCTTTCATATTAGAACAAGCTAAAATTGGATATTTGATACAACAATTAACAAAGTTTTTAAACGGTAACGTATTCACCCCCCCCCCCCCCCTCTACGTTTTCGCATATCTTTTATCTAAATACTAATCACAATCATGCATGAAACTAATAGCTAAACGATGTACAATGCCATTGGCAAGTTCAGTAAGCTTTTCTTTAGATAAAGTCTTAGTGAAAGGATCAGCTAAGTTGTCATCAGTGTGAACTTTTAGCAGATTAATTTCACCTTCGCGGACTTAATCTCGAACAGAGTGATACTTCCGTAGAAAATGTCTGGTGCCCTTCATGTGTAACACCCCAACCCGACAAGGGTCAAAATGCCACATTATGGTGTCAATCAAAACATAAAAACGCAAGCGGAAGACTTATAAACATAATGATTACAAAGGTGTTCTAATGAAAATAATGAAATACTAGCTCTAAACATATTGAGTTCCAAAACTGAAATACAATCCAAGCCAAATCTAATTGGAGGTAAATCCAAGTCTAATCCAAAAGCAAATGGGTATCTATCATCAGGGTGGTCCACTAAGAGCTCATATTCACTCTTTACTCAATCCCAGCTTCCAACCTAAAACCTGTCGTAGGAAAAGAAATGCGGATGAGCTTAAAAAGCCCAGTGAACAAATATAACCAAAACGAATAATCGAACATATATATAAGTATAAGGAAAAGGAACATAAGCTCCTGTTGAACGAATATCATCTGTCAAACGAATAAGAGATCAAGGATTAACTGAACAAAATGTCATATATCATAAGAAGCAACTTATAGCGAAACATGAGGAGATCATAATGAAGTCAAAGGAATCAAACATAGAATAATAATCATATAACAGAACCGAAATGCCCATCGAGCTCAGAAAGCATGCAACATGCTTAGTCACATAATCATATCCATATATCCGTTAAATCATAAGTTGTACAAGGAGTAGCTAGCTCCAATGTACCAGAAGTGAAATGGGGTGCATGGCACGCACTACCAATCACTAAGTCAAACCTATCCAAATAGACAAATACCTAGGATGCATCCATACACTCCCTGTAAAACAAAATAAATATGCAAGTACGAGACTATACATAAATATAACATAATGGCCATGTGCGTATATAATCATATAATCAAAACAGAAAGGAACGCCATGGATCAATCACATCTCAATAGAAAGTGTCATGCCATTGGTGCCTCAATGACATGGCCATGGTACCTCCATGGCTAGTTCAGAAATAGCTCGGGCAACAGAACAGAACAAAGCAAAGTAAAGCAAAGCAAAGCTATCCATAATCATAACAGAGCTACTATAGCATAATTAATCAGAGCATATCACTAGAACAAAATCTCATATAAATGAGATAGTATATAGATCATCATAACAGAATGGATAGCAAACAGAATCATATCAAATGATAATATCAAACGGATCATATCAATGAATCATGTCAAACGAAATCATATCAAAGCAAATTAATCAAGTTGAGGATCGAAAAGTCATTAGATCAGAACCCTTACAGAGAAACGGTAGAATATCTATACATCAAACCGCAAATGAAACCATATGAGAAAACACAAGGATCTGAAGTTACTCCTTCTTCAGTGAATCTACACGAATTAATGATCGTTGATACGGGATTGCAGACTCGCAAAAGTTTTACTTCTCAAGGGATTTTGAGAAGCTTGTAATCCTTCAGGCAGTGTACCTGACCGGTGTAGTATAGTGAGTGGCAAGTACCGGGGGATTGATCGTTCTCTAGGGGAATAGTGTCGTTAGGATTGAAAGCTATGTCAACTAGGTCTAGAGGTGAGGGATGATTCTTTTTGTGTTTTTATATTTTATGAAAGCAATTAAAATCTCAGGTATTTGGAAGATTGGGCGAAATTAGTTGCTAGTCAACTAACCCAAAAACTAATAATAAACAAAATAAAATAAAATAACAAGAAAATAAATGTGGTGGATTATTTATGAGAGAAAAATGTGTTTACTTAGATTTCACTACTCCCTAGTTATCCCCTACTAATTCATTGATTTGTCACAATTGTTTAGATGAAGGATTGTATTCCTTAATACCATTCGTGGGGGCGTGTACGTCCTTCCCCAACCCTATGAGCTTCTATCTCTTCTTATGACGACACATTTAGTATCCTATCATAGTCTCATTAATAGTTACTCATGCATTAAATACAACCAATAAAACCATAGTATACATCCGATTACGTTTCTTAAGACATTCAAGCTTGTTACTGTATAGGAGATTAGCCAGTTTTCTTAATCCTAACGCTAGTCAACCAACCAAACAATCAATAAAAAATCAACAATCAATAATTAATAACTAGGTTTCATTAGATCTAAGCAAACACTAGGAAATCTAAGCTAGCATGTTAATGTAAAGAAAAGACAAACAATTAATCAAACAACACATAGACATATTGAATGATTAAAGGAAGAACTTATCTTTAATTGAACATGGAAGAAAAAGAGGGTTTGAAACCCTAAAATTACTGAGAAATCGTGCTAGGGTTTTTCTCCAAAGTTACACACAAAGTTCCACCACACAATGAATGAAAATACCAAAACTATATATAGATTTACAACTCTGACGGCGTCGGGTTATAGATCCTGACGCCGTCAACTCGTCGTGTCTTAGGGTTTCGTATCGCCCAAGAGACCTCTGACGCCGTCCCTTATAAACTTCACTTGGCCATCTCGTGTTAGTGTAAAGCCAGGCGGCCTCGCCTTTTTTGTACCTGACGCCGTCCCGTAGTAATTTCCAAATTCTTTTCTGGGGCGCCTAGTGTAAAAATCCATCGCATCACTTCATAAGGCGACGACATCAGCTCCAAAGCGTGATGTCGTCCGGTGTTAATTCCAGACTTTTCTTGGTTTTTTTGTTTTCTTCATTCTTGAGCATAAAAACGTCCGAAAAGCTCCAAAATGCTACATTTTCTAGAATTCACGTCCCAGGTACCTAAAATAACAAAAAAAAAATAATTTAAGGTGATATTTGACCATAAAAACACGATTTAGGGCTTAAATGACCGCCTAAAAACATATCAGAAAAATCCTTATCAAATACCCTTACACTTGGGATTTGCTTGTCCTCAAACAAATGAGCTTTTATACCAATCAAAATACAAGTTAGGGGTCATTTAACATCAATATAAAAGTAATTACAGTAAATGATTGCTCCAACTTAGTCAAAACAAGCACGAAAATTATATACTAGCACCTCACATATAGTGTTTGGATACTCTCATCTCTCGGGTGTTATAAATTTATATATCACAAATGAAAATGGAAAAGATATCTCTCACTACTTGTCATAGCACATAGATTACCATAGGCTTAGGAAAGGATCAAAAACCTCCACCACTTTGGCGGAAGCACCTAGGATAAACTATCAAAGAGGTCTTTCAAAGGTTTATTGATGTACGTGGGGATCGCACCCTCGCAACAGGTTTTACCTCTCAAGGGATCTCGAGAAGCTTACAACCCCCACCAGGCAGTGTACCTGATCGTTGTAGTATAGTATAGTGACAAGTACCGGGGGATTGATCATTCAACTCAGGAATAATGTTGCTAGGATTAGGAAAGTTGTGTTTACTTAGGTTTCATTACTCCCTAGATATCTTTTACAGGTTGATAGCTTGTTACAATTGCATGGATGACGGGTCATATTCCTTAATACTAGTCGTAGGGTCGTGTACAATATTCCCTAACTCTATAGGATCCTACTTCACTCCTATGTTGAGCCGTTAGAAGCTTCTAACATGGGATCATTAGAATTCTTCTACGCATTAAATACAACCAAAAATCGTAGTACACCTCCGATAATGTTTCTTAAGACGTTCAAGCAAGTTACCAATGGAAGTCTGCCAGTTTTCTTAAGCCTAACATCGAATACAATCATCCGTAACAATTATAAACAAACAATCAACCCATAATTAACATCTAGGTTTCACTACATCTAATCAAACACAAAAGAAATCTAGCCTAGCATGTTAAATAGAAGACAAGCGTAAGATATAATCAAACAACACATAGACATATTGAATGATTTGAATGGATACTTATATTTAATTGAACATGAAAAATTCAAGGGGTTGAAACCCTTGAAAAGCTGATAAAATTCGAACTAGGGTTTATTCCCTCAAAGTTGCACACCAATGAATGAAATTTGGAAAACTATATATAGATTACACATCGTGACGGCGTCATGTATTGGATTGTGACGCCGTCAACTCGACGCCAAAATGAAATCGTATTGCCTAGATCTACTTGTGATGCCGTCATGTGTAGTTGAGCTCTGGGCCGTCACTAATGTTTGGACCATGACGGCCTTGGGTGACGCCGTCATCTCCTATGCTTAAAAACTCTTTCGATCGTCACGTGTATTTTCCACTTACACCTCTTTTGTAACTCTTGACGCCATCATGTGGAGAGTCTTGACGCCGTCAGGTACTGTTCCAACAAGAAAAATTGAGACTTTGCCGTTTTCTTCACTTTTATGCTCCAAAAACGTCCAACATGCTTCCTTTTCCAGATTTCTCTCCAAAAGTACCTAAAATGACAAAAGGAACGACTTAACTAAAGCTAACTATGACCAACATAAATATAAAAGAAACGGGATGGTAGTCCGTATTTTTTTTCTACTTTTCTTTTTCTATTTTTTTTCATACACTCTTGCCCTACCATCCAAAATAATAAATCAAGGGGGCTCGTTTCCTCCCCTTACACTTGAACTTTTACATAATTAAAAATAAAGACTCGAATCAAGATAATCGAAACACTTGGAGTACTTTAAGACATTAACGCATATATGGGGGTAATAAATGATGTTCTTCCCCATTACTCCATTACACTAGTACTTTACCCATGAGTCCCAATCGTCCCAAAACAATATGTACAAGATATGACTCGACCTAGCAACCATGTAATCAATTAGACAATTAACTAAGGGTTTAAACAAATAACAATAATGCACTAAAGATGAGTGCATACAAGGTAGGCTAAGGTGATTTGGGTGTACATTTGGGGTGGATTGTAAACAAATTCTTCCTTTAAGTAAGATGCTTAAAGTTAGAAACGAAAAAGATAGGCTCTGAGGGGTGTAGGAGAATTACTTGTCCAATGAATTCAATGTAATTATAATACAGGTTTAAAACAAGGGTTATCCTAATGCCTCTTATAATATAGTAAATCCTAACAACACGAATGTAGTCTCACTAGCGGTCTCGAAATGCATCGCTAACGCAAATTCTAGAATCTAAATATTACCGGTACACTCACAAGCACTAAAGATAAATGCTTTTTCCTAATAATCTAAAGGCGAACCTCACATATCTGTGGTAGAAATTTTTGAGTGGTACGGTTTTTTGTGCTAGTCATATAATTCCTATCCATGAGACGCTTATTAAGACTAAACTTTCACTACTATATGTTGCAAAAAAATTTAAATTTGGTGCCAAATTTACCCTAAAAAGTATTTCTTTCAGTTTTATTACACATTAACTATTAAACAAAACAAAAATCAAGCGAAGTTGTAGTTTCTAAGGTATCCCAATTTACCCCTTACACTTAAGTCGAACATTGTCCTCAATGTTTCAACAAAAAGTAATAAAGTAGAGATAAATGAAAATGAAATAAACTAATACTCCCCTAATTCGCTCGGTATGGACGATGTGGAAACATGGTTAAATCCTCCTCCAAGAAAATGAACATGTAAAGCTTCATTCCTGAAATATAATCATCTTCTTGTCCAATATAACCTGTTAAACAACAAATAAAAGAAACACGAAACCAAAGCATCAAACCGAAAAAAAAAATCACAACTAGATGCAATTCCAGACTTAGAAATAAAAACAAACAAATTAAAGGATATGATACTTGTGGAATAGATTACAAATAACATACAGGAAAATTGGACATTTAAGATGTAACACCCCAACCCAACAAGGGTAAAAGTGTCACAATAATATGGTGTTACATCATAACAAACATGTGGAAAACTAGAAGGGGGGGGGGGGGTTGAATAGTTTTCCCCTCTTTTTCGTTTATAAAAAGTTTATTTCAAAATGTTGATTCGAATTTATTCAATTGTTTGTTTGAAAAACCTTCAATTAGAGTTTAGTATGAAAACAACATATAATCAATATGATCAAGTATATATATGAGCTTTTGGATTAGTTTTCCAAACTTAGTTTTATGAATGGAGCTTTGGTTGATCTTTATGTGAATACGTTTTCCTTTTAAAATGTTAGAACGTTTTGTATCAAATTATCTATCAAGTTAAACTCAATATAAGAAGTGTGAATAATAATCTACTAGACCATATCATATAATTATACACACAATCACCATATTAACTTGTAACTATAACACAATTAATCATCATGAAAATATAAGCAACAATCAACACATATTTGCAATCATAGATATAAAGCGATAAGTGCAAGAATAAATGTAAAGAGATACGAGAACGAAAATGCAAACCGGACACGATGATTTATAGTGGTTCGGCTACAAGGACACCTTCCTTGCCCTACTCCACTCCCCGAGTCACCTACTCAAGAGTTTTCTTCACTACCCAACAAGCTCCCTTTTGGCGGAGAAAACCTTACACAACTTTTGCTTACACCAATTAATGACACTAAGCTAAATGTCGAGTTCTAATAGTAGCTAGAACCAATCTCACAACTTCAATCACTACACAACTTCTACACGACTTCTTCATGGCTTCACGACTTCACGACTTCTTCACTACTTCACAACTTCTTCTACACTCCACTACATATTCACACATCTTCTTCACGGCTACATGACTTCTCCACACTACTACTTCTTCCCACTACTTCTTACTCACTCATAAACTCACTACTAAGTAAGATCATCTTGATCTACTTATTACATATACATAACTCACAACTTCACATAAACACTAACTAGATCCTAATACATCTTTGGCTTTATAATAGGGAGGATTCTTCTCTTGCACTTTGAGTGGTGAAGGATTGGATCACTTGAAACAAAGACTTATAATCTTATGATCAAAGGATTTAGAACGATGTTTTGAAGGGATTGGGACTGAAAATTTTCGTGCAAAAGGTGAGGAAAAATTGCAGAAATGAACCAGTATTTATAGGAGAAAATTTCTGACAACTGGAGCGTGCCGGTCCCCTTAATTATTAAGGGGGCCGCCCTACTGAAACGGTCAGAAATTTTTGTCCTTTCTGGTGAAAGTTTATTTGGTGAAAAACTAACTGATTTTGGTTAAAAATTTGAATTCATATATTTGTTATGAATTAAACATTTTCCTTTAATTACCAAAATTGTTTTTCAAAAATATATAACATGTTTATATCATTTTATAAACTTTGTAATGTTTAAATAGAATCCCTTTGATCATAAAATGTATTAGACATTTGTTTGTACATACCTTAAGTGATTGTTGAGGCAAACTCGAGACGTTGAGATGTCGAGGCTTGTTGACGTAAGAATGCATAGATGAATTGTGATCACAAGTAACTTAAGCACTTTACGTTATATGTTGTAACTTACATCTTTGTCATCATCAAAACATGAAGAGAATGTTTAGATTAAATATCGTAATATTCATGCCAACAATCTCCCCCTTTTTGATGATGACAAACTATGTAAACTATAACTCATTGTAAAATGTATAAGTTACTTGTTTACACTTCTTCTCCCCCTTTTGTCGAAGCAAAAAGGTGCACTCTTAGACGAGAATTCAACAATGCTTGAACCCTTGAGATAGAATGTAAAAGGCGAGCTTGCATCATCGTAAGTGAAGCCTTGATCCTAACAACCTTAATGCTCCCCCTTGGTGTATGCTCCCCCTTGGTGTATGCTCAAAACTTGTTTTGGCTACCAAAGAATCGAGCGATGAAGTAATCCTTCAAAACAAAGTTAGTAGACAAGTGCACATATATATAATGATGATGATAGATATATGCATGACACTAAATAGCGGAACAATATATGAATGTATTAGGTATATGCACTAAAAATATGACACATGCAATTATTGTTTTGAAAACAACAACCTAAATTCCAAAAAAAAAATTACCATGACCAAAGCTAAAGACATGATAATGATTAGAACCTAATGCAAAGATTCTACCGACGTATTTTGGCGAAAGATGCCAAAATATATATTCTAAAAGAGTTAAAGAAAAAAATGAAGATGAGAATGATACGTTCTTTTAAAAATGTAGAAAATGAAGAAGGATGAGCGTGAATGAAAAGGGAAGGTAATGACAAAAGGTTGAAAAATATGGTTTAGATTAATATATCGTTTGACAAGGGTGGATGATTGGGAATCATGGGATTTTTAGGTGTTTTGTTGGTTGACGACCGAAAATGGATATGTGAATGAGGTGGTGATGACACGACAACACTTGAAGCTTGGATATCTTCTTTGTGTTCTTTAGTTGCTAGGAAGTGGAAAGGATGCATTTCATAAAGAAATTCACTTGACTTTTAGGGATTTAAGTTTTGATGGTGATGACGCACTTAGTAGAATGTAGGGAATGGTTATATGGTGGAATCTTCTAGTGAAAATGGGAAATGAGGATCAAGTGGAGATGACTAGGTAAAAGCGAAAGAGTGATGATACTCTTGTTGGATAATGGAGGTATATGTTTGGGTGCATGAGTGTTGGAGAGTTTAGAGGTGTAGAGTTAGGAGCGGAAGAGGTTGATTAAGGTTTTGGATGTTGTTCAAGTGAGGGTATTGGATGTGATCTAGTGAGAAGATATTTATTCCAAGTGAAGTGTTAATTGAATGTAATGGTTTTTGGAAGAAAGATGCAACAAGGTCAATTTTTGACATGTTTTTCAACTTGATTCAAGTTGTGGGGTGATGAAGGAGAGCTAGAGGAAAGTTTCCAAGTTGCATTGAGCAAGGTGTAAGGTAAGAAGAGCATAAAGCTCATGGGCTTCCTTGAGTTCTTCAATGAACTTCAAGTGTTTGGAGGGAGGTGATGATGGTGGAATGTGGTTGTTATTAGGGATGGATGATTGGACATGCAACATAGGAATGGCATGTGAAGTTATAGGGTGTAGTGGTGACACTCTTGGTGGTGGAGACATGTTTGAGCTTGGGCAATCATGAAAGCATGATATGGATGGAAGATAGGCTTCATGAGTGGATGGTGTTTTTGTTGAATGAGCATCAAGTGAAGTATTGGTGATGAGGTTTGGATTGTTGTTTTGGGATTGTGCATGCTCATCATGAGAAGAAGCATTGGTGGAACCAAGCATGGGTTTTTGGCTTTGTTTGTGAGATAGGTTATTTGTATGAGCATAAGATTTGGGTATTGGCTGATTTGGAACAACATCACTTGAGCTTTGACATGAGTCAATTTTTCTCCTCCAAACGGGTTTTACGGAGATCTTAGAAACTCTTGAGAGTTTAGATCTTGGGTTGTTGGGGGATAACATGTTTGGTTGGATGATCATTAAGGATGAAGGATATGTATTTATAGTGTAGGAAAGGTGTGGTTTAGGAAGGTAAATTTTGAGGGCATGGAAATGGTGGATGACTCGAGATTGGTAGTTGATACGTGGGAATCGCACCAGGCTTTACCTCTCAAGGGATCTTGAGAAGCTTACAACCCCCACCAGGAAGTGTACCTGATCGTTGTAGTATAGTATAGTGACAAGTACCGGGGGATTGATCGTTCAGCTAGGAATAGTGTCGCTAGGATTAGAAAACCTAAATACTAGTTCTAAAGGTGAGAGATGATTCTTTTTGTATTTTTATATTTTTTTAGAAAGCAAGTAAAAATCTCGGGTTTGAAGGATTTGGGCGGAATTAGTTGCTAGTCAACTAACCCAATACTAAAGATGCAATCAAAATAAAATACTTGAAATGAAAACAAACTAAATTATACTAATGTTGTGAGCAATAAGTGGAGAAAATTTGTTTACTTAGATTTCACTACTCCCTAGACATCTTTTACATGTTAATTACTTGTTATAGTTGCATGGATGACGGATTGTATTCCTTAATACCATTCATGGGGTAGCGCACTTAACTCCCCAATTCTATGAGCTCGTATCTCCTTCTATACCATGCCCAGCACAACCATAGGGATTATAAATAGTGGCTCATGCATTAAATACAACCAATAAAGACCTAGTGCATATGGTTCATGTTTCCTAAGACGTTCAAGCATGTTACCATTTGGAGATCTGCCAGTTTTCTTAAGCCTAACATCAAATTCATTCATCCAAAACAATTATAAACAAGTAATCAACACATAATTAACATCTAGGTTTCATTAGATCCAAGCAAACACAAGATAGATCTAGCCTAGCATGATGGAATTAAGACAAGAACAAGATATAGACAACCAACACATAGACATATTGATTGAATTAAAAGAATACTTATCTCAATTACACATGAAAGGTATCAAGGTCTTAGAACCCTTGAAAAACCTGTAAAATTCGCACCAAGTTCGTACTTAGGGTTTCTCCAAAACTTCTCTCTTTTTAATGTGAAAATTAGAAAACTATATATAGAAAATAGGGTCTGACGGTGTCAAGACCAATCTTGTGACGCCGTTACCTCGCCACCAAAACTCTTCTCGGACTGCCTTGATCTACTTCTGACGCCGTCATGTATTAGCATTTCCAGGCCGTCATGATTTTTACTCTTGACGCCCTACTTCGTGACGCCGTCTAATATGTACTTGGTCGTCATGGAATTTAATCTTGACGCCGTCAGGGTGTTGCTCTTGACACCGTCACCTACTGTTCCCAGCAAGGAAAATTAAGACTTTGGCATTTTCTTCACTTTTATGCTCCAAAAACGTCCGAATTGCTTCCTTTTCCAGATTTCACTCCCAAAGTACCTAAAATCACAAAAGGAACGATTTAGGGCAATATTTGATCAAATAAATTCAATTCCGGGCTTAAATGACCCTCTAAAAGTGGTTCATTTTTCGCTTCATCAGTAGTATAAAGGATGATCCGGTTTTTCATTTCACATGGGTGGTTTGAGGATGTACTGAAGAAGGGTTATGAGGTTTGAGTGTAAGGTAGAAGGATATATGTGAGTGAGTGTGTTTTCCCCTCCCATTAAATTCGTGCTCATCCGGACATAGAGTTAAGCATGTAAAGGCATACAATCAAATCACATAGGGCCGCCCTACTGAAACGGTCAGAAATTTTTGTCTTTTCTGGTGAAAGTTTATTTGGTGAAAAACTAACTGATTTTGGTTAAAAATTTGAATTCATATATTTGTTATGAATTAAACATTTTCCTTTAATTACCAAAATTGTTTTTCAAAAATATATAACATGTTTATATCATTTTATAAACTTTGTAATGTTTAAATAGAATCCCTTTGATCATAAAATGTATTAGACATTTGTTTGTATATACCTTAAGTGATTTTTTAGGCAAACTCGAGACGTTGAGATGTCGAGGCTTGTTGACGTAAGAATGCATAGATGAATTGTGATCACAAGTAACTTAAGCACTTTACGTTATATGTTGTAACTTACATCTTTGTCATCATCAAAACATGAAGAGAATGTTTAGATTAAATATCGTAATATTCATGCCAACAAAACAGAACAGATCAAAAGCGGAAATCTTAAATAAATAACTTACTCTAAATGACTATGGTCAAATCTTCCAACCAGCTCTACTCTCAATCCCAGAAAACCATCCCAAAGCTAACTTGAATACCTGCTACGGTGAAAGAAATGCGGCTGAGCTTAAAAAGCCTAGTGAACAGATATATAACAAAATGAAATGGAAAATAAATGCTAAAGTATAAGTGATATATTTTTGGGAAAAACATATTTAAGTATAACGAATATTACAGAAATAAAATCTGTTGGTTAAGTAAGAACAGAGTCAGAACCATAATAATACCATAAGCCCCTTCCCAACCGATAAATATATGCAGCCAAACCCAGGGACGTGGCAGAACATCGCTCTACTGCCCTAGAGTCATGTCAGAGGTGCATCTCTGACACGGACATGGAACCCCCATGCCTAGTGAAACTCATGTAATCAAATGGTTCATATTTAAGGGTTCAAAACATAATTTTCATACCAGAAAGTTCAATAACAAAGTTTTCATGTCAAAGGTTAAAAAACAGAAGGTTCATAGAATAGGTTCCAAATCAGAGGTTTCAAAACTGAAAGTTCATAACATAAGTTGTAATCACGAAGGAAACCTTAAGAGTAAGGTCAGAATATTCATACCTTAGCAAAGTGATGAGATCAAAAGAAAAATTCACGAAGGGAAGAGTTCACTTCTTCTTTAATATATCCACCTGATTTAGTAATCATTTAATTATTAATAACTTATCTTTAAATCAAACTCCTCCTTTTATTCAACTTTCCATTTTTGGTAACTTTCCATATTTAGTAAGTTTTCCAAATTAGTAAGTTTTTATAATTAGAAAGATTCCTCATTAAAATTAGGTTAAGTCTTTAAATAAATCATTATTATGAAATTAGGGTTTATTTAGATAATTATAATAATTTAGGGTAAAACATGTTAACTATCAAAAGTTTAGGGTTTATTATGTTATTAATCCAAATTCAAGGTCTAAAGTGTAAATATCTCAATTTCTATATATTATCCAAGTTAAACCTTATATTACCAATATTAAAAAATTAATCCGTCTATTTGTAAAGTTCCCAAAACAAACCCTCAAGTTTAATTAATTACAATTCAAACCTTTTACTTATTTAAAGTTACAAATAAACCTTTTAATTATCAAATTTACACAATACACCCCTATACTTATTTTATACAGATTCCCCATGTATTTTTATGATTTCTAGAATTAACCTTAAAGTTTAATAATTTATGAAACACACCCTTATAGTTTTAATAATCAAATCGATTTAAATAAAATCCATAAACCCTAACCCCTAATTTTACCAATCATTACACATTTAATACATTATCCTTAAACATCATTAAATGCATCAAATCCAATACCAAAACCCTAACCCTAACCCTAGTTCAATTCTTTTTATTTTATTTTCTTTTTATATTATTAAACCGATTACAACAATAATTCCCAACTGAGCTAGGCTTCGAAAATTGTGAGGATTATTTTTCTAATGTTATATGATGTATAAAGGACCTGAGAAAAATATAAACAAAACCTCAAAAATTAGAATGGCTGTTTTCATAATTTATATTCGATTTAGAGTTTTTTAAATTATATAATTTCGTATGATCATAGTAACTTGCATGAATTGATTCTACTATTTTCTACAGATCATATATGATATAAAGACTTATAGAAAAATACCAGAATGATCTTGGAGTGTGTGGATTAAAACCGAATAATTCTTCTTCTCCGTTAGCTTAAATCGACACAAATAATACTCCTAGCTTCACACGATCGATCCAAAATTGAACCAATATTTTTATCAACTTCATTTAACTTCTAAGAGACCATGAAAATTGTTTAGGAGCTGTGGAAAGTTGTGAGTCGACTTGAAGGGATTTTGAGGGTTTCGACTTTATTTAAAAGTCGGTTAAGGTTTTTAAAATTTAAATACATGTGTAATATATATATATATATATATATATATATATATATATATATATATATATATATATATATATATATATATATATATATAAGGTATAACACTTATCTTAGCTGTATTATATTGTGATAAGTCGAATTTAAATGATTATACATGTTTCCTATTTGTTTTAGGATTTGTTTCTATTATATATATATATATATATATATATATATATATATATATATATATATTATGCAGAATTTATTATTATTTTACCGAAGTGACAAAATTTTAATCATATATAATTTATTATGATCATATGTTACAAAGTTTCAAATTTCTAAGGTTTATTAGATATTATTTAGTTGTTATTTAAATTTCTTTTAATTTTCTTTGAACTTAAGGGCTTTTTGGTAATTTTGCATATTTTAAAATTTGAGGTATTACAACTTCTTCCCCTCTAAAAAAGAAATTTTCGTCCTCGGAAATTGAATAAACAGAACAGACGGAAACGAATCGGATTGCAGAAATTGCCAGAACGAAATGAACACAAAATCTTTCAGTTACAGGAATAACTTTAATTCAGAATAACTTTTCTAACAGATTCTAACAAACAAACAGATCTTCCTTATCCGAATTTATAACTTCATATCTTATTCAAAACAGATCATAATTCAGTTCAACGAATGCGTACTAGCAATAGATAACTAATATCAGAAAACAGATTGATTGCGGAAATTCAGACGATAGGAAATTCTATAGTGAGTTTTAAATTTCTTAACGAATGAACAACAATCAATGAACGTACGATGAAAATTCAAACTTATTAAAATATCTGACGATGAAAACAGAGCACGGACGAATAGAATAAATCCTAGAGTCTCACTTATCGCGTATAAGCAGAAATCTAATGCTTCTCAATCACTTCCCAAGATATCATATGCTCACAATGAGAGTACTTTATATGATGGAAATATTACCACGTTGGCCAGGCGTCATAATATTTGCATTATATAAATATACCTTCATGGTGACCATACTTTATCTCAAGTCATGAATAAAACAACCCAATGGTAACCTAACAATTCTTCTCTTCTTCCCAAGATTCAGCAGAATCAATTATCATCAATAAGGTTGAACGGAAAACGAAACGTATCAGAAAATATCCTAAATCTAACAGATCTATCTTATTAGAGCACCAATATTTCCAAATTCACCAAAATGTTCATAATCATAAACTTAGCGAACATACGTAGAATTGTCATAATACTAAACTTCCAAAGAAAAACTTAATAGTCTAAATATTCAATCACACCAATGAAATCATGAAAACGAGGATAAAATCAAAATCTAACATTAAAATCAAGCAAAGGAAATTGAAACTAAGGAAACTAATTACGATCACGAACTCCTCACATTCAACTTGGATTAAACCTACTAGTTGCCTTAAACTCTAGATCTAAGTCCACCTCATACTCTTTCTCATACTCTTCCTCATTATCATGTAATGTCCTAATCATTATTAATGGAAAGAACCTAGGAAATCTATCCATACCCGAACTATTGTCAGAATTATAATCTTCCAAAGAAAAACCTTAGTTAACATAGTTTCATTATCATAATGGAGTGGACAATTTCCTATATTCGTAACTAACAAGCATGTAAACCCGCGCGTTGCCGCGGGAATGTCTTGATCGATATTAATTTTGTTACATGAGTGTTTGCCGTCGTTATTTGTTTTTCGTTATTTAATGTATACGTTTTTTTTTTTTTTTTTTTTTTAGGTAGAATGTGTTATACATGTTGGAATTCGAATAAATTTTAGTTGTTGCCTGGTTTCATTATGTTGGAATTCGATTTCATAGTACATACCCAGAAGGTAGTCCCTGCTAGCCTCGAATCGACGCATATATGGGGCAGAACCCGACATATTCCACCTTGAATGAAAACCCCCGTGGAGAGACTCGAACCTAAGACCTCTCACATGTGTTAACAACCTCCCCAAGGTCACCCTTGGTGGTCAACTGAGCTTGCCAAGTTGGTTATTTTCCAAAACCTATTTACTAACCAAAATATTTATTTTTTGTTACCTGAGAACTTAAAATCTTTCTTGCTTTTTAATTGGGCTTCAGAAACGTGAAATGTGTTGAGAAATAAGAACTTTATCCTTTGATAGAACCGGCACAACCTAGAAACTCGAAACGAATCGTATTAGCCAAATAAATTGACTTCGAGAAAATTTTGCAAGTTGATACTTGATTTTATTGGAAAAATTATTTCGTGAACAATAGCGCAAGTTTCGTAATTTTTCGAGACCATTTGGTATGTCGAATGAGGCCCGAACCGTTTTTACAGAAAGAATAGCTAATAAACCCTTTTAGTCCCTCTCTTATACTTTTATTTTTAACCCTACAATTTCTTTTGTCCAACTTTAGTCCCCCTAAAAATATAAAAGACCCAAAATTCATTTTTTATTCATTTTACACACACACCCCATTAATAATTCTCTCCCCTCTCCCTCTCTTCACCCTCGCCGGCGACACCCCAACTTCGGCCAACCACCATCACTTCCGGCGACCACCATTGCCGGAAAATTTTATGGCGAATCAATTTCTTAACCGAATCAATAGATCGACTCATCATTTTCTTTTCTGGAGCATTTAAGCTCGTGGCTCCCACCGTATCACCGTCACACGCCACCACCACCCCGCTGTCACCACACCACCGCCACCACAACCCTCACCCCCTTGTTTCTTCTCGGTATAACCCCAACCACGCGCCTTCTCCCCTTTCATCTCGACAGTTGACTCAGTCAACTCACCGAGTTAAGACGGTTGACTCGGTGAGGTGGTGATATTTTTATTGTTGTTTGTTTTATTTTGATGTTGTTATTGTTATTGTGGACTTGGAATTGGATTTGATTTGGTTTTATTGGGTCTCGGTCTCGACAGCTGACGTACGGCTAGCCAAGCCGTGACTCAGGGCGAGGCGTGAGGTGTAGTTTAGGCGAGGGTTAGGGTTTGGAGTTAGTTATCTTTGGATTGGATTTGATTTGGATGTGGAAAAAAAATGAACAGTGTACTACAGTACACGTGCTACAGTAACCGAACTCACATAAACACTGTAGCAAGCACTGTAGCAGCTACAGTGCTGCTACAGTAAATGTTTCTGCCTTTTAGTATATATAGTAATAACCTCCAGATCTCTCAAAGGAATAAAAAAGATTTATGGAAAATCAAATAATGTCAAAGGAATACTTAATATACCAGCATGAGCAGAAGAATTCACAGAATATGTCAAACACTTAAGGTTGTAATAATCTTCCGAATGGTCAAACTAATTATCAGAGATGGGAATCAGAATAAGAAAATATAACTTAAATGGTGTGAGGCTTAATCATGTAGTTCTCAAGGCATTCTAAACTTACTAGGTTACTGAACTTTAAGTCGTGCATAACTTTCTAACCTCGGAAAGAATGATCTTATCGGCTTAACTAAAGGCAGAGACACAAACCAGAGTGATATGGAAGAAATGCTACTTAAACCAATATTCTAATCTACCCACTCCTCACCAGTCATAACTCATGTTTAATATAGGGAAGTCCTAAAGCAAATCCTCAAAGATTGTTTCATAACTTCTATGGTGCAAAACCTAAAGGCCTAATACTCACTGGTCATAGCCTAAGCTCTACGGGTTATGAATCCACCGATCAAACCTGTCTCTGATACCATAAATTGTAACACCCCAACCCAACAAGGGTAAAAGTGTCACAATAATATGCTGTTACATCAGAACAGACATAATAGATCAAAAGCGGAAATCTTAAATAAATAACTTACTCTAAATGATTATGGTCAAATCTTCCAACCAGCTCTACTCTCAATCCCAGAAAACTATCCCAAAGCTAACTTGAATACCTGCCGCGGTGAAAGAAATGCGGCTGAGCTTAAAAAGCCCAGTGAACAGATATATAACAAAAGGAAACGGAAAATAAATGCTAAAGTATAGGTGATATATTTTTGGGAAAAACATATTCAAGTATAACGGATATTACAGAAATAAAATGTGTTGGTTAAGTAAGGAATTCATACAGTCACCTGTACGAACAGAGTCAGAACGATAATAATACCATAAGCTCAGAACAGATCATATAATAAACACTTATAAGGCAACATAATGGAGTAGCTAACTCCCAAAATTTTGTGAAGGACGTGTATTGCACACACAACCATATTCACCAGATAACAGATAACAGATAATAAATAACAGATAACATATAACAGAAACATATCTAGGATGCATCCATACGCCCCTTCCCAACCGATAAATATATGCAGCCAAACCCAGGGACGTGGCAGAACATCACTCTACTGCCCTAGAGTCATGTCAGAGGTGCATCTCTGACACGGACATGGAACCCCCATGCCTAGTGAAACTCATGTAATCAAATGGTTCATATTTAAGGGTTCAAAACATAATTTTCATATCAGAAAGTTCAATCACAAAGTTCTCATGTCAAAGGTTCAAAAACAGAAGGTTCATAGCAAAGGTTCCAAATCAGAGGTTTCAAAACAAAAAGTTCATAACATAAGTTGTAATCACGAAGGAAACCTTAAGAGTATGGTCAGAATATCCGTACCTTAGCAAAGCGATGAGATCAAAAGAAAAATTCACGAAGGGAAGAGTTCACTTCTTCTTTAATATATCCACCTGATTTAGTAATAATTTAATTATTAATAACTTATCTTTAAATCAGATTCCTCCTTTTATTCAACTTTCAATTTCTGGTAACTTTCCATATTTAGTAGGTTTTCCAAATTAGTAAGTTTTCATAATTAGAAAGATTCCACATCAAAATTAGGTTAAGTCTTTAAATAAATCATTATTATGAAATTAGGGATTATTTAGATAATTATAATAATTTAGGGTAAAACATGTTACGGAAAATTTTCCAGAAATGCATCTAACTTGCCACCTTTTGCTTTTGTATACCATGAATTTTTTTTTCCTATTGTAACTACAAACATTCGTAATCTTACTATTGTATCATAAAATTGCCTATTAGCTGACGTGACATGTATTAGTGTCCCTAATCACCCTTACTTAATCACCTTCCACGTCAGCTAATAGGCAATTTTAGGATACAATAGTAAGATTAAGAAAGTTTGTAGTTACAATAGGAAAAAAAAGTTCATGATATACAAAAGCAAAAGGTGGCAAGTTAGATGCATTTCTAGACAATTTTCCCAACATGTTAACTATCAAAAGTTTTGGGTTTAATATGTCATTAATGCAAATTCAAGGTCCAAAGTGTAAATATCTCAATTTCCATATTTTATCCAAGTTAAACCTTATATTACCAAAATTAAAAAAATTCTATTTGTAAAGTTCCCAAAACAAACCCTCAAGTTTAATTAATTACAATTCAAACGTTTTACTTATTTAAAGTTACAAATAAAACTTTTAATTGTCAAATTTACACAATACACCCCTATAATTATTTTATACAGATTCCTCATGTATTTTTATGATTTCCATAATTAACCTTAAAGTTTAAAATTTACGAAACACACCCTTATAGTTTTAATAATCAAATCAATTTAAATAAAATCCATAAACCCTAACCCTAATTTTACCAATCATTACACATTTAATACATTATCCTTAAACATCATTAAATACATCAAATCCAATACCAAAACCCTAACCCTAACCCTAGTTCAATTCTTTTTATTTTATTTTCTTTTTATATTATTAAGCTGATTACAACAATAATTTCCAACTGAGTTTCTAGGCTTCAAAAATTGTGAGCATTATTTTTCTAATGTTATATGATGTATAAAGGACCTGAGAAAAATATAAACAAAACCTCAAAAATTCGAATGGCTGTTTTCATAATTTATATTCGATTTAGGGTTTATTAACTTATATAATTTCGTATGATCATATTAGCTTGCATGAATTGATTCTACTATTTTCTACAGATCATATATGATATAAATAGTAATAGAAAAATATCATAATGATTTTGGAACGTGTGGACTAAAACAGAATAATTCTTCTTCTCGGTTAGCTTAAATCGACACAAATAATACTCCTAGCTTCACACGATCGATCCAAACTTGAACCAATATTTTTATCAACTTCATTGAACTTCTTAGAGACCAGGAAAATTGTTTAGGAGCTGTAGAAAGTTGTGAGTCGACTTGAAGGGATATTGAGGGTTTCGACTTTATTTAAAAGTCGGTTAAGGTTTTTAAAATTTAAATGCATGTGTATATATATATATATATATATATATAACACTTATCTTAGCTGCATTATATTGTGATAAGTCGAGTTTAAATGATTATACATGTTTCCTATTTGTTTTAGGATTTGTTTCTATTTTAAATAAGTATATATATATATATATATATATATATATATATATATATATATATATATATATATATATATATATATATATATTATGCAAAATTTATTATTATTTTACCAAAGTGACAAATTTTTAATCATATATAATTTATTATGATCATAAGTTACAAAGTTTCAAATTTCTAAGGTTTATTTGATATTATTTAGTTGTTATTTAAATTTCTTTTAATTTTCTTTGAACTTAAGGGCTTTTTGGTAATTTTGCATATTTTAAAATTTGAGGTATTACATAAGAAATTCTGGAAATTTTCAATAATATAAGAGTTCCAGCAGAAAAACAAAATTCTGGAAAATTGTGCAGCTACAATACCTGACGCCGTCAGGTTGTTAAGCCTGACCCCGTCAGGACTAGTCTGATAGAATTTTTTTTTATGTTTCGTTTCTGGAAAAATTTCTGGAGAAATCTGTTTTCTTAAGTATGTTTTCCTGCAGAAATTCATAAAACAAATCCACAAGTATCGACACTGATAAGGATTTATTTGATACGTTTTTAAGGGGTCATTTAAGCCCTAAATCGTGCTTTTATGATCAAATATTACCTAAAATCATTTCTTTTGTCATTTTAGGTACTTGGGACATGAATTCTGGAAAATTGAGCATTTTGGAGCTTTTCGGACGTTTTTATGCTCAATATTAAAGAAAACAAGAAAAGTCATGAAAGTCAGGTTTTCACACCTAACGGCGTCACGCTTTGGAGCTGACGCCGTCACCTTATGCTCAAGATGATGGAATTTTAACACTAGACATCCAAGAAGGAAAACATGAAGTTTGCACCTAACGGCGTCAAGTGCATTTGAACCAAGGCCATCTCGCCTTGTCCTTAAACGAGACGACCCAGAACCCCTACAACGGGACGGTGTCAGAGATCTCTTGGGCGATACGAAACCCTAAGACACGGCGACCTGACGGCGTCAGAGGCTATAACATGACGCCGTCAGACTTGGATATCTGCATATAATTTTTGATTTTTCATTCATTAAGGGTGGAACTTTTTAGCAACAAACTCTAGACGAATTTCACAGCTACTTTAGGGTTTTCAAGCCCTCTTTTCTTACATGTTCAATTAAAGATAAGTCTTTCTTTTAATCATTCAATATGTCTATGTGTTGTTTGATTAATCGTTTGTCTTTTCTTTTCTTTAACATGCTAACTTATATTTACTAGTGTTTGCTTAGATCAAATGAAACCTGGTTGTTGATTATTGATTGTTGAGTTGTTATTGATTGTTTGGTTGATTGACTAGCGTTAGGCTTAAGAAAACTGGCTAAATCTCCTATTTGGTAACTAGCTTGAACGTCTTAAGAAACGTAATCGGATGTGTACTACGGTTTTATTGGTTGTATTTAATGCATGAGTGAATATTAATGAGGCTATGTTAGGATACTAAACGTGTCGACATAAGAAGGGATAAAAACTCATAGGGTTGGGGAAGGCTGTACACACCCCCACGAATGGTATTAAGGAATACATTCCTTTCATCCAAACAATCGTAACAAATCAATAATTCAATAGGAGATAACTAGGGAGTAGTGAAATCTAAGTAAACACATTTTCTCATCATAAGAAGTTCACCACCTTTATTTTCTTGTTATTTTATTTTATTTTGTTAAAGTAGTAATTTTGGGTTAGTTAATTAGCAACTAATTCCGCCCACTCTTCCAAAACTCGAGATTTTACCTGCTTTCATAAAAACATAAAAATACAAAAAGAATCACCCCTCACATCTAGACCTAATTCAAGTAGTTTTCAATCCTAAAGACACTATTCCCGTAAAGAACGATTAATCCCCCGGTACTTGCCACTCACTATACTACACCAGTCAGGTACGCAGCCTGGAGGATTGCAAGCTTCTCAAGATCCCTTGAGAAGTAAAACTTTTGCGAGTTTTGTAATCCTGCATCAAAGTTTTTGGCGCCGCTTCCGGGGATAGTTATTGTTTAGGTTGATTTCTATTTCATGTAGGTATACTCACTATATTCCTATCTAGTGAGATTTTATTTTCTTTTTATTAGCTTTCTTTTGTCTATCTTTTTCTTTGTGCCCTTTGTTTGTAAAACCATTTTCATTTGTCACTATGGCGAATGAAATTCCATTTAGATCATTGACAATAGAGGAACAATTATATTTCACTAATAGATTTGCTTCCTATTATTCCAATGAATTTTTGTCTAATCTTAGTAATATCCAAGAGGAGTTGGGGGTAAAGTTAGTGGGTTTGATGAATTCTATGCATGTGTGATTTCTATTAGACGATCATTATCAGGATCAATTCCTTTTAGTGAGACCATTTGGAAAAATTTTGAGGAAAGTTTCCTAACCGTGAACCATAAGTTGAATGAATTGCTGGGTTTGTATCCGTCACCCTTTGAGGAAACAAATGAGGAGGATTTATCTGACTATAGGTACCATGAGCAAGAAGACCTAGTTTTTAAGAACATGGACTTTGCATTGGAACAAGATTGTGAGATGGTTAGAGTCGAAATACCTAGATGGTTAGGCACTACAATAATACAAGATGAACACATAGGTGATCTTGATAAGATGGAGGATTGTAGAAAATACAAGCCCACCAAGCACCCCACAAGTCCTACCATCACTTGAGGAATACACACCACCCGTGACTTACCCGAAAGAAGTAGAAGAGACTATAGGAATCCCGATAGAGGTAGAACCTTTGAACCAAACACAACTAGAGGATATAGGTTTGAATACTTGTAGTGATGACCTTTCTCTTAGTTCTATGGAAGTTCCTAGTTGCGATGAACCAAAACTGTTACCTAATCTTCCATCCTTGGATAATAATTTAGGAATTGAAGTAGGTCCCGATTCACCCATCAAATCATATAGTCCAGGTAAGGTTAAGATAAAGGTAGTAGACTCTAAGCCATGTAGAGTGGAAGCAAATATATGAGTGAAACATGACCTTACACGCTTACACCACCCATTCATGATTGATCGCAAGAAACATTATGGGTTTAAACTGGGTTTATTAGGTCAAGATGGATTCCCACCAAGGAGTCTCTCGAAATTAATGGAAGATGATCCCTTTTTAGGAGAAAACTTCAATTCACCCATTGACCAATTTGAACTAGGTAAGGTTATGATGAGAGGAACACACCCCTTTGAGAATATAATTCATCCACCAATCTTTCCTTATGCGGCATACTACCATCAAGATGGTGTGTATCACTACTATCACCCGCACTTAATCCTAAGTGTAGGGAAAACCCTCACTATATCCGTGAAATAAGGGTAGAGTCAGACTCGTGACTCGAACAAAAACAAGCGCTTCTTGGGACTTTGGGAGGCAACCCAAGCTTTATTTTATTTTGTTTGTTTGATTGCTTATTTGTTTCCCTATGTATTTTTATTCTTATTATTTATTGTTCATGTCTCAAATAAATTTGTAAAAATGCTTTATTTTGTTTTTAACCTCGTCTTAATCACAGATAAATGTATTTTGCAAAAGATCAGTGTAAGGGAAGCTCATATATGTTTTAAAGAACGGATTGAACATAACGATAATAATAAGATATGAATATACATATTAGTATTTGTTTGAGTCAAATGCTTGTATCGAGTCACAATGAATGTTTTGCAGGCATACCAGGTTTTAAAACACAGGTTTTTCTAGAAATTTTCCGGAAACAAAATATTAAAATTCTATCAGGTCCATCTGACGGCGTCAGGCTTTATTTTCTGAAAAATTTTCCAGATTTTTTTTTCTGTCGAAATTGTAAAGTTTTGTTGAATCTTAAAATTTTGAATTCCAGGAATCTGCAAACATTTATTTTGCAATCATTATATCTTTACTTGCTTTCTAGGATTTATTTTTTTATATATATAGTTTACCGCCTATTTTACGCGAGGTTTTGTGTTTGTTTTCTTTATTGTTTACAGGTTATATTGGACAAGAAGATGATTATATTTCAAGAGTGAAGCTTTACATGTACATTTTGTTGGAGGAAGATTTAACCATGTTACCATATTTTTCACACCGAACGAATCAGGGGAGTACTAGTTTCTTTCATTCTCATTTATTTTTATTTTTGCATCTTTTAATTGAACATTGGGGACAGTGTTCGACTTAAGTGTAGGGGTAAATTGGGATACCTTAGAAACTACAACTTTGCTTGATTTTTGTTTTGTTTAATTGTAGATGTGTAATAAAACTGAAAGAAATATTTGTTAGGGTCATTTTGGCACCAAATTTAAATTTTTTTGCAACATTTAGGAGTGAAACTTTGGTCTTAATAAGCGTCTCATGAATAGGAGTTATATGACTAGCACAAAAACTGTACCACTCAAAAATTTCCGCCCCAAAAATGTAAGGATCGCCTTTAGATTTATTAGAAAAAGACATGTATCTTTAGTGCTTGTGAGTGTACCAGTAGTATTTAGATTCTAGAACTTGCATTAGTGATGCATCCCGAGACCGCTAGTGAGACTACATTCGTGTAGTTAGGATCTACTATATGATAAGAGGCATTAGGATAACCCTTGTTTTAAGCTTGTATTATAATTACATTGACTTCATTGGTCAAGTAATTTTCCCACACCTTTGCGATTTACTCATTTTTAGTACACGATACCCCTAGTGCAACCCTCAGAGTCTATCTTTTTCGTTTCTAACTTTAAGCATCTTACTTAAAGGAAGAATCTGTTTATAATCCACCCCCAAATGTACACCCAAATTGCCTTAGCCTACCTTGTATGCACTCATCTTTAGTGCATTATTGTTATTTGTTTAAACCCTTAGTTAATTGTCTAATTAATTACATGGTTGCTAAGTCGAGTCATATCTTGTACATCTTGTTTTAGCACGATTGAGACTCATGGGTAAAAGTACTTGTGTTATGGAGTAATGGGGAAGAACATCATTTATTACCTCCATATATGCGTTAATGTTTTCAAGTACTCCAAGTGTTTCAATTATCTTGATACGAGTCTTTATTTTTAATTATGTAAAAGTTCAAGTGTAAGGGAGGAAACGAGCTCCCTTGATGTATTATTTTGGATGGTAGGGTAAGAGTGTATGAAAAAAGAATCAAAACATAGAAAAAAAATAGAAAAAAAAAAAGAAAGGTAGAAAAAACGTACGGACTACCATCCCGTTTCCTTTATATTTATGTTGGTCATAATTAGCTTAAGTTGAGTCGTTTCTTGGCTTAGCATTGCCGCATTGTAAATGTAATTAATTAAGACAATTGACTTGCCACCAGTAAAATATCCCTTTATCCAACAAACCGTGTTTTTTCTTATCCCTACACCTAACGTTATAACCCTTTGAAAGACCTCTTTGATAGTTTATCCTAGGTGCTTACGCCAAAGTGGTACAGGTTTGATACTTTCCCAAGCTTATGGTAATCTATTTGCTATGACAGGTAGTGAGAAATATTTCTTCCATTTCCATTTGTGATATATACACTTATAACATCCAAGAGATGAGAGTATCCAAACACTATATGTGAGGTGCTAGTATATAATTTTCGTGCTTGTTTTGATTAAGGTGGATCGATTATTTGTTGTAATTACTTTTATATTAATGTTAAATGAGCCATAACTTGTATTTTAATTGGTATAAAAGGTCATTTGCTTGAGGACAAGCAAGTCCTAAGTGTAAGGGTATTTGATAAGGATTTATTGATACGTTTTTAGGGGGTCATTTAAGCCCTAAATCATGTTTTTATGATCAAATATTACCTCAAATCGTTTCTTTTGTCATTTTAGGTACTTGGGACATGATTTCTGGAAAATGGAGCATTTTGGACCTTTAAGGACGTTTTTATGCTCAAGAATGAAGAAAACAAGAAAAGTCATGAAAGTCAGGTTTCACACCTGACGGTGTCACGCTTTGGAGCTGACGCCGTGACCTTATACTCAAGATGATGGAATTTTAACACTAGACGGCCAAGAAGGAAACCATGAAGTTTGCACCTGACGACGTCAGGTGCATTTGAACCAAGGCCGTCTCGCCTTATGCTTAAACGAGATGGTCCAGAACCCCTACAACGGGGTGGCATCGGAGATCTCTTGGGCAATACGAAATCCTAAGACACGGCGACCTGACGGCATCAGAAGCTATAACCTGACGCCGTCAGACTTGTATATCTATATATAATTTTTGATTTTTCATTTATTAAGTGTGGAACTTTTTAGCAACAAACCCTAGAAGAATTTCATAACTACTTTAGGGTTTTCAAGCCCTTTTCTTTTATGTTCAATTGAAGATAAGTCTTTCTTTTAATATTCAATATGTCTATGTTTTGTTTGATTAATCGTTTATCTTTTCTTTTCTTTAACATGCTAGCTTAGATTTATTAGTGTTTGCTTATATCTAATGAAACCTAGTTGTTGATTATTGATTGTTGAGTTGTTATTGATTGTTTGGTTGATTGACTAGCGTTAGGCTTAACAAAACTAGCTAAATCTCCTATTCAGTAACTAGCTTGAACGTCTTAAGAAACGTAATCGGATGTGTACTACGGTTTTATTGGTTGTATTTAATGCATGAGTTACTATTAATGAGGCTATGTTAGGATACTAAACGTGTCGACATAAGAAGAGATAGAAACTCATAGGGTTGGGGAAGGTTGTACACACCCCCACGAATGGTATTAAGGAGTACAATCCTTTCATCCAAATAATCGTAACAAATCAATAATTCAATAGGAGATAACTAGGGAGTAGTGAAATCTAAGTAAACACATTTTCTCATCATAAGAAGTTCACCACATTTATTTTCTTGTTATTTTATTTTATTTTGTTTATGTAGTAATTTTGGTTAGTTGATTAGCAACTAATTCCGCCTACTCTTCCAAAACCCGAGATTTTACCTGCTTTCATAAAAACATAAAAATACAAAAAGAATCATCACTCTCCTCTAAACCTAATTCAAGTAGTTTTCAATCCTAACGACACTATTCTCCTAGAGAACTATCAATCCCCCGGTACTTGCCAATCACTATACTACACCGGTCAGGTACACTACCGGGAGGATTGCAGGCTTCTCAAGATCCCTTGAGAAGTAAAACTTTTGCGAGTTATGTAATCCCGCACCAGACACACAAACAAGATAAAATATATGCTAATCATGAATTGTGAATTTTGCATGTTCGAATTTCGTTCTTTTAAAAAAATATAAATTTCCCTACACTTATCTTTTTGTAAAATATTTTTATATGTGATTAAGACAAGGTTAAAAACAAAATAAAGCATTTTCACACATTATTCGAAACATGAAAATTAAACAATTATGATTAAGCATATATGACACAAACAAACAAATAAAATAAAAACATTAAACAATTAAAAACATGGGTTGCTTCCGAAGAAGCGCTTGTTTTTGTTCGAGTCACAAGCCTGACTCTACCCTTATTTAACAGAAATAAGGTATGTTTTCCCTACACTTAGGATTAAGTGCGGGTGAAAGTAGCAATACACACCCTTAGGGTGGAAATACTCCACGTGAGGTGAAGGGGTTGTGTGAATGGCTTCCTTCATCCCTAAAACTACCCGGATAATATGGGTTGATGGATGGGTGGGTTCCGCTTTTGTCTCTTAGATGTATATCTAAGGATGGAATTTGTGTAAAGATTAAGGTTCCGGTTCATCAACACTAGGAAATTCCCTGGAACCAAGAATAAGGTTGTGGCTACAAGTATTCAAACCTATATCCTCTAGTTGTGTTTTGTTCAAAGGTTCTACCTCCATCGGGATTCCTAAAGTCTCTTCTACTTCTTCCGGGTAAGTCACGGGCGGTGTATATGCCTCAAATGAAAGTAGGACTTTTGGGGGTACTTAGTGGGCTTGTTTTATCTACCTCATCCTTCATCACATCAAGATCACCTATGTGCTTATTATGTGTTTTGTTGAAGTCAGTCCCCAACATGCACCTAGGTATCTCGTATCCTTGGTAACCATGCTCATCATATGTCTTGGTGAAATCTAATCCCAGCATGCACCTAGGTAGTTCAACATTAACCATCTCACAATCTCGGCTGGATTCATAAGAAACTATCCTAGGTGAAGGCTCATATGGTGCATAGGTGTCCCTGAATGAGGTATTTTGAAATTCTTGGTGTTTTAGCCACTCAATCCTACTTTTCAATCTTAGAAGTGAAATATCCATTTGAAGCAAATTACAAACAAAGGCACAAAGAAAAGATAGACAACAAGAAAGCTACAAAAATAAAAAGAAAAATCTCACTTGACAGGAATCTTGTGAGTAGACCTAAACGAAATAGAAATCAAACCTAAGCAATAACTATTCCTCGGCAGCGGTGCCAAAAACTTTGATGCGGGATTATAGACTCGCAAAAGTTTTACTTCTCAAGGGATCTTGAGAAGCTTGCAATCCTTCAGGAAGTGTACCTGACCGGTGTAGTATACTGAGTGGCAAGTACCGGTGGATTGATTGTTCTCTAAGGGAATAGTGTCATTAAGATTGAAAACTATGTCAACTAGGTCCAGAGGTGAGGGATGATTCTTTTTGTGTTTTTATATTTATGAAAGCAATTAAAATCTCGGGTATTTGGAAGATTGGGTGGAATTAGTTGCTAGTCAACTAACACAAAAACTAATAATAAACAAAATAAAATAAAATAACAAGAAAATAAATGTGGTGGATTACTTTAATGTGTTTACTTAGATTTCACTACTCCCTAGTTATTCCCTATTGATTCATTGATTTGTCACAATTGTTTGGATGAAGGATTGTATCCTTAATACCATTCATGGGGGCGTATACATCTTTCCCCAACCCTATGAGCTTCTATCTCTTCTTATGACGACATGTTTAGTATCCTATCATAGCCTCATTAATAGTTACTCATGCATTAAATACAACCAATAAAACCGTAGTACACATCCGATTACGTTTCTTAAGACGTTCAAGCTTGTTACCGTATAGGAGATTAGCCAGTTTTCTTTAGCCTAACGCTAGTCAATCAACCAAACAATCAATAACAAATCAACAACCAATAATTAATAACTAGGTTTCATTAGATCTAAGCAAACACTAGGAAGTCTAAGCTAGCATGTTAATGTAAAGAAAAGACAAATAATTAATCAAACAACACAGACATATTGAATGACTAAAGGAAGAACTTATCTTTAATTGAACATGGAAAAAAAGAGGGTTTGAAACCCTAAAATTACTGAGAAAATTGTGCTATGGTTTTTCTCCAAAGTTACACACAAAGTTCCACCACACAATGAATAAAAACACCAAAACTATATATATATTTACAACTCTGATCCTGACGCCGTCAACTCGCCATGTCTTAGGGTTTCGTATCACCCAAGTGACCTCTGATGTCGTCCCTTATAAACTTCACTTGTTGTCTCGTATTAGTGTAAATCCAAGTGGCCTCTCCTTTTTTGTACCTGACGTCGTCCCGTAGTAATTTCCAAATTCTTTTCTGGGCCGCCTAGTGTAAAAATCCATCGCATCACTTCATAAGACGACGACGTCAGCTCCAAAGCGTGACGCCGTCCGGTGTTAATTCCAGACTTTTCTTGTTTTCTTCATTCTTGAGCATAAAAACGTCTGAAAAGATCCAAAATACTCTATTTTCCAGAATTTACATCCTAAGTACCTAAAATGACAAAAGAAACGATTTAAGGTAATATTTGACCATAAAAACACGATTTAGGGCTTAAATGACCCCTAAAAGCGTATCAAATAAATCTTTATCAATCGTCTTATTATTTAATAACCATTTCATAAGTTATTACTTATTTCAGTACTTATTGTTGTTCATATTGATATATTCAGGGTTTCCTGCTATTTATAGCAACTTTCCAAATTTAGTAACTTTCCATATTTACTAACTTTCCAAACTAAATTCCCCTAATTAAGTAACTTTCCCTAATATTGTTAGATCGAATAAGAATTAATGAATAGACTGAATTTGAGACACATGTAAACTTGAGACCACTCTTGAAACCAGACACCATTCTCAAAACAAATTATAAAACCATACTCGATATCAAATACACCCTTTTTTTCGAAAGTAAAAACTTGCGAAACACACTTACAATTCATACGAATGAAACAAAATGTGAGACTACAATGTTTAACAAGATTTAGATCGACCCACCATCTACACTTGAATCGCCCCATCTATCCTCCTGGGGAGAAGTTTGGTTTCGAACCCCGGTTCGAACATGAGGAGTACGCCATGCTAATGTGCCTTGGATGATCCACATCTCAGGGTCATTTTAACCAAACTTTTATGCGCACGATAACATATATCGAGAAATTAAATATTTGACCTATGATAACTCAAACACAAGATACTCAAACTCAACCGACCCATATGTATATTAAAACTGCTTATGCCACCGTCTCATGATAACTTCATTTATATCATTTGTTGTATAACTCCAACTACTAATAAGAACACAAGGCAAGCTGACAACACGACACCAAGAATAATATAAGAATGATTGACCCATGCATGCAGAACACCATAAAATCACTAACTCATAACCTGTTCCCAATTTTAGTATACAGATTCCAGTTTTCGTAGTCCCTTAACATGTTTTATAAGTGACCCATATTTTTTTAAGTGACCCATATTCTACCACACACAACACACAAATCTCAGCCACACCAACCTGGATTTAACGATCCAAAACACGTCAAAATACTCCCCACATTACTCCTTAATTTACGTATAGGTTTTCTATTGTCGTGCTTGATAACACTCCATTTATACATATTTCTATATGCGTTATTTGTGCTTAGGGATGGCAACGGGGTGGGGAATATCGGGGATCGTATTTACCATCCCCATCCCATATCTCACTCCCATCCCCATCCCCGCCCCCATCCCCATCGGGGAATTGTTTTGCATCCCCATCCCCGTCCCCAACGGGGATCGGGGATCCCCACGGGGATTCATAGATTTTCGTCCCATATGAATTAAACATAAAAATTACATAACTAATCGAACATATAAAGAATTAGTCTATAAAATGTCTTAAAAACGTACATTGTACATAGTTGGATAATTAAAATGTCATTCGACTTTAAATTGAAACATCACATATAATATAAAAATAGAGTGCATCGAATGAGTGCATTCGGACAAAATATTGTTTGGATAATACATAGTTAGTACTTAACATTTTAAAATACTTGATGATTTTGATCCATTAAATGTCACATATACATAAAAATATACTTCAAGTATAATACTTGTCAATACTTAGTAACATATTGATGAGACAAAAAGTGTAACGCTTTTAGGGGGTCATTTAAGCCCTAAGTCGTGATTATTTGATCAAATATTGCCTCAAATCGTTCCTTTTGTCATTTTAGGTACTTTGGAGAAGAAATCTGGAAAAGGAAGCATTTTGGACGTTCTTAGAGCGAAAAGTGAAGAAAACGGCAAAGTCTCCAAATCAAGCTGGAAATAGTACCTGACGGCGTCACACTTTGGAGTTGATGGCGTCACGTATTGGCAAAGAGGTGGATAAAAAGTTACACGAGACGCACCAGGACGTTTTTGGGAATTAATGAGTGATGGTGTCACCAAGGCCGTCAAGAGCAATTTACACGTGACGGCCAAGATTGGAATAACACATGACGGCGTCAGATCCGGATCTAGGCAATCCGAGAAAAGCATTGGCGGCTCATTGATGGCGTCAGGATCATAACGTGACGCCGTCAGACCTGTAATCTCTATATATAGTTTTTTATTTTCATTCATTAGAGAGAGAACTTTGGGACAAACCCTAGGTCGAATTTTACAGGGTTTTTCACCCTTCTTTCATCCATGTTTCAATAAAGATATGTCTTCCAATAATCATTCAATATGTCTATGTGTTATTTGATTCTATCTTACGCTTGTCTTTACTTTAACATGCTAGGCTAGGTTTTTTTATATTTGCTTAGATGTAATGAAACCTAGCTATTGATTGTTTGTTATTAATTGTATTGGATAAATGATATCGATGTTAGGCTTAAGAAAACTGGCAGACTTCCAATTGGTAACATGCTTGAACGTCTTAAGAAACATGAATCGGATGTGTACTACAATTTTTATGGTTGTATTTAATACATGAGTAACTACTAAGGAGGCCATGTTAGGAGCTAGTAGTCGGCTTGACATAGGAAGAGGTAGAAACTTGTAGAGTTGGGGAAGATCGTACACGGCCCCGCGAATGATATTAAGGAATATAACCCGTCATCCACGCAATTGTAACAAACTATTCAACTAATGAAAGATAGCTAAGGAGTAGTGAAATCTAAGTAAACATGTTTCTCGCATTATTGTTTTTCACATATTTACTTTCTTGTTATTTTATTTTCATTGCATTTGTAGTTATTTGGGTTAGTTGACTAGCAACTAATTCCGCCCACTCTTCCAATACCCGAGATTTTTACTTGCTTTCTAAAAAACTATAAAAATACAAAAAAGAAGCATCCTTCACCTCTAGATCTAGTTTAATTAAGTTTTGATCCTAACGACACTATTCTCCGAGAGAATGATCAATCCCCCGGTACTTGCCACTACACTATACTACATCGGTCAGGTACACTGCCTGGTGGGGATTGCAAGCTTCTCAAGATCCATTGAGAAGTAAAACCTTCTGCAAGGTTGCAAAACCACGCATCACATATACATATATAAGTACATTTAGTATTAATATACATAAAATTTATACATATTTGTACGTTAAAAATTTTGGTTCGGGGATTTATGTTATCCCCGTACCCGCCCCATCCCCGATTTCATAATTCGGGTATTCCCCGTCCCTATCCCCAGTCAACTCGGGGATTCCCCAGTCAAATCGGGTTTGGGGATCGGGTCCCCGTCGGGTACGGATTTTTTTGTCATCCCTATCTGTGCTTTTATGCTTATATATTGATGATTTATATGAACTTTCGATACTTAATTGCATGATAATACATTTTAGGTCCAGTCGACAATGAATCTCCATAAGCAAGATAAGGTACAAGCATTAGATTTAAGTCCAAGCTAAAGCAAAGTATGACCTGATAAAGTAGAAAAGCACGCCGAACTTTCTAACAAAGTACGCCAGTTACGGGGGCGTCATAAGTCTTATACAATTTAAGTCAGCATTGTCAAGTACGACGATCTCAAGAATAAAGTGCATCGGTCTTCAGTTAAATTAATGACCTGTTAACGCCAAGAAAAGTATTGAAGCCCGCCGGTGTTAAGAACAATGTTCGCCGGTATCGTGGAAGAAAACACGAAGTTATATCTGGAGCATACGGACTCGGGTTTACCTCACGTGTGCGGCCATGGAAAGCTAAGAGAATTATCTACAACTTTGGTCTGGTGTCATCCCGAAACCAGCGGTTCTACCCACCAAAACCACCGTACTTCAGGTCTGGATCAGCAACTAGTCACATTTATGACTCTCATTCACTCCCTAACCAATCACAAGCCTTCCATTAGTCCTCAAGGGTGATCCTAAGCCTATAAATAGACCCCAAACCGGAGCATAACACATCCCATCCATTACATACAAAATCATCAAGTAGAAAGGGTGATTCTTACACCAAAATCACCCTTGGTATGACCATAGCCATTCCCTAACCCAAACAACGATTCCTAAGCGTGTTCCAAGTCCCAAAAGGTGTGACATACCTTTGATAATTCATGGCTTATATAGGAGTAGTGGTGAAGACATATTTTGGGTTGTAATTGTGAGAATTCCATTACATTCCACGTTGTAAACTTTGGTATACTTCTATTATCTTTTGATATGAAAGTTTCTGAATTTTATGAATTTAATATGTTTATTACTTGTTTGATTATGGAGTAGGCGGTTATGTTTGTTTGGGCATTATGAGGAATATGATATAGTTTAGTATGTATTAATATGCTTTACGTTGTTTATGCTTGTATACTTGATATGTGATTATTCTAATCATTGTCTATCCTTTGGTTGATTATATTAGGCCAAAAGGTGTGGTTAATTTTGAGTCGTTTTGGCCAAGCGAATCAATACTAGACTTGTGAGAATTGGATAGTAAATTGCTAGACAACCCGTTTGATTACATGTTTAAGGCCTAATCTCATGTCTAATGAACTTTATTAGGATAAGTATACTTGTATAAACATTGGTCAAAAACCTATCTTTATGCACTTGATATGCTTAGAATTATAGGCCGAAAGGGTTCCTTTGCATATTCGGTAGATATACTTGTGTTGGTAATTACCCGTTATTCATCACTTGTATGCCTTGTTAGTGATAAGCATATCTTTACATCATTTCTAGACTCATGTCTCTCTAGCCTAAACAAATATTTTTCTAAATAATCAGGGTAACAATATTAATCATTTCTAGCATTCATAGTAACTTAGTTTTTAATACAAATAAGAGTCCTATGATGGTGACAATCATTTGGACTTTCCTTTTAAACTACTTTTTTGAATCTAAAAATACATAACTCCTTTGGGACGACATGGACTTACCTAGACTTTGCTACACTCAAAAGGGTATACTTTCCTGTGTGTTTCAGTCAATTAACCGGTATGTCTTGTCCTATAAATTTAAAGCTTTTGAAACAAATCAAAGTTTTTGGCACCGCTGCCGGGGAGTTTGTTGGTCTTGTTTTTTATTCAAATTATGGTTTATACTCGTTTAACAAATTGTGCCGTACAGTTTTCTGGCAAATTGAAACAAAAAATTGCTTCCTGTTACTGTAAGTACGCCGCACATTTAATTTTGTGCGCCGCACTTCCCCTGTTTACAAAAAGTACGCCGGTTTTATTTCTAAGACCATCGCACTTACAGTCGAAAAATTCAAAAATGCTTTCTGAGTCAAATCAAAACAAACCCAAAAACCTTTTGATGCTTAAGTTTACTGCTGAGAACGTGAGAATTTCCTTTTGTGTGCTTTTGTTGCTTAAACTCTTGCATTTATTCATATTGTATATTAAATTAAAAATACAAAAATGTTTGCTTTCTTATTTATTTGATGCTTAGTTGAATCTGTTCCTTTTTTATGATTTTTACATGATTGTTTCCTGCTTATTGTTTCTTGAATTCTTATTCACATTTTCTATTTATAAAAATCCTATCAAACAAAAAACAAAAAAAATATTTGTTATCTAGGTTATTTTTCAATTTGCTATATGAGTTGCTTTTGAGTGCTCCATGCCTTCCTGAAATACTTATTATCTGCTTATATCAGTTACATGAACATTTAATAAGAATTAAAAACTATAAAAATCAGATTAAAGTTAAAATTAGAAATTACTATGAATTTCTTTTTATGATCATATGTATGAAACTGATGTTATACAAACTGATATATGCTTATTGTGATCTAATTCGTTGGTTAAAAAGGTCATATGAACTCATCATTTACAAAAATCTTCAAATTAAAATTGAAAAAATGAAAAGTCCGCCGGTTTTGGATACAAACCCGCCGGACATCTGTAAATTTTTTTAAAACAAACAGTCAAAGTAAAACGCGTAACCACCGCACATTATTGTGTGCGTCGCACATTTGTTCCGAAAAAAAAAATGTACTTCTTTTTTTTCCTTATCTTTATCATTTAGATTATTTTTGCCTTCATTCTTGTTTTCATATTTAATGATTGCATGTAGTTTGCATCTGTTATTTGCTTGTTTGTGTATGTTTGTTTGCATATAATAGCATTAATTGATAAAACTATAAAATCTAAAAAAAAGAGTTTCTAGTTTCCTTTTTTGTTTTTAGTTTTTCTTTGTGTGTTTGTGTATGCATGTCTGTGTTTGTGTTATGTGTTGTTAATAAATAAAAATATGAAAAAATTAAAAATATGTTATGTCCTAATAAAATCGCCGCACATGTGTTGGTGTGCGGTGTACTCGTCTCAATTTTTAAAATATACGTTTTGTTTCCCGCCGCGATAGTCTTTTGATTTTTTGAAAAAAAATAGTCTCGATGTACGTTGTACTTTCTTTTAAGTGCGACGCACTTTTTGGTCTGCAATTTATTTTCTTTGTTTGTTTAGGCACTATGCATTATGAAAATATATCCTAAATAAATTTGTGCCTCAAACTTTTACTTATGTTAGGCTTTGCATAAAATCGAAAAACTAAAAATATATTTACTTTTGTGTTAATTTTCTTTATTAAAAGGTTTTATGTGTGCTCTTGTTAGTTTAAAATTTAGTTTATATATTTTGAGTGCTTGACTATGTGTGTTTGGTTATTTTGTGTTTTGTTATAAAATATAAACCAGAAAATGGAATTTTGCTAGAAGTGTGCCGCACTTACACCAAAGCACGGCGTACTTTTATCATTAGATAACAAAAATAATATTTTCTTATAAAAAAATTGTTTTCGTCTGTTAAATAATTACATGTTTGATTATGTGTTTGTCTTAAAATTTAAAAAAAAAACAAAAAGATTTTAATTTCGTCTTTGGTTTTCATTTCATAGTGTTTTGAGTATGCTTGTTTTCGGTAAATTGTGAATAAATAAAATTAATATATATATATATATATATATATATATATATATATATATATATATATATATATATATATATATATATATATATATATATATATATATATATTACGAACATTGTGGGTGTGTTCGCTGTAAACCCTCACGAGACTATAACTCGTCCACTCGGGACACCGAGGGGTTTAAATGCTTGTTGCATACGCTAAATGCAACCGTGTTGCCTACGAAAGTGTGCTTTATCATTTTATGTTTTTCGTAGTTTTGTCTATTTTGCAGGTTTAGTAAATAAGTGGAGCTTGGTTGGATGGTTTGCTTAACATTTGGGGAACTGATACATTCGGATCGTTATATTATATTTGTTGGTTGAGTTCACATGCATATGTTGGCGTTCTGCTCAACATTCTATCTTTCAGAATTCAATCAATCACTAATGAGCCCCGGGAAGTCTTGTTTCTCTTATATTTATCTTTCCCATTTATCCTACTTTTAAGTTATTTTTCTAATTACGCATATTGCTTAACTTAAGTGGAGGAGGGGGGGGGGGGGGGGATGAATTTGAAAAATGATACACATTTTTTAACCTTTAAAATTTTGTTTGCCCTTTTTGCTTATCTATTTTAAAATTTTGTCACTTAGGGTAATATATCAGAGTAATAAAACTTAGTAAATAAATAAAGTTTTTGAAATCAGAGATGTGTCCTGATTGATAGAGCAGATCCGACTCGGGATCGGTGACGTTACTTACACATTTATAACCATTACCACCGAAAATGTGAGGATATTGAGCCTATATCGGCATATGTCTTTTATGCTTGATTTCTTTGTTTATGAGTGTGTCGGTGATTTATTCGATTCTAGAACTTGTGTTTGAAATCATTGTGAGACCGCAGTGAGATCACATTCGTGTGATATAGGTATTTATATGTGATAAAGAAGCAACTTAGGATTTAACCCAAATGGCTATTCCGTGTAACATATTATTTATTCTTTAGCTAATTACACTGATTAACTAACCTCGCAAAATAAAACTAGGGGGTGAGCAAACAAAACCGAAAACCGAAAAATTGACTGAAACTAAAAACCGATGGTTCGGTTTTTAATTTTTCAAAAACCGAAAAATACGGTTCGGTTTCGGTTTTCGTCCAAAAACCGACCCGAACCGATTTTATTATATAATAATATATAATTAATATATTATGAATAAATAGCTAAATAAATCAAATTTATAAATTCATATTCATTTTGTTGGTAGATTTAAAATATTTTTATCTTAACATTTATGTTTATGTGTGTGTTTATCGTGTCGTGTGTTTACTTGAGAGTATATCAATAAATATATGACGATGGTCATACTCTGTGTATGTTCACTTGCATGTGTGTGTCTCATTTATATATGTGTAATTAAAGGTTTATGCAATAAATATTATTATGCTTAGATTGACACAAAGAGGTAAATAAGAATAACCAATATACAAGTTTGTTGGTATATATTTTCCATGCCCAAATATAAACGGTTAGAAACCGAAAAAATCAAAAAACCAAACTGAAACTGATAATAAACCGAAAAAACCGAACCGCCAAAAACCGAACGGTTTCGGTTTTGGATTCTATAAAAACTGAACATTTTGGTTCGGTTTCGATTTTAACCAAAAACCGATCCAAACAGAACCGTGCACACCCCTAAATAAAACCCTTACGTAGCACTCACTTTTATTGCTAGATACCCCTAGTTTAACATTCATAGCCTATCTTTTCATTTCTTACATCTACTATAAAAATACAAAAATATATAACCTTTAGCCTAAACCTTACCCCTTGACGAAAGTTTATTCGGTTGGTTGCTAGTCGTTTGGTGTGTTTGGTTGGTTTTTGATTAATAGTTCGTTCGTGCTTGTTGTAAGTGTTGTGCCGTTTTAACAAAGATGAGGGTTCAAAACTTCATGTTTCGTGTTTTTTGTGGTGAATGAATATACTAAGTGTGGGAGAATTGTTGATTGTGTGAATGTGGATAATAGATGATAAAAAAATGGAGAAAATGAAACGAAAAAAAGGAAGAAAAAAATAGAAAAAAAAAGATAGAAAAAAAAGTATAATGAGTGATGAATAAGAGTTGGCGTGTTGTTTGCCAACTAGAGCGATTGTTAAGGTTGAGATGTTCGATTACCTCATGGGAGTGTTGTTTGCCAACTTTTGGAAGCTGATTTTATGTCGTTATGGTGGCATGTGTGGTGTTTTAGAAACTCCTGCGTTTTTGGAAGGTTGAGATCAAATGAGAGTTTATTTTTTGATAATTTTGTAACGACGTCTTTTGTATGGGTTAATAGTAGGTGTCGCTCTTTAAGGTTGAGTTGGGTCGGTTGGATGCAAAACCCATCTTTTTTTAGTTCTATTCTTTTTAGTTCCGTGATGTAATTGTTTTCTTTACTCTAGCGTCTTGCTAGTTAATAAAATTTGCTGTTAAAAAACATAATTAATAAATAAATAAATAAATAAATAAATAAATAAATAAATATCTAACTTGTTACTTGTACGTCCTATATCTAATATATTAGAGCATATTTACAAATGTTTATTGCTCTTGGTTAAAGGGATGAAATTTATTTTCTTACATCATTGGAGTTAGGGAGTTTTGTTTTTGTTTTTTTTGTTTTTTTTCCCTCTTCCTTAGATAAGGATTTATATGGGTCTCATTTTTTTATATGCCTTTTAATTGAGAGGATATGATAAATTAAGCCTTCTGTATATAAACTATTTAAAAGATTTTTATAGGTCTCACCAAAAAAGTACTCCATAATAATATTAAATAATATCCTTTAAACTAAGGAAAAAAAAAAAAAAAAAAAAAAAAAAAAAAAAAAAAAACCATTAATTTTATATTGAATTATCATAACACATGGTTCTGACATGCAACATTTCAGATTCCTCAACATTTAAGACACCTCCAAACATTTTTTTTCCCAATGCCAAGACTACCTTAACTATTTTGTATTTATTGATAGGCCTATAAATATTGTAAATCAAAGTGATACTCTATGCCCTCTTAATTTTTATTCTTAATTCATCTTCTTTATTACACCGATTCATCCTTAAGATTGTATCAAAATTACGTATAGAGTCCTTTTTCTAAATAAATACGCCAAGCATCCTTGACGTCTCCATTTTATAAAATGTGACGATCTTTGATAGCATAGAAATTATTAATGTGACGAATTTACCGTTGAATTTTATATCCAAACACCCTTTATTTCATACATACAACTACAACCATGAACGGACTCACATGTATGTCGGGTGTGGCACCAACTACACCTGATTTTAAGTCCCGAAGTGCAAAAAATTTTCAAAATTGTCGTTTTTGTGGTACATGCAACCCCCCAATTGTTTTTGCTACTTTCGTTTCTTACAGTAACTTTAGTTAACCCAAAATTTCTTTTATGCAACACCATTTTAAAAATCCTGAGTTCGTCCTTGACTACAACCTACTACACTTAAATCCAAACATCTCTTTTCTTCAACCTCTTTTCTCTCTCATTTCAACCACATACAAATCTCCATCATCTTACTATTCTTTAAAACTCACCAACAATATTTATCTTCCTAAACATTAACCCATCTTCATTCTCCAAAACCCGCAACCACCCACCCTCCATATTACAACCGTCGTATTCACTGCCGCTAGACGCCACCACCCCAACCAACCACTACCATCATCTCCAACATGTTTTTACACACTAGCGTCTCCTAAAAAATTTTATTTATTGTCTTGCAATTATTCATTCATATTATTATTTGTTCATAAGAAGTTTCAAACCTAAATTTTAAAGACCAAAACTATTCAACCCTTTTTAGTTTTTCACATGACTGTTGGTGAATACTTGCGTTTGTTGGGGTTTAATCATTTTTAACTTCACGTAACTGTCAAAAAATTTATGTTTTTTAACAGAAACATTGGTCTCATTCTTACATGCTTAAAACCAACAATTCCTCTTTGTTTTTCTAAGTTATCTTGTGCCCTAGAAACTAAATGATTTTCTTGAAGGAATTATCCCAATAAAAATTTCATGATACCCATGTGTATAAATAGTTGAAATACTTTATTCAGAAAGTGAACTTACACGATTCTTGTATAATATCCAAAATTATCATCATAACCCTTACCCAATTTAGAACAAGATACTAAGGTGACTTAGAGCTACTTTATATTTCTAAAAAATATACTCCATACTATTTGATAGATGTAGGCAAAAGTTTAATATATATCTCATATTTGTCATATATCTAATGAACCAATTTTTGCTATTCATTTTTTTGATAAAAAATAAATAAATAAATAAACTTTCACTCTTTTTAAATAATATATATATATATATATATATATATATATATATATATATATATATATATATATATATATATATATATCTCGCAAACCGTTAATCGTTACGTAAAAAAAAAAAAAAAAAAAAAAAAAAAAAAAAAAAAAAAAAAAAACTTTCAGTACAAGAATTAAATTATCTTTTCTATAGATATGCACTTCTGTAGAACCCTGTAAAAATTTCTTATAATTAAATAGTTAATAAATAAATAATCCTTCGTTATCGTTTCTAATTCCCATTTTCTCGGAAAAATTTAAAATTTTTCTTATTATATTATTTTGGCGATTTTCACAAAATAATATAATTCACGAAATGACGGAATTAATCCTCGACACGTTACACGAAACTTAAACTTTTCATTTAATCCTAAATCCTAATCCTAATTATATTTATTAAATATAATTAAAATCCTTAATTATCCTATTAATCAAACCGGACCCTTAATAACTTTCGGCCCACACTATTCCTAAGCCCACGACACAAAAGCCCAACTTCCCATTTAGTTATTTTCATCCGATCGACATAGCTAAACCACCTCCAAATCGCACCGTTTATTCCTAAATTTTACACACGACCTATATATTTTATTTTCTTATCACGTTAACCTACTAGCCAACAATTAGTGTGTCAAGTCTCACGTTCCTACGTTGAGTGTTGATACGTTTTTAAGAGGCAAAGCATTCGACATTAGCAAACCCAAATCGATTTAGACTATATTCAAAACTTAACCGTTTTGAATCTAGTTTGTTTCTAAATGTTCCTAATATTATTCCTAAGATGATTCTAAGCTCAAATGTTAAAGATGATCATGTATATTCAAGTTGTACACGATTTTGTAAATCGTATGCATGTTAATATATATGTCGACATGGGTATGATTCATCCCAACACCCTCCTTCTTTTGTGCTCTCACAAACCATCCTAAAACAATATAAAACTTCACCTAAGGAGCTAGTTACTGACATGCAATAGTGTATGAAGAGTTTTCATTGAAACTTTCTACTAAACGATATATATATTTGTAATATATGTACGTTCATTGCATGCATACTTCTCATAATCTTTCACACACTTATTCACTGAAACAAAATAGTATTCGAACCATTCTTAAGACTTACAAGTCGTAGGTATAATATTGGAAGCAAAGAAAGGATATCGGGTTTGAAATATTATATAACGTTTGGGTTATATAACTTAGACGTGATTTCTTGTGTTCCTTTTCTACCTATCTCGACTCTAGATCACCTTAAAAGTGTTTGTAAGTTTCTTGCACTCGTTTTTAATCCATTTTACACGTTAATAATTGTTCATGCACTTTGTATATTTCATTTCGAACGTCTACACTTTGCACGTTTAATACACGTATATATTTGTTCTTAGTACACGAAACGTGATTAGCCTCTATCTTGGAAGGCCTAGGAATCACATAGCACCCACCATTCACTTTAGTTGTAACGTTATAATCATTTCATGCATTCATTTTAATCTACATCCATCGATTTAAAATTTGTATAACACTTAGTAAAATTCACAAGTTTTCAACATATATATATCGACCCAACCATGTCACAAAACCAACGTATAACTCAACATTTCACTTAACGATAGTACTATATTTTTTCACGACGTCATAGACCACCTAGCAAACTAACATTTTCATGTAAACAACTTGTAAAAATAATCAAGTCTTGACACCATACACTAGGGCTGCAATCGAGTCGAGCCGAGCTCAAGCTCAACAAGGCTTGAGCTTGGCTTGAAAGAAAAACACTAGGCTTGAGCTTGGCTTGATAGCTTGTCAAGCTTTCATCATCCAAGCTTGAGCTTGGCTTGAGTAGGTTCGAGCAAAGCTTGAGCTTGGCTTGAAAAGCTTGAATGAATACAAAAATATTTTATTCAATAGCTAAACTCAACAATAAGTATATGTATTTTAAGTAAGCAACAGTAGCAACACAATATTAAGTAATACTTGTGTAAATATTTACATATGGAGTACTTGCGTAAATAGATTGATGATGCTAACACTTAACAATAGCAAGATAAAAAACGCAGATACATGTATATAATATGGATTGATGATGCAACACTTAAGATTATTAAATTAAAAATCTTGATAATGATAAATTGATAACTGAACTTACAAATACTTCTGGAAAAAAAAAGAGAAACTTTGGACTTGGTGGTTGAATGAGTGGAGGAGATTGAGGAGACGCTTAGATTAGATCATTAGAATACAAATCGTTTGGACGTTTGGTAGGGTTAAAGGTTTCTAGAATACATTATCCAATATTTACGAACTAAGCCCTTATAAATTATAATTAACTTAATAACCAAATTTGCTCCTAATTACTTATATGAAAATATCTATATTAAAGCTTGATAAAAGCTTGATACGAGCTCGAGCCAAGCTATCCAAAGCTTGAGCTTGGCTTGTTAAATATTTCGAGCTAATTTTAGGGCTTGAGCTTGATAAAAGCTTGACTCGATCGAGCCAAGCTCGAGCTCGAGCTCGAGTTGCTTGATAAAAGCTTGACTTGATTGCAGCCCTACGGCATACACGATCCATTTTGAATCGACACAAAACAGTTTTCACAACTAAATTTTTTAATAAAAACCTTAAGCTTGTCGAGTGGGCTTAACTAAAGCCCACTAAGCATTTGAAATCCCTAAGCCCACTGGGCCTATAAGAAATGTTTTTAGAATCATAAAAATGGTCCAAAGCCAAGCCCAAAACTTTTTCTATGCCCTCGCCTCTAAAAATCTTAACGGGCCTTAAGTTGAATCGATCGAGGCGCATAAGCTAAAAAAATGAGCTTTTAAATGAATAAGCAGTTAAAATAAGCTTGTTACTTAATAAATAAGCTTCGGAAAATTTTTGGAAAGTTCCATAATCATTTTTGTAAAAATTGGACTAAAAATGTAACGCGACGACACCTAGAAGGACTAAATGTGTAAATATTAAAAATCAAGGACTAAACCTGTAAAAACAGAAATTTAAGGTTAAAATGTGATAAAAATAAATATTAGAAGGTTAGTATTGATTATTGGACAAAGTAGAGGACTATAGTTGAAAAATATATAAAAAAGACTAACGGTGTAACGCAAGTATCGTTAGTGTAAAAATGGTAAAATTGGAAAAGGTGACAAAGACTAAACATAACTTATTTATCATTCTTATTTATTTTCTATTTTCGTCAATTTATTTCATATCATGTTTAAATTTTATTTTTGTTTATATATATATTATTAACTTAACGTTAATAATATATATAACGATATTTAAAAGGTTAAGATTTTACTTACGATTAAAAAGGAAAAACTTCGATGGATAATTTTAAAAATCATATTTTGTCATATCATGCATATCACAATATTTTCACTGCACATCACTTAATCGTCATAACGAATATCGAATATTCGTTATTTTCTTCATAATTACCGAATAGTTTTTAGTCAAGTTCTTAGATAAATTTATTTATCAGGTTGTGTTTCGAAGCCGTTTTCATAAATTCGTCCAACTTTATTTTCTTCGTTTTCAGTATCAATCAAGGTGAGTCATAGCCTCACATTTAATTATTTTCAAAACTCTGTGAGGGGGATACATGTTATAAATAGATCGCAAGTATTTTTCTGTATGCTTTCCTGACTGATATATGCCTAAGTTAGCTATTGCCAAAAGACCCTTATTCATGAGCCATTAATTACTGCGGTGAACGCGAATATAATGAATATATCTATTTAAGGTTTGACAGCCTGTCCCATTAATACTTGACGGAATGCCATTATGCATGTGGTTAGTCGTATTAGTCGTGATAATTATATTTGAGTAAAAATAGGAACTGGCAAATCACCTATTACACGAGGGAAAATTTATCATTGATTTGATAAACACCCGCCGTTTACGGTATTTGTTAACGTTTGCGTGTCATGAGACTTAGTGCAATATATGAACTGCAATATCAATGTTTTCAAACTGATTGTATTTTCCAATACAATCTTGCTTGTGTATCAAAATGATTATTAAATTCAAACTCTATGATTTCACTCAACAATTTTGTTGACTTTTAAGCATGTATCTCAGGTATTTAACAGGGGAAGCAAGCATGGAACGGGCGGCAAAAATCTTCAAAATATGTTTACTTTATTTCAAATATGATGTAAAATAAATGATGTTTTTATTTAGTTCAAAACATCAAGTTTTTATAATACTCTGATAAGGACCTATTGTATTTCAAATAGTTATAAATGAAATTATGTTTTAAAACGTCTCTTCGAGCCGTTTTCTATCATTATGACTTCGATCCTCACCGTAACACCCTAATTTCTATTCCGCTGCCGCATTTCAAATTAGGGGGTGTTACAACTTCTATATAATTTCAACGATTTTTTTTTTCAAAATTTCCGCCCAGAAAAATAACATGTGATTTGATTTTTACAAATAACATGTGATTTTTCTAGGCAGGACTTGAAAAAAAAGAAAGAAAAAAGAATAATAAATAAATAAATAAAAATCGTCGAAAGTATAAAGAAATGCATATCTATAGATATGTAATTTAATTCTCGTCGCAATAGTATATTTTTTGTAGCTTGAAGATTTACTGTTGTAAAATATGTTGTTTTAAAAAAGATAGGGAAAATGATTTTTTTATTAATTTTGATAAGAAAATAGATGGCTAAAATTATTGATTTATTAAATATATAACAAATATGAGATCTATACTCATCTCAACTCGATAGATATATGTCATGACATTTCAGTTTCAACTACTCGTGAAGGGAAAAATATCATTCCAAAATACTTTCTACAACTGTGTTATCGGTTATAGTTGATCGATCATTAGTGGTCCAGCTTGTAGGTCTCAAGAGAAGGTCTTGTCGCGATCTTGTAAACCTAGGATAGGATCATTAGTGGTCCAGCTTGTAAACCTAGGATACACTCATACACAACCTCAATCTAGGTCATCTATGCATAGTTCTTCAACCCTAAGGTTACGACCTAACACTTACAAACACCTTAATCAGTTTGAGCAAGTTCAACCCGTGGTTCAACCAAGTTGGTTGTAGGGAAATAAGGACTAGAGGGGTGATAAATATTGTGGCATGTTTAAGTTTATACTACTTGGTTTTGATTGCACATGGTTCTGAAATGCAAATATCCACTAATGTACAAGACTGCAACGGCTACCTCTATTTTAATAATTTCATTAGATTCTCCCTAACATTCATTACACCTCCGAGTCGTTTTCCCCAAAGCCATGGGGTAGCTGGGTACCCACACTATTTTGTATTTATACATAACTTTGTTTATGTAAATAGTGCGTTTGGTAGACGATTATCCAAATGACTTATCTGGATTTCATTTCGATTTAAGGTTTATTTAGTGGGTTCAAGAATAAAATAGGTATATCATAGTCATAGACTCATAACTCATTAATTTGATGTCTACGAAATTCATTCCGTAAGTCCATCTCTTTTCTATTACAAAACTCAAAATATTTACACTTTTTCATACTATATTTTGTTATTCAAACATAAACAATCGTAATAATACAATTTTTTATATCCATTGTCATTCTACCTCATGCTAAATCCTAAATCCGATACTCATTTTGATTCCTAGCAACAAACCAAAACGGCCACTAATCTTACCACTCATGTCCATTTTTATTTTAACTTTTTCTCAAATATAAATAAATCTTAGACCTTATTATTGATTAATATACAATAGTTGAGAAGTTAGAAGTAGACAACAAACTTTGATCTACTACTGATTGTGTAAGTGTAATCTTAAATACAAGTACAACAACTCAGGTAGTCAGGTTCGATTCCAGGTAGCTTAAAGTAAGCCAAACTTACAGAAATTTTCCATTTAACATTATATTTCCGAATAAGTATTAACATCAATTGATTTTATGTTAAAGTTATTGGAGGTGATTCGCACATCATTTTTTTTTTATTCTTACACCACACTCTGTGTAGTACAGTATTGTACTGTGAGCTCTCTGTGCATTATAATATTGTACAAAATGGTGTGCTTATTAAAAAAAAATGGTGTGCGAATCAATCCTCTAAGACTCTGTTCTCCAGTAAAAATTTGGAGAGGAGGTGAGAGGAGATGAGAGGAACTAAAAAAATTTATGTTCTCAAGAATATTTTATAGGAGAGGAAATGAGTGGTGAGGAGTGAAACTGGATGGAAGTATGAATAATTTTGCCTAAAAATCTACCGCCCAATATTGGGATGAAAAGGAAAGGAGTTGTACTTTTTTTATTAAAAAAATATTATACACCATTATAGATTTGTACTTATTCGGTTGCAACATATGTAAATTTTTGACTTTTTAGCTTCTCTTTTTACGATGCATTTGTTATTATTATTTTATAGGTGTATTTTCTCTCACTTTCATCTCTATCTTTGTTATTCAAGAACACAAAAATAAAGCTGTAACTTCCTTCCCCTTTCACTCGCTTTTCTCTCATTTCTTCCCTTCCTCTCACCTCCTCTCACCTCCTCTTCAAATTTAAACTAAAGAACAGAGTGTAAAGGTATATACTTTGCAACTTCAACATTTTTTGTTAAATTCTCTGAGATAATATTTGCGTATGATAGGTCATTTGCTTCATTGTTGAATTGTCATTTGTTTTTCATCCTTTTGCTGAAATACCGGTGTGTTACTTCCCACAAAGCGCAACATGCGAGTATTTATATCCTCAACATTCTTAACTTACAATATTCAAAACATGGCATTCATTTTGAGGTTAATGTCATCTAATAGTAACATACTTTTTCATTTGTACCATTATCATATATGAACTCAAAATATTATCACAATACTCATCGAACTTTGCATTTTTGTGTCGATATCAGCAACTTCATTTTTTACTTTCAAAATTCACGTCATGTGACACATGTACATGTCATGCCCCTTTTTTTGTACCGTTAGGTTCCATGTCAGCCCTTAATACACACTGTTAGGTTGTATATGTTAGTGTTAGGGTTATATATGTTTTGATTGGGGAAGACGACCTAACGGTGTGTATAAGGAGCTGACATGAAACCTAACGGTACAAAAAAAGGGGCATGACATGTACATGTCACATGACGTGAATTTTGAAAGTAAAAATGGCGAAGTTGCTGATATCGGCACAAAAATGCAAAGTTCGATAGGTATTGTGGTAATATTTTTAGTTCATATCTGATAATGACACAAATGAAAAAGTACATTACTATTATATGTCATTAACCCTTATTTTTTGTTTCCATAAACGTCTAATTCTACCAGTTTGTTGACTTCGACTACATTTTAATGAAAAATCTTTTAACTTCTTAAGCAAAGAGAAGGTAATTCCCTTGACACATCTGTTTTACATAAACAATGTCTACATAAGAATAAACGGTCACTAATCAGATAAAAAGTTTGACCAATCATTTGTTTCTACGAAAAGCCTGGTTAGATATTTCGAAATAAACAATTCGACACATTTACTTTTGATTTTGATACATCATCATCTAATATTGTAAATTTTTCTTTTTAGAAAGGCCATCTAATATTGTAAATAATTATACATATGCTATGTATCGTTTATGTTGCTTGTACTTTAACGTGTGCAAATCAAAACTAGGTGTCTGCACTCTGCAGATCACTTTCCTTTTAATACGGTCAGGTGAACAATAATTAGTCAAGATAGAAAAAGGATTACCAAAAAACAATTCTCAATCTTTAGTGAAAAGTTGAATCAACAAAACTACTTATAGTTACAGGCGATCAACTTCACTGTCATGGTCCAAAGGGTCTCTCTTGCATGCTTATCTTATACGAGACAGATGGACACATTCACATAATCCAAAAGACCTAATCTGACAGTTTTCCGAGTACAAATGTAACTCAACTTGTTGCATAAATTCGCAAGCTGATTCTTCATGCTAGTAGAGACATGACTAACAAACGTGCATACCAGATTACACCTCGTTATATACTACTGCATGAAGTACTAGATGCACATTTTTTTTTTTTTTTTTTTTTTTGAAAATTGACTTTCATTGGGGAAATCCAAGTCCAATTTGAAACCCGATGGGGGGAAAACCTTCAACTTAAGCCGCCCGAAGGCACGACACTTAAATTGAAGTAAACTCTGCCTTCTCCAGATTCGAACCCTTGTCGGTTGAAACCTTCATTGAAGGACTTTGAAATCGTACCGACAGGGCAGTGGTCCACAAGGGAGGACTTCCCAGTTTGGTCACCCAAACCGGTACTACTCTCCACTAGGCACGCTTAACTGAATAAGACATGCCCAGTGGACCACAAGCCCATTGGTAAGTACTAGATGCACATATACTTGCTATATGACAGCGGACATAATACTGTAGATAAACGCATTTTAACATAAAGTGAAGACTTACATTTATCACGTTCAGTTCACAATTATGATGAGATACCTCTGTTTGAAAAAAGTTACAGTGCTCACCTCATTATTGATATCAACAGATTTATGGATCACCGTCTCAATCAACTAGGTGATAAAGAAGTCATTATTGATCTCTTAGGCTAGTTTGTAGTACTGCTAAACTCATATGTGCGTAATAACTAGAAGTGACAGAACCTAAGGCTAACGTAACATCTAGGGTGCAATATTAAAGTACATGACATTATGACAATGACATCATTAACCGTAATTGTTACTCATTTTCTATAACAGACTTATGCAATCTAAAGGCTAAATTGCCTAACAATACATTATGCCTTGTTTGCTTTAGGCTCTTAGCTTTCACTTATTGCCATTACGCACACAAGTTTATGAGTACCACACACTTGCCTAAACATCATCACATGACATTTACTAGCATGATTGTTACGCCTTTTGCTAGCATAGGCCTACGTGTAGATTGTCTTTAGTATTCAACTTTTTACCTTGTTTTCATTATCTCTGATTCATTTGTTTTGTTCTTACTGTATAAACTTGTTCACTTACCTTTTAACATCACAAAAAAACTCTCAATGCTAATTCACAATATTCGAAGATTTAAACTAACCTAATTCAAAATCATCTATATTCCACATTTGAATGTTTAAATTCCCTTTACAGCAACTGCCTTTTAATAAAAACAGTCCTATCATACACCCACTGGAAAATATACATTGCCCTTACTTATTCCAGCACAAAGAGGCATCGTAAGATTCCATTGTTGCACGATAATCATCTCACTTCCTCTTTCATCATTATCTTGTCATATACAAAAATATTGTTTTAATGGAAATGCACACACACCCTCTATACCTTGAATACACTTTTGTCGATATAAGAGTTAGGACCTGATCTCGAAATCTATCGACCAATCGGGCACATTGATATTCATGTAATACAGACAAGCACTCTCCCATTAAGATATCTTTTTTAACTCAATTTTGTAGCAACTTAGTTAACCACATCATTTTCTGTCAAATTAACGAATAATGGAATAACTGATCCAAGTCCTTATCAATTCTACCAAAACAATCGACTTTTTCGGCAGAAATGGCACATAATGCTCAAGCATATATAAAAGATACCAAAAGGAACTAAATGGTGCTCATCATCATGACAATTCTAGCAACAGCTTGAAAATGGATATAGAATTCAAAAAAAATATCAAAGCAAGGTTTATTTTCTGGACACAAAAACTATAAAACAAGACTAAAACATATACATAATTTACCGTCATTATGCTAGAAAACAGCGTTGCACATCTCCATTCTCAACTGTCGCGAATCAAATTTGTTGGCGCGCTTAAAACATACTTGGGTAACTCGTATTTTGCACCTAAAATGTCCCAAATAAGGTAAATACTAAGAGAACAGAAGCATATCACAGATTTGACCAACATTAAACATTTATTCATAAGTGAGTTCATTTGGGTTTATGTTTAATCATAAAAATGATTGAAAGAGCCATATGAAAATGTTCAGCTAAAAAAGGGAACGGGTCAAATGGGTCGAACATGATAGATAACGTTCGAAATCTATTTTTATTACATACAATACAACCTCCTCAATTTTTTTTCAAAGCTACATAAAGCACAAAAAAGTGTGTTGGTCAAAGACTTAAAGCCGCCACCCATTCAGTACCAAAACTGACCCATTTTAACATGACCCTGTTTTGACCCCTACCCAACCTGCCCAATAAAGGGTAACCCACCCTTAGGGACCTCCACCAGCCTGACCCTTAGCCAACATGGAGAAGGTCAAGCACGCTAACCACAGACAAGAAATATGAGCCAGGATTTAAGCCCGCCCAAATAAAAAATACCAAGAAACTTAAGTGTTTAACTAAGATATACCTCTCTCATCATAACAAACTGTCAAGTCAGCTTTCTGAACTATGACACCCGCACTATCTACTATGACTTGTGCAAGGGTTAAGTCAGCCTCTGCAGCAGCCTGAAGTGCATCCCAGATTTCTGATAATCACACCAAATTACCATTTGAATTTATCATTTATCATACTGCATATTCTAATACTTATACGTTAACTTCAACTTTGTTATTCATTATCCTTTGAAAACCTTAATAGGGCTTTGGGACACCTCCAATGCAAGCTTGATGCACGACCTTTCTTTAGCAAAACAGTCATTCAAAAGCATTTTAGCATTGGAGGACAAAGCTTTAAAATAAAATATCAAACATTAACAGTACTGAGAAACCTTTACAAAGACTGTTTTGCATTTGATAGGGCTGAACAAAACCGACCAAAAAACGAACCGAACTGACCCTATTCAGTTCGGTTTTCGGTTTTATATATTATGGTCTTCGGTTTCGGTTCGGCTCGGGCCAAAACCGAAAAAACCACATCTAAACCGTCTAAACCGAATCGACCGACACAAAAACAAAACCGACCAATTCACTATTCGGTTCTCGGTTCATGTCCTTCCACAAAATCAGTTTTCAGTTCAAGTTGACTTTGGTCGGTTTGGGTCGATATTGACGCGATGCTCAGCCCTAGCATTTGAGATGTTTTTTAGAAACAGGTTTAACATTAGCTTGCTGCATTAGAGAATGGATAAAAGGCAAAAGAACGACTTTACGAGAAAATCACCTTTCCGGCCACCATAATGAGGAGCAGTATCCCAGAACTCATCACGCATACGCTTAAGCTGCTCCCCAGTAATTGGTTCAGAATGCTTCCATGGTTTTGGTTTAGTGATTTTTTTGATTGGGTCTGTGACAAAAAGGAAACCAAGTTGAACAGAATGGAGAGATTCAATGCAGTACCATGTCAGTAGAATACCAGCTTATAAACAAAACTTTTTATTTAGAAAAAAAAAGGAGGTAGTGAAACACCACTTCATATTAAAGCAATTAGTAGGCAATAACAATGCCCTAAATTCAAAGAAGCTGCAGCATACAAAGAAAACAACATTACAAATAAGCTTGTATAAAGTGCGTATTTAACAGAATACAAGCAGTAACAAGTTTAAGAGGTGTTTGGGATTGATTTCTTTTTCTGCTAATCAGCTTAGTTTAAGCAGTTTGGACGGTTTGTGTAAAACAAACTGCATCTACTTATTTGGTTATATTAGGGTAAAATAAAAAGTTGTCAATAAGCAGGTTAAAACCAGCGAATTTAAAAGTGCTTATTCAAGAAGATGAAACTTAAATTACGTTTTAACCTCGTACCAAACCCTAAATCCTGCATAAAATGGATTTTTTTCCTAACCAATTATCCTTTTTTGGCTCATACTGAGTTCATTTACAGCATAAACGAATCCACGAACTGTTTATTTTTAGATTGCTTATCTGCTTCTGCTTATAAGCATAAGAGCAAACCGAAATCCCACTAGGGATAACTACGCAGACAGGCAATCATTACTGTAGAACTGGTGGTCTAGCTTTCCACGGAGCATATATGATTTCATTGACTTTCTAAATAGCAATTAATTGCCATAATGAGTCAATTTGATAAAATAAATAAAGAAAACAAGTTTCTTTGGCAGACAATTCTAACTCTATATAGGCTACGGTATAACAACCATCATTTTCGCATCATATGTATATGTAGGACTGAATAGTAACATTGTAGGGGCTAAAAATCTAAGCAATTGGACTCGGTTTGATATTTGTATGTATTTCTAGAGACTCTAATGCAACCAAAATAAGTCTCTACTTAACATTGAAAGGGAAGGGCGGAAAAGCTGCCACCTACGGGTGGACAGCATGGTGTGAAGAGAAGGGTGGAAAAGCTGCCACCTCAGCGACAAGGGCGGCAACCCCCCCCCCCCCCCCCCCCCCCCCTCTCTTCTTTTGGCAAAATTTACTCCCTTTTGCGGGGATGTTATGCTGATGTTTCATTCCAGAAAGGTTTTCCAACTTAGCTAATTGACTCTTGGAAACTTTTGTACTACAATACTTGGGTTTTATCAAATAACTTTAAGCCTTTGGCGTTTTACTAAATATCATCGAGAGACTAAATCCCTACAAATTCCTTTTCATTGTTGAATACATTCATCCATAACCAATAAAGCTTAAATCAGAACCACTTTTTTTGTTGATAAAATCAAACAACAATCTTTCTAGAGCACACATTTATCACCATCTCAATATGATATACAATTATACAGCTACAAATCTACAATGACTTACAGTATATCGACTACCATCCCTTTCCAATAGATTACCTAAACAGTACTACTAAAACAGCATTTTAAGCCCTTAATTTGCAAACAGTTTATACCAATTCCTTTAATACATAACTATTGTGGTATTCACTTAACATTGCCACCATTTACGAGCTCGGTAATCATCTCTTCCCATGAAACTGCAACTTCTCCACAATAATTCAATCACCATACTAGAACTTAAACGGCAAATAAACCAATATTCTTAAAACATACATACATATTAAAGTCTAAATAAAAACAAATGTCAAGTAACAGTATTCAAATATCCAAAACAACATATAGCACAAAACTTTAACTACCAAATCACTATTTCACATATCATCTTTAATCACAACTTTTTTTGGGGGGTTTCCGACCTTTTGGCCGACTAATCCACGGGGTTTGAACTCACCGCCACACATACTCAAACCAGGTAAAGCCCTATCTTTTCAGGAAAAAAACAAATTTACTTAAAACCCATCTCCAAAACACTAATTAATCAGTCAATTAACTAAAATCCAACAATACCCATATCACAAACCATCCAAAAAAAACATACAAGACATCAAAACAACATTAAAAAGACAAAAAGATAAAATCTTTACCATCCCCTTTTGCACGCGATGATCCAGCACAACCCATAATCAAATTTAATTAAAGATCCAAGAAAACGTTTTATTTGAGGGCAGAATTTAAAGCCCTCAAATTGTGTGTGTTTGGAAAGTGGGTTTTTGTTGATTTTATAAATAAGAAAAGTGGATGATTGATGAAAGATAGAAAGAAAGGGTAAAAAAAGGAAATGATTGTGATGAGTTGTCAATATTTTTTACCTAATATAGTTTAACCTACTTTTTATTCATATACACACGTGGAGGTCACGTTTTGGGGTTGTGTGTATATCTGCAAAAAGTGGCCTTAGATTGGTTTTTGATAACTTGAATTGGGTTTGGGAGTCACGCGATTTGCCTAGTTGTGTTGTGTTGGGAAAGCGTTTAAATTCGATATCAAGCTTCCGTGCGACAATAATTACTTATCTGTTATGAGTTTAGTGAGATAAAGTAGAGAAAAAAAAACAGAAAAAAAGTAGTAAGTAGCGGAGTGTGTGTAATTGTGTCGTCTATCGGGGTGGACGCATGACCCATGTTTCGCGACACGAGGATTGTGGAAACGAGGTTGTCGTCATGGTGCAGCGAGAGAATCATTGTTGGGAACGAGCCTTAGCTTTCGGCGCTCGAGTTGTCGTAACGTACTCAGCGACCATTGTGGGTCTAGGACTGTTCCTTCCGTACTACATCGTATGATGGTTGTCAGCGTTTGCCTGCCAAGCTCCGGAAAAAACTAATCTTCTTCGTCATTGCCTCCGGACCTATCATAACCTTCGTTATCCTAGCTTCTCCGGAGGACCGTTCCAGCGTAAAGTGAATGTTCCAAATCTTTCGTAAGGGATGTTTGACTAAGAGTGATTTAGCTCCTCCGAAGTATCTAAAGGAAATGATACCTTATTGTTGGTGCAAATATTGTACATATATCTCCTTTATGTTTTAATGATTATATATATATATATATATATATATATATATATATATATATATATATATATATATATATATATATATATATAATATTAGCTACAATTGAATTGTAGCTAATTTCCTACAATCAGTGCTACAAATTGTGGGTCCTGAGTCATTTTGTGGGTCACTGACTTCTTTCTGTGAGTCCCTGATTCAATTTCTTATGCATTTTAGTGGAGGGTTGTAGCCAATTGGTTACAAAAATTATAGCCAAGTTATATATATATATATATATATATATATATATATATATATATATATATATATATATATATGAATGGATCAAGTAAGAACAATAATTAAAATAAGAATGGTAAGAAGTAATTCTAGCCACACATTTTAAATTAGGATGAAAATTTTGAAGTAAGATGCATCCACTTTTGTAGGTGCATCTGAAATATGTGGTAGTGGTTACTTCTTATCATTCTTATTTTAATTATTCTTCCTATTTGATCATATATATATATATATATATATATATATATATATATATATATATATATATATATAGGGTGTGTAGGAACTGATATCAACCATTGGATTTAAATTACAAGTTTAAAAAAGCGGAGTGGTGTTTTTGTAAATATTACAAACTTGAGGGTCTAAGATGCATCAACTAAAAATATCACCTAACTCTGAATATCATTCACTCTCTCTCTCTTTCTCCCCATTCCGATCATTTCCTTTCTCTCTCGTCTCTATTCTCTCTCTAAAAAATAAAAACCCTACTAAAATCAATCAAAAATTACTGCATCGATTGATTTATGAATGGCGAGTACGAATCTACCACAAAAATCATTACCTCGTAAGTTTTTTATAAAAATATATCATGATTTACTGCATCGATTTGTTATTATAATTACTAATAGTTCATTTTTTATAAAATTTAGCAAAAAAAAGAGTTTAAAGATGAGTAATGAAGCAGAAAAAAGAAGAAAAGTTAGAAAACAAGCTGAATCAAAAAAAATTGATCGCGGAACCATCAGGTAAAAGTTATTTGTAATGCAGTAGCATTTATTTTGAAATAAGTTAGGGTAAATAAAGTTTATGAGATGTGCTAAGTGATTTTTTATGTTTCATGCCTTATATGATGTATTAGTAGTTTATTTGTGATGCAGTAGCATTTATTTTGAAATAAGTTAGGGTAAATAAAGTTTATGAGATGTGCGAAGTGATTTTGTATGTTTCATGCCTTATATGATGTATTAGTAGTTTATTTGTGATGCAGTATCATTTATTTTGCGGTGTGTTAGAAGTTGAATTCTTGACTGTTTATGTGATGCACTAGAAGTTTAATTGAGATGCAGTAGAGATATATTTACGGTGTGTTGAGGAAAATGTAGGGTAAAGGTAGCTTGATGTACTAAACTTCATTCTCTAGTACTCGTGATGTACTAGAAAATGAAGTTTAATGCAGTAGGATGTATGTTGATAGGTATGATTCAAGCTAAGTCAGAATATATATCGATTATGAGATGTGCGAAAGATATTTTGTGTGGTTGATAGCTTATATGATGTATTAGAGGCTTAACTGAGATGCACTGATATTAGATTTGCGGCGTGTGTGGATAAGTTAGGGTAAATGATGAGTACTCAAACACTCATCATTTTTGGTCTAATCTGAACTGCAAAACATACAAAAACACTCAGAAATGCATCAAAATACTGAAAATATTTCAAAATTGTGTTTTATATGTTTTAGATGCAAAATGAGCAAAAACAAATGAAAAACGTACAAAGTTTGCAAAATTGGCAGTTTCAGTCCCCCAACTTTCATAAAATTACAAAATTAGTCCCTGGTCATTCAAAATATGGAAATTTATCACCAAAGGTCCTTTTAAAATCATAAGTTGTCATATTTAGTCCTTTGGTGAAAAGTTGGAAAAGTTTTGGAAAATTACAATTTAGTCCCTGGAGTTACAGATATTGACAGATTTGGTCCCGGGTGGGATAATTTTGAAAGAAAAGTCAATTTTAGTCCTTGGGGAAATCACAAATATCAATTTTAGACTTGGGATGAAAGTTTGAGAAATTTACATTTTTGGTCCCCATAGTTTGGAATTTTACAAAAATGGCCCCCGGGAATTTTAAAAAATGACAAAATGCAAATTTGGTCCTTGTGTTATTGGTTCTTGACAAATTACACCCTTGGGACAATACTTTGTGAAAATATCATTTTCAGCCCCAAGTTTCATTAAATTACAAATTTGGTCCTTGTGTTGTTTTGCAAATTAACTAAATGGACCCTTTAAGTTATTTAAACCTAACAACAAAACCAAGCCTACCCTTTTAACCCAACACACCCCTGATCCATCAAAAACCCCAGGCCCAAAAGATAAAAGCCCACCCCCATTTTGATACTACCCTGGTCGTTGACCATAGTCAACACCCACACCCCGTACCACTTTTCACCATCCCCACCATCTTCCTGGTTTCCAGCTTCATGTCCCCCCCTCCACCTCTCACTTTATCACCTAAACAAGCAACCCTCATCAATACAATCACCTACACCCAACCAAACCCCCCTCCCCATTAAATACCACACCAAACCCCACTTCCCCTGTTCCCGCCAAAAACAATTTGAACGGCCATGATCATGGGAACCAATCCAACGGCTCAGAGAGGTGTGGGAAGGAAAGAGAATGTTCCATGGCTTATAAAAAGAAAAGAAAAAGAGAAGATAAAGCAGTAGTTAATGTAGCCTAGGAGTAGTGTAACTCATTTTCATGCTTTAAGCTTAATTTCTAAATTTAGTTGTAATCTGTTGCTTTAAATCATTGTACTAAGTATTGTTAGTGTTTTTGAAACTCAATTTACTAATCAATTTAAGGTTCTCAGTTTCAATTTCCAAATTTGCAATTTTAGCTATAAATTCAATCTCTTGTTATATTGTGGAAAGCTGTTGAACCTGGTTTGTTCTAGCTCAATTATACCTTGGATAAGCTTAGTAAACTCTCTAATAGTTTATCTGAGCTTATCTCATTAATCTACATAGCAATTTCTTTTGGCATCATTATTTCAAGTAAGCTTCCTGCTTTGATCTTTATATCTATCTACAGTAGCTTATTAGTTGTAGATTATGACTTATTTGTGTTAAGTAATGCTGATTATAGTCCCTTGAGTACTCCTGGTTGGTTAAATTCTTGATGTAGCTTGATTTCACTTTCCACTGCCTAGATTATCATTTTTCAAGAACCTTGAGTATTTACTGTTCAAGCTTGTATCTTTGCACATTTTTCAGCTTATTACACTTTAATTAAACAATGTGAACCAGTTTCCTTGCTTGAATCACTCATTTGTTTTGAAAAACAAAAATCAAGTTAGTAAAAGGGGTGTTTGGATAAGTGGTTTTGACCACTGAGCTCTGTGGTTTGTTTGTCATTTTCAGTTTTGACAAGTTACATTAGGTGTATTTAGGTTGTGCAAACCTTAAAATCCAAGTTCTAAATAGCCAAAGTCAAGATAACCATCAATACTCCATGACAGTTAACTGTCATGGGTTTTAGGTTCCAAATCCACTCATATTAGTCTAGTGCATGTTTATATAGCCTTGTATCATCTTATTGTAGCTTAATATAACACATTTCATCAGATTTGATCATTCAAAGTTGGGAAAAGTCAACTTTTAAGTTTTAAGCAAAAAAAAGTCAAAGTTCATCTTTTTAGTTTTTTCCAGAACTTGAGGGATTTTTATTGAATTATGTGATTAGATTGAAGTTGTGAAATTTGTTTCCATAGATACTTTACCAGCTCATCTTCATAGTCTTACCATTTTTATATTTTTAGAAATTTTCCATTGGTCCTGATGCGTGGGAATCGCACCTTGCTTTACCTCTCGAGGGATCTCGAGAAGCTTACAACCCCCACCAGGCAGTGTACCTGATCGTTGTAGTATAGTATAGTGACAAGTACCGGGGGATTGATCGTTCAGCTTAGGAATAGTGTCGCTAGGATTACAAAACCTAATTAATAGTTATAAAGGTGAGAGATGATTATTTTTGTATTTTTATATTTTTATGAAAGCAAGTAAAATCTCGGGTTTTGGAAGAGTGGGCGGAATTAGTTGCTATTCAACTAACCCAAATCTATTATATAATTAAAATAAAATACTAAAAATGAAATTAAACAAAATTATACTAAGGTTGTGAGCAGTGGTTGGAGAAATTGTGTTTACTTAGACTTCACTACTCCCTAGATATCTTTTATACGTTAATTACTTGTTACACTTGTATGGATGACGGATTGTATTCCTTAATACCATTCGTGGGGTGGCATACATAACTCCCCAACTCTATGAGCTCTTATCTCCTCCTACACCATGACCCAGCACAACTATAGGGATTGTAAACAGTGGCTCATGCATTAAATACAACCAATAAAGACCTAGTACGCCTCGGTTCATGTTTCTTAAGACGTTCAAGCATGTTACCATTTGGAGATCTGCCAGTTTTCTTAAGCCTAACATATAATATCATTCATCCAAATCAAGAATAGACAAGTAATCAACACATAATCAACATCTAGGTTTCATTAGATCTAAGCAAACGCAAAAGAGATCTAGCCTAGCATAGTAGAATTGAGACAAGAACAAGATATAAACAACCAACCCATAGACATATTGATTGAATTGGAAGAACACTTATCTCAATTACAATGCAAGGTCTCAAGGGTTTGGAACCCTTGAAAAACCTGTAAAAGATACACCAAAATCGTCTTTAGGGTTTCACCAAAACTTCTCTCCTTTTAATGAAAAAACTAGAAAATTATATATAGGAAAAGTAGGCTGACGGCGTCAAGAGTTACATGTGACGCTGTCACCTCGCCGCCATATACTTCCTCGGACGGCCTTGATCTACTTATGACGGCCTATGTGACGCCGTCACCGACCACGGTATTTTATTCTTGCCACTTTGCGCCGTCATGAAGGCGTTTGACGCCGTCACCACCTTCGGTATTTTAATCTTCATGTCTGACGCCGTCAAGATATTACTCTTGACGCCGTCACCTTGTATCTTCAGCATGAAAATTTGGTACTTTGCCGTTTTCTTCACTTTTATGCTCCAAAAACGTCCAAAATGGCTTCTTTTCCAGAATTCACTCTCCAAACACCTAAAATCACAAAAGGAACGATTTAGGGCAATATTTGATCAAATAAATTCGGATTCGGGCTTAAATGACCCCCTAAAAACGGATCATTTTTCGCCTCATCATATACCCTTACACTTGAGATTTGCTTGTCCTCAAGAAAATGCGCTTTTATTCTACTCGAAAGACAAGTTAGGGGTCATTTAACACTAATATAAAAGTAATTACAACAAATAATCGTTCCACTAAAGACCAATAGACAAGCACGGAGGTCATACACAAGCACCTCACAAATAGTGTTTAGATACTCACATCTCTCGGGTGTAATAAAGTAATATAACATTATGGAAATGGAAGATATCTCTCACTACCTGTCATAGCAAAATAGATTACCATAGGCTTGGGAAAGGATCAAACCTCCACCACATGGCGTAAGCACCTAGGATAAACTATCAAAGAGGTCTTTTAAAGGGTTGTAACGTTAGGTATAGGGATATGAATTACACGGTTTTGTTGGATAAAGGAAATTTTACTGGTGGCGAGTTAACAAACTTGGTTAATTACATGTACAAGATGGCGTTGCTAAGCCAAGATTAGACTCGACTTAAGCTAATAAATGAAAAATAACAAAAACATAAAATAAACATAGAATAAAAACGGGATGGTAGTCCGTATGTTTTTTTTTTCTTTTCTCTTTTTTTTTTTATTTTTTTTTATTTTATTTTTTTCTTTTTCTTAATTTTTTTTTTTCTTTTTTTTTTTTTTTTTTGCATACACTCTTACCCTACCATCCAAAATAATACATCATAGGGGTATAGACGTTCCCCTTACACTTGAATCTTTACATACTTTACAATTAACTAATCTAATGACTCGAATTAAGAAAATCAAAACACTTGGAGCACTTTTAAGATTAACGTACATATGGGGGTAATATATTATGTTCTTCCCCATTACTCCATAAAATAAGTACTTACCCATGAGTCACAATAGTCCCAAAACAATATGTACAATGATATGACTCGACTTAGCAACCATGTAATCAATTATAAAGTTAACTTAGGGTTTAACAAATAACAATAATGCACTAAAAATGAGCGCATACACGGAAGGCTAAGGTGATTTGGGTGTACATTTAAGTGGGGTGTAACAAATTCTTCCTTTAAGTAAGATGCTTAAAGTTAGAAACGAAAAGATAGGCTCGGAGGGGTGTACTAGGGGTATCGTGTACTAAAAATGAGTACAACGCAAAGGGTGTGGGAAAAATTAGTTGACTTAACTAGCCAAGTAATATGACTTAAATGGTCAAGTAATTATGATACGGGTTTAACACAAGGGTGATCCTAATGCCTCTTATCATGTAGTAAATCCTACCACACGAATGTAGTCTCACTCGCGGTCTCGGGATGCATCACTAACGCAAGTTCTAGAATCTAAATGCTACCGGTACACTCATAAGCACTAATAGTAAATGCTTTCCCTATCAAATCTAAAGGCGAACCTCACATTTTTTGGTGGAAAATTTTTCTGAATATACGGTTATGTGCTAGTCATACAATCTCCTATCCATTGCTATGGCTAAAGTTTCACTCCTAAATGTTGTAAAAATTTTTAAATTTGGCGCTAAAATTACACTAACAAGTATTTCTCATAGTTTTATTACACATCTACTATCAAACAAAACAAACTCAAGCGAAAGTGCATATGTAAGGTATCATCTTTTTACCCTCCCCTTACACTTAGGATGAACATTGGCCCCAATGTTCAAGTAAAGAATGTAAAAGTGAAAATGTAAAGAGAATGAAATCAAATACTCCCCTGATTCGCTCGGTATGGATTATAGGTTAGCCAGGTTAAATCTTCCTCCAAGAAAACGAACAATCAAAGCTTCCCTTCCAGAATATAAATCATCTTCTTGTCATAAATAACCTGTAAATCCTGACAACAATAGACAAGGCAACCTCGCGTAAAATCGGCGTCATCCTATATAAGTTACTAAATCCTAGAAAGCAAAGTAAGATATAATGCTTGTGGAATGAAGTTTGCAGATTTCCTGGAGATTATAAAACTTAATGATTCACAAAAACCATAAGACTCCGTTAGAAAAACAAAACCGGTAAAATTTCCAAATTTTAACTACTGACGCCGTCAAGAGCAATACTCTGACGCCGTCAGAATGGACCTGCAGAAATTCTTATGTTAAGTTTCCGGAAAATTTCTGGAAAAACTTTGTCCTACTTCCTGGAAAATCCTACAAAACTTCATTATGACTCAATACAAGCATTTGACTCTAACAAATACGAATATACATGTTCATTAAATATTGTGGAGAATCATGATCGGTTTGTTTCTTAAAAACATATTTGGGGTTTCCCCTTACACTTATCTTTTGCAAAAATACCTTTAGGTTGAAGTTAAGACTAGGCCAAACAACATAATAAAGTATTTCCACATTTTAGTTGAGAAACATGATTAACCAACAATAAAAATAAAACATGCATACGGAAGCAAATAACAATCAAACAAATCACACAAAACATGGGTTGCCTCCCAAGAAGCGCTTTTCTTTATTTATGAGTCTTGTAGTTAGACTCAAAGTCATGGGTTACTACGTGACTCGGGTGAGTTCCTCGTTGAGGACATCTTTGGGATCAAACTTAGGTTTCAACTTTCTATCGGTTTCCTTAGTATGGTATGACCTTTCAAACTTTTCTCCATCCGGATCATACAAGGTCATTCTAATATGCCGTGACCCGTCACCTTCTTTAGGTGGCTTGTCCCACCTCCATTTACACTTATCTCCCTCTCTTTTCCATTTATTCCTTTCTATGCTGATGGGCATTACGCTTAATAACTCAATCATCTTCCTAAAGACTAAGGGGTCCTCAAAGGGGTCTAGCTCCTCATCTCTAGCTATGAGTTGTTCTACCGAATGTGTCTTTTCAACAAAGTCCTTCTCTAGATAGAATGGGCATTGAGGTCCTATAAAGTTCCTTTCTATCCAAGGCCCATATCTAGATGGTCTCCTATTCATCTCTACCCAATACGGTGTTGGTTCCTCATCACAATCATAACTATGCTTCTTAACATCATACACCGACCAAGTATCACCTTCACCTACCGTTATCTTTGATTCCTTGCAATCTATCATGGCACTAGCGGTTGCTAAAAATCCTCTTCCTACCAATAATGGGCATGTAGTGTCACTAACCATGTCTAGGACGTGAAAATCCGCTAAAATAGTTAACTTCCCTACGTGAACAACTACATCCTTAATCATTCCAACCGGGTGTGCAATACTTCCATCCGCTAGACCTATCAATACCTATGTTTCCTCTAACTTTCCTAGCTTAAGAGTGGTGAATAAGGATAAGGGAATCAAGTTGAGGCTTGACCCTAAATCGGCTAATGTGTCGAAAGCTTCGGATCTTCCTATCTTACAAGGCAAAACAAATATACCCGGGTCATCAAGCTTTTTAGGTAACTTATTTTGAACGAAGGCGGTTCCATTTTTGCCTAGCTTACACTTCTCATATTTTTCTAGGAGGGCACTATAGTAGGGAGCACGCGCTAAGACATCAATGACGGGGCGTTCTAGGTGAAGTTCTTTGAATTCATCGTCAAGGTCTTGCGTAAGAGGTGTTTCAACAATGCTTTTGACCGGTTCTATAGTGGGTGTTTTATTTGATTGGTCCTTTTGGGGAACTTGGTTTTGTTTGAAACACGTGCTCGTTGATTTGACCGAATAATATTGTGGACACGAAGCGGGTGACGAAACGGATGATATGGAATTAACGGTTAGTTTCGGATTCTTGATCGTGTCACTTGGGAGTGCTCCCATTTCTCGGTCATTGAGAACTTTCAACAATGTGTCAATTCTAGTGGTCATCTCGCTTTGCTTTTGTTTGAAATCGGCTTCAAATTTGGATATGCGAGCTTCTTGAGATGCCATGAACTTTGACATCAATCCTTCAAGATTGTTGGTACTACCATAGTTGTTAGAAGGATTGTTGTTGAAGGTACGGTTGGATGGTGGACCGTTTGATTGGTAACGATTAGGCGGATTGGAAGAATTGGGTTGATTTTGTTTCCACCTAAGGTTTGGGTGATTTTTCCATGAGGGGTTGTATGAATCACCGTATGTGTTTGGCTCGGGCTTGAAAGTGTACCACTTATCTCCCGCTTCGTCGGTACGCGTGGATGCGTAGTCCGCAAAAGCTATTCCGGGGAGTTCCACACAATCACGAGTGTCATGGGGACCACTACATAATTCGCATGAAGAAGTGATTTTGTTCACTTGGCTTGAATGTTTCGGAGCTTCGTAAGATTTCATGAGAAACTTGACTTGGTCCTCAAGTTCCATGATCCTACGGTCGAGAGTGCTTGAATTGTTCGAAGGCAAAGATATTGCCTTGACCGTTTTGTTCAAATCACGAGGATCATTCCAACTTTCATTGTCATAGAGAGCAAGATCTTCTATGAGTTCCCATGATTGTTCCGCACTAAGATCACGTAGCTTACCACCGGCCGATTGGTCAATGGTTCGCCTTGTGGAGATGTCGATATGGTCATAGAAGATTTGGACTTGGAGCCAAAGATCTATGCCATGATGAGGGACTTTTTGGAGTAAGTCCTTGAAACGAGTCCATGCTTCATAAAGAGATTCATTTTGACGTTGTTGGAACATCAAGATGTCATTCCTAAGCTTAGTAGTTCTCCCCGGTGGGAAAAATTGAGCAAGGAAACGAGTGGTGAGATCATCCCATATGGTGATGGATCCCGCTGGTAAACGCTCAAGCCATTGACTAGCTTGATCCCGTAGAGAGAATTGGAATAGGCGTAAACGGGTAGTCTCTCTAGTTTCAACACCTAGGTCTATGGAATCTACGATTTTGAGGAAGTCCTTAAGGTGTTGGTTTGGATCTTCGGAACGAAGTCCATGGAATGCACATCCGCTTTGCACCAACCAGATGGTGTCGGATCGCAAGGGGGTCACATTGTCTCCGGTGAGCTCAATGGTGTTTCGGTAGCCTTGGTGGCTAGGTCGGGAATACTCTCCTAAGGTTCGGGGCCTAAGGGGTTCTAATGGTGGGTTTTGTTGTGGTGGGATGATGGGTTCAAAGATGTTACCACCTTCCATGATGTCGGATGGTAAAGAGCTACGAACAAAGGCACGAAGAAATAAGATAGACTAAAGAAGACCTAAAAATAAAAATAAAAATCTTACTAGAAAGGAATCTAGCAAGTAGACCTAATAAAAAGAAATCCTAACCTAGACAATAACTATTCCCCGGGCTGCGGCGCCAAAAACTTGATGCGTGGGAATCGCACCTTCCTTTACCTCTCGAGGGATCTCGAGAAGCTTACAACCCCCACCAGGCAGTGTACCTGATCGTTGTAGTATAGTATAGTGACAAGTACCGGGGGATTGATCGTTCAGCTTAGGAATAGTGTCGCTAGGATTAGAAAACCTAATTAATAGTTATAAAGGTGAGAGATGATTATTTTTGTATTTTTATATTTTTATGAAAGCAAGTAAAATCTCGGGTTTTGGAAGAGTGGGCGGAATTAGTTGCTAATCAACTAACCCAAATCTATTATATAATTAAAATAAAATACTAAAAATGAAATTAAACTAAATTATACTAAGGTTGTGAGCAGTGGTTGGAGAAATTGTATTTACTTAGACTTCACTACTCCCTAGATATCTTTTATACGTTAATTACTTGTTACACTTGTATGGATGACGGATTGTATTCCTTAATACCATTCGTGGGGTGGCATACATAACTCCCCAACTCTATGAGCTCTTATCTCCTCCTACACCATGACCCAGCACAACTATAGGGATTGTAAACAGTGGCTCATGCATTAAATACAACCAATAAAGACCTAGTACGCCTCGGTTCATGTTTCTTAAGACGTTCAAGCATGTTACCATTTGGAGATCTGCCAGTTTTCTTAAGCCTAACATATAATATCATTCATCCAAAACAAGAATAGACAAGTAATCAACACATAATCAACATCTAGGTTTCATTAGATCTAAGCAAACACAAAAGAGATCTAGCCTAGCATAGTAGAATTGAGACAAGAACAAGATATAAACAACCAACCCATAGACATATTGATTGAATTGGAAGAACATTTATCTCAATTACAATGCAAGGTCTCAAGGGTTTGGAACCCTTGAAAAACCTGTAAAAGATACACCAAAATCGTCTTTAGGGTTTCACCAAAACTTCTCTCCTTTTAATGAAAAAACTAGAAAACTATATATAGGAAAAGTAGGCTGACGGCGTCAAGAGTTACATGTGACGCCGTCACCTCGCCGCCATATACTTCCTCGGACGGCCTTGATCTACTTATGACGGCCTATGTGACGCCGTCACCGACCACGGTATTTTATTCTTGCCACTTTGACGCCGTCATGAAGGCGTTTGACGCCGTCACCACCTTCGGTATTTTAATCTTCATGTCTGACGCCGTCAAGATATTACTCTTGACGCCGTCACCTTGTATCTTCAGCATGGAAATTTGGTACTTTGCCGTTTTCTTCACTTTTATGCTCCAAAAACGTCCAAAATGGCTTCTTTTCCAGAATTCACTCTCCAAACACCTAAAATCACAAAAGGAACGATTTAGGGCAATATTTGATCAAATAAATTCGGATTCGGGCTTAAATGACCCCCTAAAAACGGATCATTTTTCGCCTCATCATATACCCTTACACTTGAGATTTGCTTGTCCTCAAGCAAATGCGCTTTTATTCTACTCGAAAGACAAGTTAGGGGTCATTTAACACTAATATAAAAGTAATTACAACAAATAATCGTTCCACTAAAGACCAATAGACAAACACGGAGGTCATACACAAGCACCTCACAAATAGTGTTTAGATACTCACATCTCTCGGGTGTAATAAAGTAATATAACATTATGGAAATGGAAGATATCTCTCACTACCTGTCATAGCAAAATAGATTATCATAGGCTTGGGAAAGGATCAAACCTCCACCACATGGCGTCAGCACCTAGGATAAACTATCAAAGAGGTCTTTTAAAGGGTTGTAACGTTAGGTATAGGGATATGAATTACACGGTTTTGTTGGATAAAGGAAATTTTACTGGTGGCGAGTTAACAAACTTGGTTAATTACATGTACAAGATGGCGTTGCTAAGCCAAGATTAGACTCGACTTAAGCTAATAAATGAAAAATAACAAAAACATAAAATAAACATAGAATAAAAACGGGATGGCAGTCCGTATGTTTTTTTTTTTTTTTTTTTTTTTTTTTTTTTTTGCATACACTCTTACCCTACCATCCAAAATAATACATCATAGGGGTATAGACGTTCCCCTTACACTTGAATCTTTACATACTTTACAATTAACTAATCTAATGACTCGAATTAAGAAAATCAAAACACTTGGAGCACTTTTAAGATTAACGTACATATGGGGGTAATATATTATGTTCTTCCCCATTACTCTATAAAATAAGTACTTACCCATGAGTCTCAATAGTCCCAAAACAATATGCACAATGATATGACTCGACTTAGCAACCATGTAATCAATTAGAAAGTTAACTTAGGGTTTAACAAATAACAATAATGCACTAAAAATGAGCGCATACACGGAAGGCTAAGGCGATTTGGGTGTACATTTAAGTGGGGTGTAACAAATTCTTCCTTTAAGTAAGATGCTTAAAGTTAGAAACGAAAAGATAGGCTCGGAGGGGTGTACTAGGGGTATCGTGTACTAAAAATGAGTACAACGCAAAGGGTGTGGGAAAAATTAGTTGACTTAACTAGCCAAGGAATATGACTTAAATGGTCAAGTAATTATGATACGGGTTTAACACAAGGGTGATCCTAATGCCTCTTATCATGTAGTAAATCTTACCACACAAGGGTGATCCTAATGCCTCAAGCAAATGCGCTTTGATTCTACTCGAAAGACAAGTTAGGGGTCATTTAACACTAATATAAAAGTAATTACAACAAATAATCGTTCCACTAAAGACCAATAGACAAGCACGGAGGTCATACACAAGCACCTCACAAATAGTCTTTTTAAGTTGTATTCTGCTTATTTTTAAGTTCTAAAAAAGGTTGTTTTTACAAAAAGTGTTTGTTTTTAAGTATTAAATAGGTTTGTAAAAGAAAAATCAAGAAAAACAAATTTAATAATAAGTGATAGTTTCTATTTAATGTAATTTAATTTTAATTTTCATTTTTAAATTTTTATTAAGTACTTAGCTTTTTTATATTTTTCTTAATTTCCTCTTAAGTTAAAGTATTTATAATAATTTTTTCAGATTTTTATTTTATCATTTAGTATTTATTAGAATTAATCTTAGTTTTATTAATAATTAAGTAATAATTAGTTTTAAATAGCATAATTAGTTTTTATTAAGTGAAACCTAGTTTTTATATTTTTTATATCTTTTATATGTTATAAAATAATTTTAGAAATTTGATTAGAATTTTTACTGTTAATTTAGTATTTTTCTTAATTTAAAATAGTTTAATTAGGTAATTAGTAATTAATTAAAAGAAAATTCACAAAAAGACAAAAATACTTATTTTTATTTTTAAAACTTATTATTAGTTATTTTATAATTTTAGAAATTTAATTTTCACCTTTTTAGTATTTAATTAATATTATATTGTATTTAAGTTATTTAAATATTAATAATAAGTATTAAATGGTATTTAATTAATATTAAATAATTAATTAGTGTTAAAATTTATTTTCTTTTTCTAAAAAGTTTCTTTTATCTTATAGTTTGTAAAAAAGTCATTTTCACCCCCTGGGTGTTTTCAGAATTCAGTTTTCACGTTTTATTTTGTGCGTTTACGTTTTATTTAAACGTAACGTACGCGTTTTTAAGTTTTAAACGTTTTTGTTTTTTTTTTTCCACTTCCCTGTCTTATTCAAATAGCTTGTTTAAGCTATTTCATTGTAGATTCCTTAGTTCAGATCACTCAAACCCCTTTTCATCCAAATTCACCCGATCACATAACCGTTTGATAACCATTCACACCTCGTCGGGACATAACGACCCGGGGAAACACTATATTCCGCGGAGCATTGAATCTAGGCAGTTTGACCTTCTTGACCACATCCGTGGTTGACTTTGGTTGACGGTTTGGCATCAATCAAATTTTTGGCGCCGCTGCCGGGGAGGTTGTGTGCGTATCTAAACGTTTTTTCTGATTAGTGTCTTTGGAATTCGTTCCATTGTACATTTATCCATCCTTTGTTCATATTTTCCCATTATCAAAACAAAACCGTTCCCGAAAACTTTTTAAACTCAGTTTTCAACGAACACAAAAACACAAAAACATTTTTCTTTATCATTTGTACAAAATGATTTTCAAAAACACCAAAAATATACTTCTTCACCCTCCTACCCTTTTGATTCTCATTTCCTCACCCTCCCAAACCATTTGATTCTTTCTATGTCTCATCCACACTTTCTGGTTTGCCAATGGTGTGGTAATCCTTATAATGGTGGCAATTGCCCCAGCTGTGGCATGGTAGAGTCGGGAAACAGGTCTGTCTATAACCAGAATCCTTATTCTTACCATGACACGACTGATTCATTCCATCAGTTACCACACCATCAGTCTCAGCAGTTTTACTGTTGTGAGTACTGTGGTGGTTCACACTACAGTTATGATTGTCAATCGGGAAACACGCTTGTCTATGAGCAGTCTCCTGATAGCAATTGTAATTCTAGCACATACAACCCACAGCCACATCAATTTTACTGTTGTGATTACTGTGGAGGTCCACACTCTAGTTCGGATTGTCAAACAAGGAATCCATTTCTTTGTAACAATTACGAATATTCATTTTCAGACCCACCTCCACAACACCAAATGATTCACACAACTCCTCATGATACTGAGCAAGACCTTTTACTAAAGGCTCTTGATATTTTAAAAGAACTTAAGGAGGAGTTGGTTACTACACCGTTTTGAGACTCTCGTGAGAAATCTATGGCAGAATTACTTGCTGAAGAACGAGAGGCTAAAAACGAATTGAGTAGGGAAGAATTACTTGTCTTAGAACAAGCAGCTATAACTCGTGCCAAATTTCGTCAAGCTGCTCTTCTAGACTGTGATAATGATAGTGATAATGAAGACACCCTTGATATCCTTCAATTTTATAAGGGTTCTTCATATTCATCAATTGTGATTCCTTCCATTGAAAATCGGGGAGAAAATAATGAGACGGGGAAATTACTAGCCGTTGAACAAATGGAATTTGAAAATTCCATGAATGCTAGCTCCTCTCATCTCCCTCAGTCTGTTGTTATCACACCCGAAGTTCACACTCACTCTCTAAACATGGGGGATGAGCATCTTAGCACTGTTCCTAATAAGGAATCGGACAAATTAATAAAGTCTAGTGTTGAGATCCTTGTCCCAATCCCGAGAGAGTCACAGGGGACTTTTGATAAAGTGTGTGATATTCCTTCACCCCATGATAATCCAAATGATCAAATTGAGAGTGTCCCTTCCTCACTCTAATGTTGACTTTCTTCTCGAGGAGTTCGCCGATGAACTTACTCACTCCAATCCACTTCCACCGGGAAGTGATGATGATCTCTTTGATTTCAAAGATGATATGGAGGAAGTCAAAGCATTCCTTGCTCTAGATAGTTCAACTTCGTATGAAGTTGATGATAACTATCTTGATTCTGAGGGGGATATTCTGTTCCTTGAAAGCTTATTGAATGATGATGATCCATCACTCAATTCATATCTCAATATCGGGCTTAGTGATTCAAACACTGATGAAAATTCTTTATCTTATGAAGACATCAGTGATGTTGATGTAATATCTTCTGAGCCCATCATTGATCACATTATCATGACTCCTCCAGAGTATGATAACCCGGGGGGAGATACACTCAATCATGAGAATTTGCAAATTCCCACCCACCCTCCCGGGATGTTTTTGAGCTTAACCCTTGAAATCCAAACTCAGGCTAATGAGTCTGTTCTCGAGGTGCCTTCCTCTCTTCTTCACTCCTTCGGGAATGAAGACACCATCTTTGATCCCGGCATTTTCATGTATCATTATCTTGAGCCGGTTATTTATCTCATCGGTGTGGAACTTTCACGCGCTTCATATGTTTGTCCAAACATTTTGAATGAAAGTCCGATTGAGATTGTCTTTTCCACATCATGCTTCCCCAAGGACAAATGAATTCGGGGTCGAGTCAAGCTAGCGACTCGGTAAACAAAAACAGTAGCATGCATATAGGGTTTTCACGCTAAGTGTGGGGGAGTTCCCCATGCTATGGTTACAAGAGTGAAAATACAAAATGGTATTTTTCACGCTTAGCTTGTAATGTTTCCCTTTTATGTTCAAAATGTCGGCATAATAGCCGGGATTTTGAATATTGAGGACAATATTCATGCTAAGTGTGGGGGGTATTCGCTATTCTAGCGAATTTTATCACATTTTACTATATAATACCCCCGTTTTTAGCCAAAATTTCAAAAATTTTTCAAAATTTTTTCACTGGTGCTTCAAAATTTTTGTGGTAATCAGTCCGCCTTGTCTGACCGACAAAAGGGATTGGCTAGTCCAGGAGCAAACGGCTCTTGGTAAAGACAACTCAAATCCGTTTACGGCTTGCAATTTGCCCAAAATTGTATGGTTCCTCAACTCCCCAAAAACAAATGAGTTGGCTAGCCCATAAGATTATGGCTTGTGGTAAAGGCAGTGGAAAATCCATAATTGGTAATTAGCTCACCAAGATGTTGACTATTCCATCAAGAGCTGGCTAGTCCAGGAGCAAACGGCTCCTGGTAAAGACAAATCAAATCCGTTGACAGCTGGTGGTTTGCTCAAAATCACACGGTTATCAGGTGTGCCACAGTTCTTACACCTGGCTACTCCAGAAGTGATGGCTTTTGGTAAAGAGTTTAAAATCCATCAAGTTTTCAAAACAGTATTGCTAGGGACTAGCAATAGTTTAGTGTGGGGGATTGATGAGTGCTCAAACACTCATCATTTTTTGTCTAATCTGAACTGCAAAACATACAAAAAACACTCAGAAATGCATCAAAATACTGAAAATATTTCAAAATTGTGTTTTATATGTTTTAGATGCAAAATGACCAAAAACAAATGAAAAACGCACAAAGTTTGCAAAATTGGCAGTTTCAGTCCCCCAACTTTCATAAAATTACAAAATTAGTCCCTGGTCATTCAAAATATGGAAATTTATCACCAAAGGTCCTTTTGAAATCATAAGTTGTCATATTTAGTCCTTTGGTGAAAAATTGGAAAAGTTTTGGAAAATTACAATTTAGTCCCTGGAGTTACAGATATTGACAGATTTGGTCCCGGGTGGGATAATTTTGAAAGAAAAGTCAATTTTGGTCCTTGGGGAAATCACAAATATCAATTTTAGACTTGGGATGAAAGTTTGAGAAATTTACATTTTTGGTCCTCGTAGTTTGGAATTTTACAAAAATGGCCCCCGGGAATTTTAAAAAATGATAAAATGCAAATTTGGTCCTTGTGTTATTGGTTCTTGGCAAATTACACCCTTGGGACAATACTTTGTGAAAATATCATTTTCAGCCCCAAGTTTCATTAAATTACAAATTTGGTCCTTGTGTTGTTTTGCAAATGAACTAAACGGACCCTTTAAGTTATTTAAACCCAACAACAAAACCAAGCCTACCCTTTTAACCCAACACACCCCTGATCCATCAAAAACCCCAGGCCCAAAAGATAAAAGCCCACCCCTATTTTGATACTACCCTGGTCGTTGACCATAGTCAACACCCACACCCCGTACCACTTTTCACCATCCCCACCATCTTCCTGGTTTCCAGCTTCATGTCCCCCCTCCACCTCTCACTTTATCACCTAAACAAGCAACCCTCATCAATACAATCACCTACACCCAACCAAACCCCCTCCTCATTAAATACCACACCAAACCCCATTTCCCCTGTTCCCGCCAAAAACAATTTGAACGGCCATGATCATGGGAACCAATCCAACGGCTCATAGAGGTGTGGGAAGGAAAGAGAATGCTCCATGGCTTATAAAAAGAAAAGAAAAAGAGAAGATAGAGCAGTAGTTAATGTAGCCTAGGAGTAGTGTAACTCATTTTCATGCTTTAAGCTTAATTTCTAAATTTAGTTGTAATCTGTTGCTTTAAATCATTGTACTAGGTATTGTTAGTGTTTTTGAAACTCAATTTACTAATCAATTTAAGGTTCTCAGTTTCAATTTCCAAATTTGCAATTTTAGCTATAAATTCAATCTCTTGTTATATTGTGGAAAGCTGTTGAACCTGGTTTGTTCTAGCTCAATTATACCTTGGATAAGCTCAGTAAACTCTCTAATAGTTTAACTGAGCTTATCTCATTAATCTACATAGCAATTTCTTTTGGCATCATTATTTCAAGTAAGCTTCCTGCTTTGATCTTTATATCTATCTACAGTAGCTTATTAGTTGTAGATTATGACTTATTTGTGTTAAGTAATGCTGATTATAGTCCCTTGAGTACTCCTGGTTGGTTAAATTCTTGATGTAGCTTGATTTCACTTTCCACTGCCTAGATTATCATTTTTCAAGAACCTTGAGTATTTACTGTTCAAGCTTGTATCTTTGTACATTTTTCAGCTTATTACACTTTAATTAAACAATGTGAACCAGTTTCCTTGCTTGAATCACTCATTTGTTTTGAAAAACAAAAATCAAGTTAGTAAAAGGGGTGTTTGGATAAGTGGTTTTGACCACTGAGCTCTGTGGTTTGTTTGTCATTTTCAGTTTTTACAAGTTACATTAGGTGTATTTATGTTGTGCAAACCTTAAAATCCAAGTTCTAAATAGCCAAAGTCAAGATAACCATCAATACTCCATGACAGTTAACTATCATGGGTTTTAGGTTCCAAATACACTCATATTAGTCTAGTGCATGTTTATATAGCCTTGTATCATCTTATTGTAGCTTAATATAACACATTTCATCAGATTTGATCATTCAAAGTTGGGAAAAGTCAACTTTTAAGTTTTAAGCAAAAAAAAGTCAAAGTTCATCTTTTTAGTTTTTTCCAGAACTTGAGGGATTTTTATTGAATTATGTGATTGGATTGAAGTTGTGAAATTTGTTTCCATAGATACTTTACCAGCTCATCTTCATAGTCTTACCATTTTTATATTTTTAGAATTTTTCCATTGGTCCCCAACTTACCTCAAAAACACATGCAGGGCAACCCCCTGACCTGCACCAGTAGATCAGTCCCACCACCACCACTTTGGTGGTGGTTTCTGATCACCTCAGTGGTCCTCAGCCCATCCACCTTGCTCCTTTCAACCTCCCTCCTATTAGGGATAATGGATTGACCACTGGTTTGACCTTGAACCCACTGGGACCCACCTGATTTAGCCACAAACTCTTGTCCCATTTTCAGTCCTCAATCAAATAAGCCAAGTGCTTATTTGAGCCTAATTGCTTATATTTTGGATCCTTTTTGCTTTTTCTGGCTTATACTTGTCAAATACACTAGTGTGGATCAGAATTATCAAGAGTGGACCCCACTTAATGCCATTTTAGCTCATTTTCCCCCTTGGTCAAACTTAGTCAACTGTCACCCTTTTTAATTTGTATTCTGCTTATTTTTAAGTTCTAAAAAAGGTTGTTTTTACAAAAAGTGTTTGTTTTTAAGTATTAAATAGGTTTGTAAAAGAAAAATCAAGAAAAACAAATTTAATAATAAGTGATAGTTTCTATTTAATGTAATTTAATTTTAATTTTCATTTTTAAATTTTTATTAAGTACTTAGCTTTTTATATTTTTCTTAATTTCCTCCTAAGTTAAAGTATTTATAATAATTTTTTCAGATTTTTATTTTATCATTTAGTATTTATTAGAATTAATCTTAGTTTTATTAATAATTAAGTAATAATTAGTTTTAAATAGCATAATTAGTTTTTATTAAGTGAAACCTAGTTTTTATATTTTTTATATATTTTATATGTTATAAAATAATTTTAGAAATTTTATTAGAATTTTTACTGTTCATTTAGTATTTTTCTTAATTTAAAATAGTTTAATTAGGTAATTAGTAATTAATTAGTAATTAATTAAAAGAAAATTCACAAAAAGACAAAAATACTTATTTTTATTTTTAAAACTTATTATTAGTTATTTTATAATTTTAGAAATTTAATTTTCACCTTTTTAGTATTTAATTAATATTATATTGTATTTAAGTTATTTAAATATTAATAATAAGTATTAAATGGTATTTAATTAATATTAAATAATTAATTAGTGTTAAAGTTTATTTTCTTTTTCTAAAAAGTTTCTTTTATCTTATAGTTTGTAAAAAAGTCATTGACTCCTCCCAAACCAACCAGTCAGCCGTGTGCAGCTGTTAGGCCCACCTGGGAGAAAGTGCAAGTTAATATTGACCGTGGAAGTACAGGGAAATCCCCGGGTCGTTAAATCCCAACGAGATTGAAATTGTATTTGTAAACGGATAGGAGAGTGAGTGGTACTGAGGACAGTAACAAGGATGATTTGAGAATTGATTATACTACTGATTGCTTGATATTTGGAAAATATGAAATTATAACAGAAATACAGATATAAGCACAAAATCAGATAATCATATAACAGACAGAGAAAAGTGGTATTTAACAAGTTACAAACTACAGGGGTTAAAAGTGAAACTTTTGAAAACTTAATATTAAAGAAAATAGAAAATGAAATTTAAACTATGAAAATGATTATTATAATATTTAATTACTATTTAATTAATAAAACTAATTAAAATCTAATTTAAAACTTAATTTAATTTAACTAAAAATTACAACTATTACAAATAAACCTAAAAACTTATAACAATAATTTCTAAACCTAAATAAGAACTTGAAGAAAGTATAAAAAATGAAAATAAATATTTTTGTCTTTTTATAAGTATTTTATTAATTAATAACTATTTAACTTAATTAAATTATTTTAACTATTTTAAATTACTATTAATACTAAATTACCTTAGAAAATTATTATAAAATTAATAAATCTATTTAAACACTACAGGAATACTACAAAATTATAAAAACTTGCTAAAAATTATATTTAAGCTAATTGACTAATTAATTACTTATTAATTAATTTTAAACTAATTTAATTAATTTAAATAAGAAAATTATAAAATGAACAGTGGAAATTATGAAACTATTTTTTTAAAGTCTTAACTACTTTATAAAACTTAGGAAAAATATAAAATTCTACTTTTGTTAATTAAAATTAAAGAAATCTATTTAATTATTAATATTACCTATTTAATTATTTAAATTAGTTTTAAATCTAATAAATAGTAAACTGCTTAGGAAAATTCTAAGAAAATTATTTTAACTACTTTAAGGTACTAAGTAATTTATAAAATTATAAAATTGGACAAGTGCTTATTAATAAGCTAAAATGAAAATTAATTAGATAATTTCTATTAAATAGAAGCTATCACTATTTTTATGTTTGCTTTTTCTGGTTTTTCTTTTATAAAACTACTTAAATACTTAAATAATGAAACTTTAATAAAGACAACTACTTTAGAACCTTGAAATAAGCACTGAGAATGCTTATAAGCTTATATAGTTGACTATGGTTGACTAAACTAGGAAATAAGCTAAGTTGTGGTTATGTGGGGTCCACTATGATGAAATCTGGTTTATCTAAGTTACTTACACCTAATTAAGCTAAATATGGTGAGATAAGCTCCTAGGATAAGCTGGAAATCCCAAATAAGCACTTGCTTATTTCTCTTCTGACTCAGAAATGGGACAGAGTTTGGGGACAAGTTTAGGTGGGGTCCACTGATCTATAGGTCAAAATAAGGGTCAAGTTTTGAACCTGGGTAGGAGGGGGGTTGTAATAAGCTAAGTAGAAGGTGTGGGGCCCACTGAGTTGGGTTGCAACCACCACTAAAGTTGGTGGTGTGGTGGTGGTAAGCTGATGCAAAGGGGAGTTTTTGTTCCCTGCAGTTGTGTTCCAAGGGTTGTTGTAACACCCCCAATTCATGGATGCAGCGGAATTCAAACTGGGTGTTACTCGACGGCACAATAGTCACAATGATAGAAAACGAACTCCAATTGAGTCGTTTTGAAAAGGTTTATCATTCAAATTATATAAATATCAGAGATTACAAAATGAGGTCCCAATCGGTTCCATGTTTACAATGTATAATAAATGAGTTTTGAATGTTAATAAAATTTATAGCCCTCTTGAGTATCCGTGTCCTTCCGTGCCATCCTTGATCGTCATGAACCTGAAATACATGCTTGAGAGGTCAACACAAAGGTTGAGTGATATTCATAGAGTTTGTTAAATCGTTTGAACACCATAATCGTAGTGTTTGTAGGTAAATCGTTTGAACACAATAATCGTAGTGTTTGTAGGTAAATCGTTTGAACACAATAATCGTAGTGTTTGTAGGTAAATCGTTTGAACACAATAATCGTAGTGTTTGTAGGTAAATCGTTTGAACACAATAATCGTAGTGTTTGTAGGTAAATCGTTTGAACACAATAATCGTAGTGTTTGTAGGTAAATCGTTTGAACACAATAATCGTAGTGTTTGTAGGTAAATCGTTTGAACACAATAATCGTAGTGTGAGCTGTAGACTCACACCAATGTTTGGAAAACAAAACAGGTAGGCTACGTTGTTATACGCCCGGAACATGTATTATACACTAAGCTTATGAAACCAAAACGTTAACGTGTACCAATATCGATCGGCAGATTATCCCGGTAGGTACTTTGCCGTCATACCTAATGTCTCAAATATTAATGCATTTGTTTGAACTAATCAAAACAAATGGGATTCGTCAATCCCAATAGGCCTATTCACAATATTCGCGCTCACTTACAAGTAACCCTCGCAAGTGATTAAATGGTTCATACTAAGGGATCTTGGTTTGGCAAGGATGTTACTTAGTGATAATAAAACATAGTCGAATAGCATACAGTAGAAAGCATAGTGTTCGATTTAGAAATAGCATGTATTCCCCCCAAGGAATTGTAAAACAATTAAGTAATGGAAAGTGGGGCTATGAACTCACCTTAAGTAAGATAGCAAGTAATGAATGTAATGATCGAATCGTGAAGGTTTCTACGAGCAACCTAATATAGAATGTCGCGACTTAGGATCGGAGTAAAGAATATGAAGTAGTGCCTATATATATATCTTGCATTTAGTCCATGATGTGGTATGATGTATAATGTAAGTCTTTGGAAGAAAAGATTCATGAAACATGTATGTTTTGTATATCGTTTACTACTGTTCGGGCCGACATAATTCAGAAGTCATGTTAGTAAGCGTTCGAGGAGCCAGGATACTTTAACTCGTAAATCCACAACTCATCTCGACGGCTTACATAGTGAACTCCTCACATGAGGCTCCCTACTATTGTAGTAGTTGATGAAATATATAGATATAAGTTTTTGATCCGAAAAGTTACATGTCCGATACTTGAATAAACTTAGGAAAGTTTATTTGTACATGAAGATTGTTATTAGGGGTAGTTTCATAAGTCTTGTATGACCATTTTCTCTTTGTAATATCTCATGGTTCCTTTAGATGAAGTAGATCCAAATTGTATGTTCAAGTTATCGCCAACTTCTCTAGTTCATGTATTTGCCTTGGTAAGCTTGTATGGTCATTTCGTCATGGCCTAGCCATGACCTTTGGTCATTGTTCCATGGTCTTGAGACTCAACCTTGGCTCTAGCCATGGTTGTGTCTTGATTCTAGGTCATAAGACCCCTTTGGTCTTCATAAACCATAACTTATATGTAATGACTTTGGCTAAAAATGGGCTGTTTAGAATTTGAAGAATTTTATCACTCGGAAAGCATTTTTAGGTCTCGAGCTTCTTTGTTCTTGAACGAAAACGTCGTTCCGGACAACTTTCGTGTTTTAACTTTTTGATGAATCGGACCAGAAGTGGGACTTTAAAAACCCAAATTTGATCAGGAAGCTATTTGGCAGTTTTGCCGGAAATCTTTGGTAATTTCAAATCGCCATAACTTTTGACTCGTATACTCGTTTTAGGTGGTTCAAATTGCTATGGTTTCCTTGTTAAGTCCTCTACTATAATATGTAATGATCCAATATCAAAATTTTACCATTTTGGTCGTGGTTTTCCAAGAAAGTCACTAGTTTACTTGTTTGAATAACATAAGTTACATATATGTATCAATACTTGTTTTACTCACTTTTATACATCATGGACATGCATACAAGACATAATATAGCATGAATAATATGTAAATAACATGAACATAATTATTCAACAAGAAGCATGTTAGGGTTTGGCTTACAACTTTTGGCTTTCAAAGATGAAAGGAAGTTAACATGTAAGGATAGGACATTGATAGACTTTTAGCTTCACCCTTTGCAATCTATGATAAACCGAGGTTATTTGAAGATTATAACGACGCCTTCTTGAAGTCCAAAGCTATTTGAAGATTATAACGACGTCTTTTTGGAGACTTTAAAGTTATAACAACTTTTCTTAGAAAATTTCCAAGAATAAAGATCAAACACTAGTTTTCTTTCAAAAACTAGTTAACTTTCTTACAAAATATAAGAAAAGTGCCTTAGGTTTTAGGACTTGAAGGTTATAAGAAGGTGTGGTGCAAGAAATATCATGTGTTTAGCTTGGTATTTATAGGGTAGGAAAAATAGTTAACCATATATTGGGTTAGAGTTTAACCATGGTTAATTTAGACACTTGTAATGATCTAAAGAATCAATGGACAAGATCAAGCCACACCAAGGTGACTCCCCCCCCTAAATGGCGGTTTGGCATGGATAAGATGACTAGATGATGAGTCTTGGTGTTATCTTGCTTAGTTTGTGCATTTTGACTCCGTAAAAAGCTAACCGTAAATGATTAAGCCTCAAAACGTAAAACCGGGTGTCGTAAAATTATGGAACTTGAAAGTATTGATAAACATGTCAATAAGTTCCATAATAAAATACAAAATGAGTGGTAGGTTCCGTTTGGGTGGTAAACCCTGCTAAAAACTGGAAACACGGGTCTAAAACGCGTAATACGTAAAATGTACGAATATTGCGTAAAATTGAGAAAAGTAAAATGTTACTTTTCTAATGTGATAAAAATGATTTAAAATGACTTATAATGTCTAGACTGGGCTCAGTCTAGTGTCGGTTGGTGTTAAATGTCTTTTAGACATCAAACCGTAAGCCTAAAAATCACGAAATGACTTATAACATCAAGGGATCATTTTTGGTCAATGGAGGAGGGAAAGAATATGTTGACTTTTTCTAATAAGTTGAAAACTCAAAAAGTCTTAGAAACGCGTTTTGTGGTCTCACGGTTAATCACCCAAATGGTTAAGCGTGCTCATGCGAGAGTAGTACAGGCATGGGTGACCTGCTGGGAAGTTTTTGGTCATATTTTTCTCAGTCACGATTAATTCTCAAATAAATCATGAGTGTGTAAAATATTTTACTGATGTGGGGTCACCTGACGGGGTTGAATTTCGTTGTGCGTAGAATTTCTGATTGACGTTTTACCCTAAAACGTGTAATTCCGTGTAATTCCTTAATAACTTTCACGAAAATGAGCTTATGAAAGTTAAACTTTTAATTTGCCATGGAAATGATTTATCACTCGATAAAATCAAATAAAAATCAACTTTCGGGAAAGTTTCGGGAAAAAAAATGAATAGTAAAAGTGAATAGTGAAATTTTCCGGGAATGGTAATTAACCTGAAATTGTGAATTGTTACAGTCTCTACCCCTTACGGGGAACTTCGTCCCGAAGTTCTTTGTGTGTCATATGTTGGAGTGATGTCGATGAAAAGGTGTGGTTACTTATGAGGACTAGAGTCTGGAATTACCAGTGATGTAATTTGATTTGTCATTTCAGTGTATGGTGTAGGATGAGGCTTCCTTTTATATAGGAAAGGTATGGTAATAGTCGAATATCAAAGGAAATTGATATAGCAGTCGAATATTAATAGGAATCGATATAGTAGTTGAATATCAAATAGAACTTGATATAGTTAAATATCAAAATGGAAATTGATATAGTTGTCAAGTATCAATAGCAATTGATATAACAGTTGAACAACAATAGCAATTTACATAGGAATCCAATAAATGGAAATTGAGATAGTCGTTGCAATCATAGCCTTGTAGGTAATCGGTTGTTGTACCTAGTGTTTATGTCATGGTTTGAAGCGATGTCGGTGAAAAGATAGGATTTCTTGTGGCGAATAAAATGTAGGTATCATGCCATACCCGAGCAATGTAATGTAGGTATCAAGCCATACCCGAGCAATGTAATGTAGGTATCAAGCCATACCCGAGCAATGTAATGTAGGTATCAAGCCATACCCGAGCAATGTAATGTAGGTATCAAGCCATACCCGAGCAATGTAATGTAGGTTGACTTCATACTTATGTTATTTCGGATATAATTAAGCCCACTTGTTTATAATTCTTTATTTACATAGAGAGGCATCCCAAACAATGTAACTAAAGGAATATAAACGTATGGTTCGATGATTTATAATTTCTTTATTTAAATGAAAAGGCATCCCAATCCATTCAAATAAGGACATTATAAATCATCCTACTCAAGAATTCCCGACACAACATTCATACTTAGCCGGTGAGTTACAAGGTAGTGTATTACGAGATGATACTGGTGTTCCAAAAGTACAAGATGAATATTCAATCTTGTAAAGTTGATGAGGGTACTTGTGGTGTAACTAAGGATGATTTGAGCTTTAAAAGTGCATCAAGATCTGTTAACGAGCTTGTGGTTCCAACGGTTGTGAAGATAATGTTATGATATGTTGATGAACAAAAGTGTGTAGTGTATGCTTAACATTAATACTCTTAGGTATCGATGTTGAGTTTGCTTTAAAAATCTTAAGAGATTTTTAAAAGTTTATGACGGAATGGTATCCTAAACAGGATGGTACTTCCACGGGATGAAGAGAAGAATTGATAACTATCCCAAGATAGTCGTTCGGATTATCTCATAAATGAAAAATTTCAAGAATGAAATTAGATAACACAAATAAGGTGTTAAGATTTCGCTGAGTGGTAAGACACTATCGTGTCTTTAGATTGTTTTAATGTATTCTGGTGGTTTATCGTGTTCATGTAGGAAATCAACCTAAACATAACCCTAGTACAACTATTCTCAGTATTTGAAAATTCTAAGTCGAATATAGTTAGTCAGACTATATTCCACTGTCCCTAGGTTAAATATAGGTGACTAGTCTATATTTAGCCAAGGTTCGATAAAATTTTCAAATACCTAAACTAGGTATACTTTTGATATGTCCGTTGCTTTCGGGAAACTGTCCACTAAACAAAGGCGATGACAAACCCTTAAGTTGCAAGTCCCGTCCGTACAAGACTTGTAACGTATGTTTTCATATTCTATAGCATAGAAGATAGTAAGGGTAGATACGTATGGAAAGGAAGTTTTAAGTATTTCTAAAATAGAACATACTTGGCCAGGATCACGAACTTTTAATAATGAAGGTTTCATAAGAAAACTTTAATGAATGTAGAGAAAGTTCAGCTTTTGTCGATGATGAATTAGTTTGTCTTTTAGAAATCTCATATTTCTTGTTTTGAAATCGATAGATTGTGACGGGTTTTTGATATCATAAGAAATGATATTGATGATGTGATGGAATAATTCTAGAGACCATTTGCACAAAACACAATGTCTCGGAAGTAGGTTAGACCATTGTGCAATTCACAATGTCTGGGAAGTAGGTTAGGCCATTGTGTGACTCAAAACATTTGAGAAATGATTAAGACCATCGTATCATACAATGTCTTGGAAAATGAATGAGACCATTGTATCTCACAATGTCTTGGAAAATGAATGAGACCATTGTATCTCACAATGTCTTGGAAAATGAATGAGACCATTGTATCTCACAATGTCTTGGAAAATGAATGAGACCATTGTATCTCACAATGTCTTGGAAAATGAATGAGACCATTGTATCTCACAATGTCTTGAAAAATGGGAAAGACCATTGCAATCAGTTACAATGTCTTGGACATATAATGTTGGAGTAGGAACATGATTGGGAGAGTGTGGCTGTGCCGAAATGCCTTAGAATAGGCATACACAGATATGTTTAGTCCATTGTTTAGATAAATGATTGAAAATAAACCGAGTTTATATATCAATATACTAATGTGTGTTCATGTAGCATAAAATGCTTAGTGTGTATATATCAATATACTAATATGTGTTCATGTAGCATAAAATGCTTAGTGTGTATATATCAATATACTTATATGTGTTCATGTAGCATAAAATGCTTAGTGTGTATATATCAATATACTAATATGTTTGTGAAGCATAACATGCTTACTAAGTCCATAATCGTCTGGAGGATGGAAGACACGGAGAGCGAAAGGCTATAAAATGTTTTTGTTTGTGATTGTAGTTATAGTTTAGGTCTCACTTAGACCTGTTTCTCTATAACCATGGCTCTGATACCAATCTGTAACACCCCCAATTCATGGATGCAGCGGAATTCAAACTGGGTGTTACTCGACGGCACAATAGTCACAATGATAGAAAACGAACTCCAATTGAGTCGTTTTGAAAAGGTTTATCATTCAAATTATATAAATATCAGAGATTACAAAATGAGGTCCCAATTGGTTCCATGTTTACAATGTATAATAAATGAGTTTTGAATGTTAATAAAATTTATAGCCCTCTTGAGTATCCGTGTCCTTCCGTGCCATCCTTGATCGTCATGAACCTGAAATACATGCTTGAGAGGTCAACACAAAGGTTGAGTGATATTCATAGAGTTTGTTAAATCGTTTGAACACCATAATCGTAGTGTTTGTAGGTAAATCGTTTGAACACAATAATCGTAGTGTTTGTAGGTAAATCGTTTGAACACAATAATCGTAGTGTTTGTAGGTAAATCGTTTGAACACAATAATCGTAGTGTTTGTAGGTAAATCGTTTGAACACAATAATCGTAGTGTTTGTAGGTAAATCGTTTGAACACAATAATCGTAGTGTTTGTAGGTAAATCGTTTGAACACAATAATCGTAGTGTTTGTAGGTAAATCGTTTGAACACAATAATCGTAGTGTTTGTAGGTAAATCGTTTGAACACAATAATCGTAGTGTGAGCTGTAGACTCACACCAATGTTTGGAAAACAAAACAGGTAGGCTACGTTGTTATACGCCCGGAACATGTATTATACACTAAGCTTATGAAACCAAAACGTTAACGTGTACCAATATCGATCGGCAGATTATCCCGGTAGGTACTTTGCCGTCATACCTAATGTCTCAAATATTAATGCATTTGTTTGAACTAATCAAAACAAATGGGATTCGTCAATCCCAATAGGCCTATTCACAATATTCGCGCTCACTTACAAGTAACCCTCGCAAGTGATTAAATGGTTCATACTAAGGGATCTTGGTTTGGCAAGGATGTTACTTAGTGATAATAAAACATAGTCGAATAGCATACAGTAGAAAGCATAGTGTTCGATTTAGAAATAGCATGTATTCCCCCCAAGGAATTGTAAAACAATTAAGTAATGGAAAGTGGGGCTATGAACTCACCTTAAGTAAGATAGCAAGTAATGAATGTAACGATCGAATCGTGAAGGTTTCTACGAGCAACCTAATATAGAATGTCGCGACTTAGGATCGGAGTAAAGAATATGAAGTAGTGCCTATATATATATCTTGCATTTAGTCCATGATGTGGTATGATGTATAATGTAAGTCTTTGGAAGAAAAGATTCATGAAACATGTATGTTTTGTATATCGTTTACTACTGTTCGGGCCGACATAATTCAGAAGTCATGTTAGTAAGCGTTCGAGGAGCCAGGATACTTTAACTCGTAAATCCACAACTCATCTCGACGGCTTACATAATGAACTCCTCACATGAGGCTCCCTACTATTGTAGTAGTTGATGAAATATATAGATATAAGTTTTTGATCCGAAAAGTTACATGTCCGATACTTGAATAAACTTAGGAAAGTTTATTTGTACATGAAGATTGTTATTAGGGGTAGTTTCATAAGTCTTGTATGACCATTTTCTCTTTGTAATATCTCATGGTTCCTTTAGATGAAGTAGATCCAAATTGTATGTTCAAGTTATCGCCAACTTCTCTAGTTCATGTATTTGCCTTGGTAAGCTTGTATGGTCATTTCGTCATGGCCTAGCCATGACCTTTGGTCATTGTTCCATGGTCTTGAGACTCAACCTTGGCTCTAGCCATGGTTGTGTCTTGATTCTAGGTCATAAGACCCCTTTGGTCTTCATAAACCATAACTTATATGTAATGACTTTGGCTAAAAATGGGCTGTTTAGAATTTGAAGAATTTTATCACTCGGAAAGCATTTTTAGGTCTCGAGCTTCTTTGTTCCTGAATGAAAACGTCGTTCCGGACAACTTTCGTGTTTTAACTTTTTGATGAATCGGACCAGAAGTGGGACTTTAAAAACCCAAATTTGATCAGGAAGCTATTTGGCAGTTTTGCCGGAAATCTTTGGTAATTTCAAATCGCCATAACTTTTGACTCGTATACTCGTTTTAGGTGGTTCAAATTGCTATGGTTTCCTTGTTAAGTCCTCTACTATAATATGTAATGATCCAATATCAAAATTTTACCATTTTGGTCGTGGTTTTCCAAGAAAGTCACTAGTTTACTTGTTTGAATAACATAAGTTACATATATGTATCAATACTTGTTTTACTCACTTTTATACATCATGGACATGCATACAAGACATAATATAGCATGAATAATATGTAAATAACATGAACATAATTATTCAACAAGAAGCATGTTAGGGTTTGGCTTACAACTTTTGGCTTTCAAAGATGAAAGGAAGTTAACATGTAAGGATAGGACATTGATAGACTTTTAGCTTCACCCTTTGCAATCTATGATAAACCGAGGTTATTTGAAGATTATAACGACGCCTTCTTGAAGTCCAAAGCTATTTGAAGATTATAACGACGTCTTTTTGGAGACTTTAAAGTTATAACAACTTTTCTTAGAAAATTTCCAAGAATAAAGATCAAACACTAGTTTTCTTTCAAAAACTAGTTAACTTTCTTACAAAATATAAGAAAAGTGCCTTAGGTTTTAGGACTTGAAGGTTATAAGAAGGTGTGGTGCAAGAAATATCATGTGTTTAGCTTGGTATTTATAGGGTAGGAAAAATAGTTAACCATATATTGGGTTAGAGTTTAACCATGGTTAATTTAGACACTTGTAATGATCTAAAGAATCAATGGACAAGATCAAGCCACACCAAGGTGACTCCCCCCCCTAAATGGCGGTTTGGCATGGATAAGATGACTAGATGATGAGTCTTGGTGTTATCTTGCTTAGTTTGTGCATTTTGACTCCGTAAAAAGCTAACCGTAAATGATTAAGCCTCAAAACGTAAAACCGGGTGTCGTAAAATTATGGAACTTGAAAGTATTGATAAACATGTCAATAAGTTCCATAATAAAATACAAAATGAGTGGTAGGTTCCGTTTGGGTGGTAAACCCTGCTAAAAACTGGAAACACGGGTCTAAAACGCGTAATACGTAAAATGTACGAATATTGCGTAAAATTGAGAAAAGTAAAATGTTACTTTTCTAATGTGATAAAAATGATTTAAAATGACTTATAATGTCTAGACTGGGCTCAGTCTAGTGTCGGTTGGTGTTAAATGTCTTTTAGACATCAAACCGTAAGCCTAAAAATCACGAAATGACTTATAACATCAAGGGATCATTTTTGGTCAATGGAGGAGGGAAAGAATATGTTGACTTTTTCTAATAAGTTGAAAACTCAAAAAGTCTTAGAAACGCGTTTTGTGGTCTCACGGTTAATCGCCCAAATGGTTAAGCGTGCTCATGCGAGAGTAGTACAGGCATGGGTGACCTGCTGGGAAGTTTTTGGTCATATTTTTCTCAGTCACGATTAATTCTCAAATAAATCATGAGTGTGTAAAATATTTTACTGATGTGGGGTCACCTGACGGGGTTGAATTTCGTTGTGCGTAGAATTTCTGATTGACGTTTTACCCTAAAACGTGTAATTCCGTGTAATTCCTTAATAACTTTCACGAAAATGAGCTTATGAAAGTTAAACTTTCAATTTGCCATGGAAATGATTTATCACTCGATAAAATCAAATAAAAATCAACTTTCGGGAAAGTTTCGGGAAAAAAAATGAATAGTAAAAGTGAATAGTGAAATTTTCCGGGAATGGTAATTAACCTGAAATTGTGAATTGTTACAGTTGTGGGGTCCACCAGAGTAAAACAGGGTTCAAGCTAAGCCTAGGGGTTCAAAGATGGGTTGTTAAGCTACACAATAAACCAAGAAGCTAGGCTTTTGGCTCACTAATAAGCTCTGTGTGAGCCTTTGGATTGGTGATCAAATACTGAGTGATCAGTGTAGCTTGTTTTACACAAGTCACAAATTTGATCCTAAAAGCTATGCTACAATAAGCTAAAGGGTAAACTAAACCTAGATGTTAAAAGCTGATGTATTAAACTATAAATAAGCTGAATCTTAGGATGTGGGGTCCACTGAGTTGATAAGAAATCACCACCAAAGTGGTGGTGATGGACTGGGTCTAAATGAGCAGGGCACACCTTTGCCCTGCAAGTGAGTTTGAGGGTCTGTGGGGCTTAGAGTAAAAATCCTAAAAATATAAAACTTATTGGAACTTAAAGATGGGCTGGTAGAGTATTACTACAACAAATTTTAAGTCCTAGATCCTACTCTATAATTCTAAACAAATCTTGGAAGTTTTGAGAAAATCTGAGATGTGCACTTTGACTATTTTGCTTAAAACTAAAACTATGACTTTAACCAACTTTGATCCTAATTTAACTACTGAGAATGGTTTAATATGATAAATTAGAACTAGATTAAGCTATATTAGTAACTTATAAATAGGTATGAATGGTTTTGAGTTCAAAGATCACCACAGTTTAACTGTGGTGATGAGTTTTTTTTTGTAATTTTGACTTTTAGGCCTAAACTTCCAAAGTTAAAGTTGAATTACACTTATTTGAACACAAGCATGATACTGAGACAGAAATAGTGCAGATACAACAACAATTAAACACCTACTCAGCTTGAACCAAACACCCCTATAACAGATTCAAAACTTGATTTTCAAAAGGATTTGAAGAATCAAGCCACAACTTAGTTACAGAAGTTAATTTATGCTAAGTTAAGCTGATTTAAGTACAGAAAGACTAGTTTTAACAATAATAACCAATGATTACTAAATAAGCTAATTTAATTGTGAGACTTTGATTTTTATAGCAACTATAAATTTAAATGAACAAGCTTGCAATTTTAAGTTATATTATGGCTACCTAGCATCAAATAAGCTCAAACAAAACAACAATAAGATTAATAGGAGGTGCCACAGTAAAAACCAAAGATTGAGGATAGAAACTTACAAGTTGCTTTCCTGCTAGAACCATGAACCAAGAACACCTATTTCCTCCCCTGAGGATCTAAACCAATACTCCAAGCTGCTTCCTTTCCAAATTACCTCTGAGACCCAGAAATCAAGAACAAATGCCACAATTTGACTTTCTTTGACCAATTTGTAATTTGTGAGATTTTTTTATATTAAACTGATTAGTAGGTTACTAAAAGCTTTATTGAGCTTATGGGAGCTTATGTGAGCTTACTCAATCCATGAAACCATACAGAATCAACAACACAGCTTATTGAGATTTTTTTTATGAAATTGAAAATTGCATTCACTAAGATAATAATACAAACTTGCTTTTTATTAACTTAAAAGATCACTAGTACACTGAGAATGCTTAACTAAAACTTTTAAAGCTTTAAATTACACTTGAACAACTAATACAAATTAAACGACATACACTTTTTTAATTAAAAACTAGATATGCTTCCACATTGCTTCTCTTGATCTTTATAGGTGAGAATGAGCTTCCAGGTGTCCTCAGGGACTTTTCCCACTTCATCTGAGCCATTGATTTAGTCCAATTAACATCCACCGTTTAAACTAACTTTTTGGCGCCAAAGTCCTCCACGTTAACGTGGAGGCAAAGGGTTGCAATTAAAGATTGTTGGAGTTATGTGGAGGTGTCAGGAGGCAAAAGGGAGTGTTTTAAGGACAAGTTGGTTTATTATGGAAGAAACAGAGGTTTAGATGTAGTTTGGAGTGAAAAATTGTGGAGAAGGCATTAAATGCCTATGTGGTTTGATGTGTGAGGTGGAAAGGAGGTGAGGGTGAGCTGGAAGGTGGTGAGGTGGTGGTAAAACCACCTGGTATTGGTGAAGCAGGGGTGGGGGAGGAGAGTGAACAGTGTTTGGCGGTTTTGGGTGGGTCAAACTGGGTCAACGCGTTTTTAAATAACGCAGGGGGTGGACTGGGCTTATTTTTGGGCTTAGGGTGTGTGTGGGCTGGGTAGATTAGGTTGGATTTGGTTTTGGTTTATAAAAAAGGGTCCGGATTGGTTTTTAGTAAACAAGGACCAAAAATGTAAATTTGGCAAAGTTAAAGGGCTGAACATGTGATTTTCCCAAAGTATTTTCAAGGACTTAACTTGCCAAAAAATGATAAACCAAGGACCACACTTATGATTTTTCCATTTAAAAACATTCCAGGGACCTTTTCTGTAATTTTTCAAACTCCAGGGACCTTTATTGCAAATTTGGATTTTTAAGGGACTAAACTTGTAATTTCCCAAAAGTTAGACAAATTGTTCCAAATTGTCAATCATGCATAGTACAAGGGTATATTTTGTAAAATTTCAAGTTTTAAATACCTAGGGACCATTTTGCCAATTTTGTAACTTGAGGGGTAAAAATTGCCAGTTTGTGTAAACTTTTATCCAGGGATGTTTTGTGAACATTTTTGATTTCCCAAGGACTTAAGTTGACTTTTCATTTATTTTAAACCTTCAGGGACTAGTTTTGACAATATTTGAAACTTGAGGGACTGAAACTGCCAATTATGCAAACTTTGTACGTTTTTCATTTGTTTTTGCATATTTTGTATTTGAAACATATAAAACACACTTCTAAGATATTTTAAGTATTATGATGCATTTTTGAGTGTTTTTGTATGTTTTGGCAGTTCAGATTGATACAAAATGATGAGTATTTAGACACTCATCAATCCCCCACACTAAACTATTGCTAGTCCCTAGCAATCTATTTGAGAAAAAAATTAATGGATTTTATCTCTTTACCAAAAGCCATCACTTCTGGAGTAGCCAAGTGTAAGAACTGTGGCACACCTGATAACCGTGTGATTTTGAGCAAACCACCAGCTGTCAACGGATTTGATTTGTCTTTACCAAAAGCCGTTTGCTTCTGGACTAGCCAACTCTTGATGGAATAGTCAACATCTTGGTGAGCTGATTACCAATTATGGTTTTTCCACGGCCTTTACCACAAGCCATAATCTTGCGGGCTTGCCAACTCATTTGTTTTCGGGGAGTTGAGGAACCATACAATTTTTGGCAAATTGCAAGCCATCAACGGTTTTGAGATGTCTTTACCAAGAGCCGTTTGCTCCTGGACTAGCCAATCCTGTTGTGGGTTAGACATGGAGGATTGATACCATTATTTGCATTTCTAAGTGTGAAAAAACTGGTAATTTTGATCAAATGGGGGTTCTTGATGGAACATGTGTTTTGCATTCGTGAGAACACTCCCCCACACTTAGAACTGAATATTGCCCTCAATATTCACAGTACTTGGTGTCCCACCAAGACTTTAGAACGTAAGGAGGCAATACTATTAACCTTTTTATTTTACTCTATTTACATACAAACTCACTTTTTTCTTTTTATTTGTCTTACACCATTTTTTATTTTTTATTTATTTATTTATTTATTTTTTATTATTATTTTTTTTTTGAAAAAATATTTTACATATGTACAACATGTGGTTCGTCTCCCCCACACTAGGATATTAGAAAAGAGAAAGAAATCAGAAATATGAGTGAAAACCCATATTGCTACGCTTTTGATTACCGAGTCAATAGCTTGACTCGACCTCGAATTGATTTGTCCATGAGGTAGCTTGTTTTTGATTCCCGAGTCACTAGCTTGACTTGACCCCGAATTAAAATTGTCCTTGGGGAAACTAGTTTTTGTTAACCGAGTCGCTAGTTTGACTCGACCCCGAATTTATTGGTCCATGGGGTAAGTTTGGAGATCCGGGACAACCATTGGTTGTATGTCCCCTCCAAAATAGTGTTTTAACCGATGTCCATTTACTTTAAAATTGGGACCGTCGGGTTGCAATAACTCAACAGTTCCATATGGGTATACTTTGGTTATAGTAAATGGTCCAGACCAACGGGTTTTTAGTTTACCCGAGAAAATTTTCAACCTTGAATTGAAAAGAAGAACTCTGTCACCAACGTTGAAAACGCGGTTCTTTATTTTAGAGTCATGTATCTTCTTAGTCTTTTCTTTATAGATTAAAGAATTTTCATAAGCTTGATCACGTAATTCATTTAGTTCGTTTAGTTGAAATTTACGGTGATCACCCGCTGTCTGAAGGTCGAAATTTGCATGTTTTAAGGCCCAATAGGCCTTATGTTCTAATTCGATCGGAAGATGACATGCTTTCCCGTACACTAGCTTATATGGAGTACACCCGATGGGTGTTTTGTAAGCAGTGCGGAAAGCCCATAATGCATCGTCCAGCTTATCCGACCAAGAGGCACGGTTTTCACCAACCGTCCTCTCGAGAATTCTCTTAATACCCCGATTTGAGACCTCCACCTGCCCACTTGTTTGGGGGTGGTATACTGTAGAAAGACGGTGAGTTACACCATATTTCAGCATTACTCTTGCAAATTGTTCATTGCAAAAGTGAGTACCACGATCACTGATAATGGCACGAGGAGTCCCGAATCTGGCAAAGAGAGATTTTAAAAATTTACAAACTACTCGGGCATCATTGGTGGGTAAGGCTTTTGCCTCAACCCATTTTGACAGATAGTCGACAACGACGAGTATATACTTATTCCCTCGTGAAGACGGGAATGGCCCCATAAAATCAATGCCCCACATATCAAATATTTCACAGACTTGGATGGCGTTTTGCGGCATCTCATTCTTTTTAGAAATATTCCCGTGACGCTGGCAAGCCTCACAGGTTTTGATAAGTTCATGGGCGTCTTTATATATCGTGGGCTAAAAGAATCCTGAATCAAACACCTTTTTGGCGGTGTAGTTTGGGTTATGATGTCCCCCCGTGGGTCCATCATGACAAGCTTTAAGAATTTCCATGGCTTCTTGGCCATGGACACACCGTCGGATGACTTGATCCGCACATATTTTGAACAAGTAGGGGTCGTCCCAGAAGTAATGTTTTACATCTTTAAAGAATTTTCTTTTCTGTTGGGACGACATCCCTTTCACAACGAAATTTCCCGCACGGTAATTTGCAAAGTCGGCAAACCATGGGGTTGTGGTATTATCCCGGTTAGAGATGAGATTTAGAGTCTCCAGAGGAAAAGTTTCATTAATTTCTTTTCTCTCGAGAATATCCTGATGAGGATTTTCTAACCGGGACAAGTGATCAGCTGCAAGGTTCTCTGCTCCTTTTTTATCTCTTATGAGAATATCGAATTCCTGGAGGAGCAGGACCCACCGGAGCAGTCTTGGCTTTGCATCCTGTTTATTGAACAGGTATTTCAAAGCCGAATGATCCGTATACACCACGCTTTTGTTTAAGATTAAGTAAGACCGAAATTTTTCGAAGGCATATACCACAGCTAATAATTCTTTTTCTGTGGTGGTATAGTGTGTTTGAGCTTCGTTCATGGTCTTACTTGCGTAGTGTATTGGCTGAAAATGTTTGGTTTTGCGTTGCCCCAGAACTGCACCAATAGCATAGTCGCTAGCATCGCACATAAGTTCAAAGGGTAAGTCCCAGTCGGGGGCAACAAGGATTGGTGCCTCGGTAAGCCTTTTCTTTAAAATTTCAAAAGCTTCGATGCACTCGGGGGAAAAGATAATAGGAGCATCCTTTTCAAGAAGATGAGTCATAGGCCGGGCTATTTTGGAGAAATCCTGAATGAATCTCCGATAGAATCCGGCATGTCCGAGAAAACTCCTTATTCCTTTAACAGTGGTGGGATGAGGCAGTTTAGCAATAACATCAATTTTGGCCTTATCGACCTCAATCCCACTTTTTGAAATTTTATGGCCGAGGACAATGCCCTCCTTAACCATAAAATGGCTCTTCTCCCAGTTTAGACAAAGATTAGTGTTTTCACAACGTTGAAGCATTTTTTCTAAGTGGGAGAGGCACGAGTCGAAAGAATTCCCGATGACTGAGAAGTCATCCATGAATACCTCCATGGTTTTTCCAATCATGTCATGGAAAATAGCCATCATGCACCTCTGGAAAGTGCCCGGAGCATTGCATAACCCAAAAGGCATGCGACGATAGGCAAATGTCCCATAAGGGCATGCGAAGGTAGTTTTATCTTGATCCTGTGGATCAATGGGAATTTGGAAGTATCCCGAGAAGCCGTCAAGGAAACAATAATACTCATTTCCTGCTAGTCTTTCGAGCATTTGATCCATGAAGGGCAGAGGAAAGTGGTCTTTACGGGTGGCTTCGTTAAGTTTTCTGTAATCAATACATACTCGCCACCCTATAACCAAACGAGTTGGTATTAACTCGTTGTCCTCATTTGTGATAACCGTGATGCCACCCTTCTTTGGAACACAATGTATTGGGCTTACCCAAGGACTATCAGATATAGGGTAAATCAATCCCGCATCAAGAAGTTTGATAACTTCAGCTTTTATAACTTCGTGGATTTTCGGATTTACCCTTCGTTGATGCTGCACGGTAGGTTTAAAGTCCTCTTCCATTAGGATTTTGTGTGTACAAAAATCCGGGTTAATACCCTTTATGTCTGAGAGCTTCCAAGCAATTGCTTGTTTGTGGGACTTTAGAACCTTAAGCAGCGCAGTTTTCTCCTCATCCTTTAAGTCTTTTGCAATAATGACTGGTAACTTATCGTTACCTTCCAAAAATGCATATTCTAGATGAGGAGGCAGGTCCTTAAGTTCAACCTCCGGAAAGTCATCATTTTTCTCAACATATTTGACTTCCACCTTATGAAGTTTTGGAGGTAGAACAGGAATGGGAGAAGGATCTTTGTTCAATAACTCCTCAAGGAGAAGTATATCCCCCTCCGGCTCAATCTCTTGGTAATCAATTCCTTCGGGAACTGAATCACTTTTGAGAAAGGCCTCTAATTCCTCAAGGACGAAATCACTTCCCCCAAACGGAGTGAGGGAAGGAGAAGAATTAGCGATTATGGGATCAGAAGAAATAGTGGGATTTCCACTCGGAAAATTATCAGCGAATCCAAGGAATTCCTGAGCATACTCCTCGGATGCAATGTCAATGACATCAATTCGGTTGACCGATTCAGCATCATAATTCGAGGAGTATCTCGAGGTTTGATCAAGGTTGAACGTAATCGCTTCATTGCCAACTCGTAACGTGATTTCCTCATCGAAAACATCGATTAATGCACGTCCCGTTCTTAAGAATCCCCTCCCAAGAATGAGAGGAACTCTTGGATCCGCATCGAAATCAACAACGACAAAGTCTGCCGGAAAATGGAACTTTCCCACTCTCACAAATACGTCCTCGGCAATACCGAGGGGACGTGAAATTGAACGGTCTGCAAGCTCGAGAGTCATGCATGTGGGACTAAGTGCCTGAAGAGAGAGCTTTTTCCAAACTGAGTGAGGCATTAAGTTGATGCTTGCACCAAGATCTGCCAAGGCAAAACATTCAACCATACCCGGGAAAGTACATGGTATTAGAAATCTCCCGGGGTCTCCTAGCTTCTCGGGAAGCTGTTTCAACAAAACTGCAAAGCAGTTTTCATTGAGTGGAGTTCGTGCCATCTCAAACAGTTTTTCTTTATTGCTCAACAGATTTTTGATTGTCGAAGCGAATTTGGGCATTAGAAGAAGAGCATCCGCGAAACTAATATCGAAGTGTAGTTCTTGGAAAATCTAAAAGAATTTTTCCATCTGATGATTAGCTTTTTCACGGAGCTTTTGGTCTTGCAATCGTGAGGGATATGGAATTGTTGGTTTTGGGTTGGCTTTTGAATTTTCAACAGGACCTTCGGTAGTTTCAAACACGACCCTTTTAGGGGGAGTTGGGACCGGGATAACTGGAGGAGGGATGTCATTGGTACCTCCGTTTTTATTAGGAAGTACCGTATCCGTAGTATCCTCAGTTTCACATTCCTCCACAGGGATAGGAGATGAGGTGGAGGGAGCTGTAGGTCCTTGGTAAGAAACTCCACTTCTTGTGGTGATCGCCTTTACATCGCCCCTCGGATTAGCGATCGTGTTGCTAGGTAAAGTTGTACCTGAGCCCGAGGGTCGATCATTTAAAGACTTCTGGAAATTAGACATTTGACTAACCAGCATTCTGTTCAGTTCTTCCTGGGATTTCATAAACTGTTTTAATAATTCATCATGTGATGGTCCAGTTGGAAAAATGGCTTGATTTTGGTTTTGAAAATTTTGAGCCCGATTGTTCTGGAAATTCCCATGTTGCTGATTGTTGTTACTTTGGAAGTGGTTTTGAAAATTACCCTGTGGGTAATTGTTCTGACCTTGATTACGGTTATAGTTCCCTTGGTTCTGATTTTGGTTAAACTGATTTTTACTAGAGATGAAATTCACTTGGTTGTTATAACCTTGGTTCATTCGATTCTGGTTAAAATTTTGGTTCCTATTTTGAGGTTGATTAAACCCTGGTGGTCCGATATAGTTATTAGATCGATAGCTCAAAAGATTTCGATCCCCTTGCGGTTGGTAAGAATTACCTCCCGTGTTATAGGAACCTTGAGCTGAAGACACGTTTTCACGAGAAAAGCCACCGGAAGCTGGGCAATCTGTGTACGTATGTGGACCACCGCAAGTTTCACAACTTGGGTTAACAGTTTTGACCTGATTAGGATTATTCTGATGGATACGTAAAACTGCTGTAGAGAAATCATCCAGCTTTTTAGCTAGGATGGATATTTCATTGCTTGCCGGAGTGTCTGACTTAAATGATTCGTTCCTCTCAGCAGAGGAGTCCCAAAAATTATGATGGGCAGTCATGTTTTCGATTAAGTCATAGCACTCTTCAGGGGTTCTTTTCATAAAGGTACCCCCAGCAGCAGCATTGATGGTGTCACGATGACGGAGTGTCAAACCATTATAAAAGTGTCAATAATGGTGACAAGAAGCATGTTATGATTGGGACACTTATCAATGGCAAGTTTGTAGCGTTCCCATGCCTCAAATAAGGACTCTTCGGGAAGCTGTCTGAAGTTGCTGATGTCATTCCTCAGCTTTGTGACCATAGATGGTGGAAAGTATTTGGCCAGAAATTTAGTGATCATCTCATCAAAAGTGTGGATCGAATTCTTTGGAAGTCGATCGAACCATGAAGTTGCATGATGAGTGAGAGAATAGGGGAACAAGTATAAACGCAGGCTGTCTTCGGCGACGCCATGTTGTTTCATGCTTTGGGTGACAGTTAAAAATTTGTCGAGATGCCTGTTGGCATCGTCACCCGGCAATCCGTGGAACTGGCACGTATTCTGGATCTGTTGTATCATGTGGTGTTTTAATCCAAAATCCGTGGCTCCAATAGTGAGTGGTACAATTGGTCCACCCCTCCCGTGCATGGTAGGTTGACACAGTTCCTCCATAGTTCGGGTGTCAGGAACTGGCTCATCCTTGGGAGGGAATGGGGGCTCGTCGTTCATTTTGATTGTGTGTTCTTCTGTAACAGTACGTAACTCGGGTACGTTTTTCTTCTTTTTATTCTTTGTTTGTGAACGAGTGCGCATGCACAAAAATTATTTTTCAACACAAGATCGAGGCAAAACTACAGTGAACTTAAACCCAATAATCACAAATGAACAGCTCCTTTAAAAAAAAGGTACACTATTCACAAGGATACAATGGTAAGTTTTTAATCTTTTAGGTTTGTGAACTTATTATGTTCACACCCCCAGTTGGTAGGTGTTCTGCCTTGGTTTGCGGTGGTAAACTTTTATGTAATTATATTTACAGTAAAATGTTTTTGGCTTTTCGTGTATGGGTGAAAAAACTTGGAAAATATTTTTGGAACTGATTCGTTAACCGAAATCGTCCCTTTAAGATTACTCGCAGGCTAGCGGGAGGAAATAAATGTATTCCTCTTCAGTTCGCAATTTAATGTCAGAACTTACCTTATACCAGCTGTTTCAGGTTGTAATCTTAAAGACAACGAAGTAATTTAACTTCACAGTTTGTTTTGTTGTTTATGATTTGTTTGGTGTTGTTAACACTTCAGGAGAAATGTTAATGAACGTTTTCAGATATGATTTTGATTTTCTTAAAAATTTACAAAGTGGTGGTATTTCTCAGGAGGGTTTTTGAAAACCACTAAACTTTTACCGTTTTGAAATACGCAACAACCTCCCCGGCAGCGGCGCCAAATTTTGACTCCTCCCAAACCAACCAGTCAGCCGTGTGCAGCTGTTAGGCCCACCTGGGAGAAAGTGCAAGTTAATATTGACCGTGGAAGTACAGGGAAATCCCCGGGTCGTTAAATCCCAACGAGATTGAAATTGTATTTGTAAACGGATAGGAGAGTGAGTGGTACTGAGGACAGTAACAAGGATGATTTGAGAATTGATTATACTACTGATTGCTTGATATTTGGAAAATATGAAATTATAACAGAAATACAGATATAAGCACAAAATCAGATAATCATATAACAGACAGAGAAAAGTGGTATTTAACAAGTTACAAACTACAGGGGTTAAAAGTGAAACTTTTGAAAACTTAATATTAAAGAAAATAGAAAATGAAATTTAAACTATGAAAATGATTATTATAATATTTAATTACTATTTAATTAATAAAACTAATTAAAATCTAATTTAAAACTTAATTTAATTTAACTAAAAATTACAACTATTACAAATAAACCTAAAAACTTATAACAATAATTTCTAAACCTAAATAAGAACTTGAAGAAAGTATAAAAAATGAAAATAAATATTTTTGTCTTTTTATAAGTATTTTATTAATTAATAACTATTTAACTTAATTAAATTATTTTAACTATTTTAAATTACTATTAATACTAAATTACTTTAGAAAATTATGATAAAATTTATAAATCTATTTAAACACTACAGGAATACTACAAAATTATAAAAACTTGCTAAAAATTATATTTAAGCTAATTGACTAATTAATTACTTATTAATTAATTTTAAACTAATTTAATTAATTTAAATAAGAAAATTATAAAATGAACAGTGGAAATTATGAAACTATTTTTTTAAAGTCTTAACTACTTTATAAAACTTAGGAAAAATATAAAATTCTACTTTTGTTAATTAAAATTAAAGAAATCTATTTAATTATTAATATTACCTATTTAATTATTTAAATTAGTTTTAAATCTAATAAATAGTAAACTGCTTAGGAAAATTCTAAGAAAATTATTTTAACTAATTTAAGGTACTAAGTAATTTATAAAATTATAAAATTGGACAAGTGCTTATTAATAAGCTAAAATGAAAATTAATTAGATAATTTCTATTAAATAGAAGCTATCACTATTTTTATGTTTGCTTTTTCTGGTTTTTCTTTTATAAAACTACTTAAATACTTAAATAATGAAACTTTAATAAAGACAACTACTTTAGAACCTTGAAATAAGCACTGAGAATGCTTATAAGCTTATATAGTTGACTATGGTTGACTAAACTAGGAAATAAGCTAAGTTGAGGTTATGTGGGGTCCACTATGATGAAATCTGGTTTATCTAAGTTACTTACACCTAATTAAGCTAAATATGGTGAGATAAGCTCCTAGGATAAGCTGGAAATCCCAAATAAGCACTTGCTTATTTCTCTTCTGACTCAGAAATGGGACAGAGTTTGGGGACAAGTTTAGGTGGGGTCCACTGATCTATAGGTCAAAATAAGGGTCAAGTTTTGAACCTGGGTAGGAGGGGGGTTGTAATAAGCTAAGTAGAAGGTGTGGGGCCCACTGAGTTGGGTTGCAGCCACCACTAAAGTTGGTGGTGTGGTGGTGGTAAGCTGATGCAAAGGGGAGTTTTTGTTCCCTGCAGTTGTGTTCCAAGGGTTGTGGGGTCCACCAGAGTAAAACAGGGTTCAAGCTAAGCCTAGGGGTTCAAAGATGGGTTGTTAAGCTACACAATAAACCAAGAAGCTAGGCTTTTGGCTCACTAATAAGCTCTGTGTGAGCCTTTGGATTGGTGATCAAATACTGAGTGATCAGTGTAGCTTGTTTTACACAAGTCACAAATTTGATCCTAAAAGCTATGCTACAATAAGCTAAAGGGTAAACTAAACCTAGATGTTAAAAGCTGATGTATTAAACTATAAATAAGTTGAATCTTAGGATGTGGGGTCCACTGAGTTGATAAGAAATCACCACCAAAGTGGTGGTGATGGACTGGGTCTAAATGAGCAGGGCACACCTTTGCCCTGCAAGTGAGTTTGAGGGTCTGTGGGGCTTAGAGTAAAAATCCTAAAAATATAAAACTTATTGGAACTTAAAGATGGGCTGGTAGAGTATTACTACAACAAATTTTAAGTCCTAGATCCTACTCTATAATTCTAAACAAATCTTGGAAGTTTTGAGAAAATCTGAGATGTGCACTTTGACTATTTTGCTTAAAACTAAAACTTTGACTTTAACCAACTTTGATCCTAATTTAACTACTGAGAATGGTTTAATATGATAAATTAGAACTAGATTAAGCTATATTAGTAACTTATGAATAGGTATGAATGGTTTTGAGTTCAAAGATCACCACAGTTTAACTGTGGTGATGAGTTTTTTTTTGTAATTTTGACTTTTAGGCCTAAACTTCCAAAGTTAAAGTTGAATTACACTTATTTGAACACAAGCATGATACTGAGACAGAAATAGTGCAGATACAACAATAATTAAACACCTACTCAGCTTGAACCAAACACCTCTATAACAGATTCAAAACTTGATTTTCAAAAGGATTTGAAGAATCAAGCCACAACTTAGTTACAGAAGTTAATTTATGCTAAGTTAAGCTGATTTAAGTACAGAAAGACTAGTTTTAACAATAATAACCAATGATTACTAAATAAGCTAATTTAATTGTGAGACTTTGATTTTTATAGCAACTATAAATTTAAATGAACAAGCTTGCAATTTTAAGTTATATTATGGCTACCTAGCATCAAATAAGCTCAAACAAAACAACAATAAGATTAATAGGAGGTGCCACAGTAAAAACCAAAGATTGAGGATAGAAACTTACAAGTTGCTTTCCTGCTAGAACCATGAACCAAGAACACCTATTTCCTCCCCTGAGGATCTAAACCAATACTCCAAGCTGCTTCCTTTCCAAATTACCTCTGAGACCCAGAAATCAAGAACAAATGCCACAGTTTGACTTTCTTTGACCAATTTGTAATTTGTGAGATTTTTTTATATTAAACTGATTAGTAGGTTACTAAAAGCTTTATTGAGCTTATGGGAGCTTATGTGAGCTTACTCAATCCATGAAACCATACAGAATCAACAACACAGCTTATTGAGATTTTTTTTATGAAATTGAAAATTGCATTCACTAAGATAATAATACAAACTTGCTTTTTATTAACTTAAAAGATCACTAGTACACTGAGAATGCTTAACTGAAACTTTTAAAGCTTTAAATTACACTTGAACAACTAATACAAATTAAACGACATACACTTTTTTAATTAAAAACTAGATATGCTTCCACATTGCTTCTCTTGATCTTTATAGGTGAGAATGAGCTTCCAGGTGTCCTCAGGGACTTTTCCCACTTCATCTGAGCCATTGATTTAGTCCAATTAACATCCACCGTTTAAACCAACTTTTTGGCGCCAAAGTCCTCCACGTTAACGTGGAGGCAAAGGGTTGCAATTAAAGATTGTTGGAGTTATGTGGAGGTGTCAGGAGGCAAAAGGGAGTGTTTTAAGGACAAGTTGGTTTATTATGGAAGAAACAGAGGTTTAGATGTAGTTTGGAGTGAAAAATTGTGGAGAAGGCATTAAATGCCTATGTGGTTTGATGTGTGAGGTGGAAAGGAGGTGAGGGTGAGCTGGAAGGTGGTGAGGTGGTGGTAAAACCACCTGGTATTGGTGAAGCAGGGGTGGGGGAGGAGAGTGAATAGTGTTTGGCGGTTTTGGGTGGATCAAACTGGGTCAACGCGTTTTTAAATAACGCAGGGGGTGGACTGGGCTTATTTTTGGGCTTAGGGTGTGTGTGGGCTGGGTAGATTAGGTTGGATTTGGTTTTGGTTTATAAAAAAGGGTCCGGATTGGTTTTTAGTAAACAAGGACCAAAAATGTAAATTTGGCAAAGTTAAAGGGCTGAACATGTGATTTTCCCAAAGTATTTTCAAGGACTTAACTTGCCAAAAAATGATAAACCAAGGACCACACTTATGATTTTTCCATTTAAAAACATTACAGGGACCTTTTCTGTAATTTTTCAAACTCCAGGGACCTTTATTGCAAATTTGGATTTTTAAGGGACTAAACTTGTAATTTCCCAAAAGTTAGACAAATTGTTCCAAATTGTCAATCATGCATAGTACAAGGGTATATTTTGTAAAATTTCAAGTTTTAAATACCCAGGGACCATTTTGCCAATTTTGTAACTTGAGGGGTAAAAATTGCCAGTTTGTGTAAACTTTTATCCAGGGATGTTTTGTGAACATTTTTGATTTCCCAAGGACTTAAGTTGACTTTTCATTTATTTTAAACCTTCAGGGACTAGTTTTGACAATATTTGAAACTTGAGGGACTGAAACTGCCAATTATGCAAACTTTATACGTTTTTCATTTGTTTTTGCATATTTTGTATTTGAAACATATAAAACACACTTCTAAGATATTTTAAGTATTATGATGCATTTTTGAGTGTTTTTGTATGTTTTGGCAGTTCAGATTGATACAAAATGATGAGTATTTAGACACTCATCAGTCATTTTCACCCCCTGGGTGTTTTCAGAATTCAGTTTTCACGTTTTATTTTGTGCGTTTACGTTTTATTTAAACGTAATGTACGCGTTTTTAAGTTTTAAACGTTTTTGTTTTTTTTTTCCACTTCCCTGTCTTATTCAAATAGCTTGTTTAAGCTATTTCATTGTAGATTCCTTAGTTCAGATCACTCAAACCCCTTTTCATCCAAATTCACCCGATCACATAACCGTTTGATAACCATTCACACCTCGTCGGGACATAACGACCTGGGGAAACACTATATTCCGCGGAGCATTGACTCTAGGCAGTTTGACCTTCTTGACCACATCCGTGGTTGACTTTGGTTGACGGTTTGGCATCAATCAGTAAACGTAGCTTATGTGATGTGCGAAATAGATTTTAAAAGTTTGATGCCTTATATGATGTATTAGAGGCTTAATTGTGATGCACTGCTATTTGATTTGCGGCGTGTGTGGATAAGTTAGGGTAAACGTAGCTTATGTGATGTACGAAAGAGATTTTAAAAGTTTGATGCCTTATATGATGTATTAGAGACTTAACTGAGATGCACTGCTATTTGATTTGCGGCGTGTGTGGATAAGTTAGGGTAAACGTAGCTTATGTGATGTGCGAAAGAGATTTTAAAAGTTTGATGCCTTATATGATGTATTAGAGACTTAACTGAGATGCACTAATATTAGATTTGCGGCGTGTGTGGATAAGTTAGGGTAAACGTAGCTTATGTGATGTGCGAAAAAGATTTTAAAAGATTGATGTCTTATATGATGTATTAGAGGCTTAACTGAGATGCACTGCTATTTGATTTGTGGCGTGTGTGGATAAGTTAGTGAAAATGTAGCTTATGTGATGTGCGAAAGAGATTTTAAAAGATTGATGCCTTATATGATGTATTAGAGACTTAACTGAGATGCACTGCTATTTGATTTGCTGCGTGTGTGGATAAGTTAGGGTAAATGTAGCTTATGTGATGTACGAAAGAGATTCTAAAAGATTGATGCCTTATATGATGTATTAGAGACTTAACTGAGATGCACTGATATTAGATTTGCGGCGTGTGTGGATAAGTTAGGGTAAACGTAGCTTATGTGATGTGTGAAAAAGATTTTAAAAGATTGATGTCTTATATGATGTATTAGAGGCTTAACTGAGATGCACTGCTATTTGATTTGCGGCATGTGTGGATAAGTTAGGGAAAATGTAGCTTATGTGATGTGCGAAAGAGATTTTAAAAGTTTGATGCCTTATATGATTATTAGAGACTTAACTGAGTTGCACTGCTATTTGATTTGCGACATGTGTTGATAAGTTAGGGAAAATGTAGCTTATGTGACGTACGAAAAAGATTTTGTGTGGTTGATGGTTTATATGTTGTACTAGCGGTTTAACTGAGTTGCAGTATCATTTAATTTATATGATGTACTAGTTGATTAACTGAGTTGCAGTACCTTTTATTTTACAGCGTGTGAGGATAAATTAGGGTAAATATAGATTATGTGATGTGCAAAAGTTATTTTTTATGTTTGATGATGGTTTTATTAATGTACTAGAAATTGAACTGAGTTTCAATTGGTTATAATGAAACAGATGACGAAGAATCAAACGAAGAAGATACAGTTAAAATAGCAGCTTTTAAAGAGGCTGCTAAAGAAAAATGGAATGAATTACTTCATAGTCTTGTTCTTGAACATGTGGCCAAAAAAAAAGAAAAATGCAGCCGGAAAGATTGTTAAATATTCTGCACCAAAATTGAAGAAGAAGAAAACCATTTATGTTACTGAATGCAGTACAAGTGAAAAGAAAAGAAAGGGTAAAAGACCTGCAATAGAGATGGATTCTGAATCAGATTTTGAAAGTTCATATTCAAAAATGGCTCTTGTAAAAAAGAAGAAAGTTAAAAAGGAAAAAGTTAAGTGGGAAGACGAAGATTTAATACAGGAAGTTAGAAATAACGAACCCAAATCTATCAAAATAAGAATGTCACCGAGAAATCTGAAGAAGGTTCTGGAGAATTTAAGAAGTCAACAGGTGGAGGAATTAAGAAAGATGGGATTTGGCGAGTTTCATAATAACTTCAATTTTTATTCTATACCATCAGAATTAGGGTTGTGGGTGGTTAGAAATTTCGATTCAGAAACCTGCTCGATTAAAATGAATTGTTGGCATGAATATTACGATATTTAATCTAAACATTCTCTTCATGTTTTGATGATGACAAAGATGTAAGTTACAACATATAACGTAAAGTGCTTAAGTTACTTGTGATCACAATTCATCTTTGCATTCTTACGTCAACAAGCCTCGACATCTCAACGTCTCGAGTTTGCCTCAACAATCACTTAAGGTATGTACAAACAAATGTCTAATACATTTTATGATCAAAGGGATTTTATTTAAACATTACAAAGTTTATAAAATGATATAAACATGTTATACATTTTTTGAAAAACAATTTTGGTAATTAAAGGAAAATGTTTAATTCATAACAAATATATGAATTCAAATTTTTAACCAAAATCAGTTAGTTTTTCACCAAATAAACTTTCACCAGAAAAGACTAAGATTTATGGCCGTTTCAGTAGGGCGACCCCCTTAATTATGGGCGGCCCCCTTAATAATTAAGGGGACCGGCCATACAATTAAGGGGACCGGCACGCTCCTCTGTCAGAAATCTTCTCTTATAAATACCACCTCAAACCTGGTATTTTTCTCACCCTTTTGCACAAAAATTTTCAGATCCAATTCTCTCTAAACATCCTTCTAAAACCCTTTGATCATAAGATTATTAATCTTTGTTTCAAGTGATCCAATCTCTCATAACTCAAAGTGCAAGAGAAGAATCCTCCCCATCATAAAGCCAAAGATGTAGTTAGTGCTTATGTAAAGTTGTGAGCTTTGTATATGTAATAAGTAGATCAAGATGATCTTACTTAGTAGTGAGTTTATGAGTGAGTTAGAAGTAGTGTGAAGAAGTAGTAGTGTGGAGAAGTTATGTAGTTGTGAAGTAATAGATGTGTGAGTATGTAGTGGAGTATAGAAGAAGTTGTGAAGTAGTGAAGAAGTCGTGAAGTTGTGAAGCCATGAAGAAGTCGTGAAGCCGTGAAGAAATAGGTGTGTTGTGAAGAAGAAGTAGTGAAGGTGTGATAAGTAGTGTAGTAGTAGTGTTGTGAAGAAGGTGTGTTGTGGTGTGAGATTGGTTCTAGCTACTATTAGAACTCGAAATTTAGCTTAGTGTCGTTAAATGGTGTAAGCAAAAGTTGTGTAAGGTTTTCTCCACCAAAAGGGAGCTTGTTGAGTAGTGAAGAAAACTCTCGAGTAGGTGACTCAGGGAGTGGAGTAGGGCAAGGAAGGTGTCCTTGTAGCCGAACCACTATAAATCATCGTGTCCGGTTTGCATCCTCTTTCTCCTATCTTTTTACTTTCATTCTTGCATTTATCGCGTTATATCTATGCTTGCAAATATGTGTTGATTGTTGCTTATATTGTCATGATGATTGATTGTGGTGTAGTTACAAGTTAATATTGTGATAGGATATAAAATTGTATGATATTGTCTAATGGACTTATATATTATTAACACTTCTCATATCAATTTTAACTTAATCGATAATTTGATACAAAACGTTTTAAGATTTCAAAAGAAAAACGTATTCACATAAAGATCAACCAAAACTTCATTCATAAAACTAAGTTTCCAAACTAATTCATAAGCGTACATATATAATCGATCATATTGATTATATGTTGTTTTCACACTAAACTCTAATTGAAGGTTTTTCAAACAAACAATTGAATAAATTTGAATCAACATTTTGAAACCAAGTTTTTATAAAATTAAAAAGAGGGGAAAACTATTCAACCCCCCTTCTAGTTTTTCACAATTGGTACCAGAGCCACGTCGCTCAAATTTTCAAAACAAATGGTTTTAAAAATTGAGTACGATCCATGTATCAAATTATCCATTAAGGAGGATTAAATATGAAAAGTGTTTTGTTGATTAACTTGTATTAGTTTTGATGATATATACATTAATTATACTAGCTCGAAATAATATTATGCTTAAAATAAGTGTTATATGTTCGGTATCAAAATCAGAAAGTTACACACCTTTTCGAAAAGTCAGAAAACAATTTTTTACAAAAAATGAAATTTTGAGTACCAGATGGGCGGGCCCCTTAATTGTCTGGGCGGCCCCCTTAAATACTGGACGGTCCCCTTAATTATTTAAGGGGTCCGCCTGTCTGCTCGACAGTTTTTCGAAAACTTTGAAAAATCATATAAAATTAACTGTAACTCCGTAGAAGTAGTGCCACCCGGCGTTTTAAAGGTAATTGAGTCTACTTTCATTTAAAAATAATTACAAGTAATTATTACAAACTTAAATAAGTAAGAAAGCCAAAATACTATACGGTGGTCAAAAATTTGTGTTTCGTTTTAACGTAAAACTTTTGTTTTACCTTTTCCTTCAAGTCGGGCATTCCTAGTTGATATACTTTTGAAAAATTAAGTATTTATGTTTTCAAGATATTGATCTTAATTAAATTATATAATGGGGAGGAAACTATTTTATTTTCAAATAAGTTCGAGCTAAGTAAACATTGGTGTATATAATACACAAAACGACGACAAGTGTTTTATATGTTATGTGAACTTCTTTGTGATTTTATTTTCTGAATTGAATATATTAAATGATTGTTGCTATTTGAAGTTTAGCTATGTGTATATCTATGCATATGTGCCCTGTTAGTTTATAGCTAGTTTTCAGATTTATTCTTAACTAGATCTTATGCTAGATTTCTTGCGTTAGGATTGTTATAATATGCTTGCATTGCATATAGGTATAGATGGCTTAATGTTACTCAAACATCTTGTACTTGAGTTCAATCTAGTCACCTAAACATTTCAAACTATTTAATCTATTCTTCACAACACGCTTAAATATTTTCTACAAATTAGCTTGTTTTACCTATGTTTAATAAGAGAAATTGAATCATTGTAAAACATTAATAGTTATATAAAAGAAAAAGTATTTTCAAAATCTAAGTGTGTTCATAATAAGTAAAAATGAAGAGTCTTTCACAAAAACAAAACATATAACAATCATGAAATAATAAGTCAACTTTCAATCATTCACTAATAAATAATCTTAGGATTAATGGAACACACTATCAAAATATTTATTTATTTCAAATGAGTGTCCGTGAGGGTCAAGAAAGATCTTGATATTATATCAATTCGTTATTCAAATTATGGTTGATATATTTATCAAATCTAATTGACACATTTTTGAGTGTGGACAAGAAATTGGATTGCTATTTGTTTAGCTTCAAGATTATATCAAATTACAACAAAAGATATAGTCTTGAATCTACATACTCAATCACACTAGATTGATATAAAAATAGTTACATCCTTTTGTAGATGAAAAGAGTATGCATTGGATCATAACTCACACTTGTGTTGATAATATCATATTGAATCTACTTGTCCAATAATTGTGTTCCAAATATTAGAATAACATTTTAAACACATTTATAAAATATACAATGAAGTAGGATTGACGACTTGGATGTTTCGTCCGAAATATTCAAGCAATTTACATTGCAATGCAATGGATAAATGTGTCATATCCGAAAAACCAAACATGAGCAAACTAACAACATATGTAAACTTTGCTCACACTACTTAAAATCATCACTTCAAGATAAAATACATATTTAAGAATAATACACACTATATATTCTATGTATTTCATTTTCTTTGTAGCATGAATGGTTGTGTCACAAGATAATGCACTACACTTTCCTTTTTGAAATAATATAAGTTATTAGAATTGAAAAATAACTTGTCACAATCCATAAACAAATAATTTTTTTTCAAATACTTGTTAAAGTATGATATATAACATTGGCAAAAATCATAGAAAATAATATTTGTTTAAAAATATATTAATGTCTAGTTTTGATATCATTTGAGAATCACAAACTCATTTAAGATAAATAATCTTAATGAGATTCATTTCACTAGAGATGCTACGGTGAAATCTTAAGTTTAGCACAGTTATTAAATCAAGTAATATGTCATCAAAACCAAACAACCGGTAAATCATGAAGAAAAGATTAAAACTTTTTGTTTACTCTTATCTAAACATTCACACGTCTCTATTAGGATCGTGAATAAAATATATCATCTAGATTTACCTTCATTAAAACATGATGTTTAAGTCACATTAAGCCAAGTATTAGTGAATCAAGCAAATTTCATGTTTGGTAATCTTCGATAGGTAAATTTAGGAACTCAATTTCTTCTAAAAAGAGAATGACTACTGGAGAATCTATTGACTAGAAATTCAATTTAACCTAACGGTTGAATTGCTTCTATGTGAGAAGTTGGGTGTGTGTAACCCGTAAAAATGGTCGTGTTTAGCCTGAATTGAGCACCACTAGTAATAGTCTCATACTCATTCTCCAACTTGATTAAATTGCTCTTCCTATATATACCTAACGCTAGTTTACTTTTATGAACTTTGCTTCTCATTAGATTCTTTCATTCCTAGATTTATGGCATATCGCATATATGTTGTTTCTAGATGTTTATTTGCTCCTATGTGATTTGATTGTATGCCTTTACATGCTTAACTCTATGTCCGGATGAGCACGAATTTAATGGGAAGGGAAAACACACTCACTCACATATATTCTTCTACCTTACACTCAAACCTCATAACCCATCTTTATTACATCCTCAAATCACCCATGTGAAATGAAAAACCGAATCATCCTTTATACTACCAACCTCGAGTCATCCACCATTTCCATGTCCTCAAAATTTACCTTCCTAAACCACATCTTTCCTACACTATAAATACATCTCCTTCATCCTTAATGATCATCCAACCAAACATGTCATCCCCCAACAACCCAAGATCTAAACTCTCAAGAGTTGCTATGATCTCCGTAAAACCCATTTGGAGGAGAAAAATTAACTCGTGTCAAAGCTCAAGTGATGTTGTTCCAAATCAACCAATACCTAAATCTTATGCTCATACAAATAACCCATCTCACAAACAAAGCCTAACACCCATGCTTGGTTCCACCAATGCTTCTTCTCATGATGTGCATGCACAATCCCAAAACAACAATCCAAATCTAATCACCAATGCTTCTCACTTGATGCTCATTCAACAAAAACACCATCCACTCATGAAGCCTATCTTCCATCCATCCCTAATTAAAACCACAATCCACCATCATCACATTTCTCCAAACACTTGAAGTTCATTGAAGAACTCAAGGAAGCCTTTGAGCTTAGTGCTCTTCTTGCCTTACACCTTGCTCAATGCAACTTGGAATAACTTCCCTCTAGCACTCCTTCATCACCCCACAACTTGAAACAAGTTGCAAAATATGTCAACAATTCTCTTTGTTGCATCTTTCCCCAAAAACAAACCATTTCATTGAAGGAACACTTCACTAGGATTGAGTATCTTCTCGCTAGTTCTCATCCAAAACCCTCGCTTGAACAACATCCAAACTCTCAATCAACCTCTTCCGCTCCTAAATCTACACCCCTAAAAGTCAAGCGAATTTCTTTATGAAATGCATCTTTTCCACTTCCTAGCAAGTGAAGAACACAAAGAAGATATCCAAGCTTCAAGTGTTGTCAAGCCATCACCACCTCATTCACATATCCATTTTCGGTCGTCAACCAACAAAACACCTAAAAATCCCTTGATTCCAAATCATCCACCCTTGTCAAACGTTATATTAATCTAAACCATATTTGTCAACCTTTTGTCATTACCTTCCCTATTCATTCATGCTCATCCTTCTTTATTTTTCTACGTCTTTAAAAGAACGCATCATTATCATTTTTATTTTTTTTACTCTTTTAGAATATATATTTTGGTATCTTTTGCCAAAATATGTCGGTAGAATCTTTGCATTAGGTTCCAATCATTAGCATGTCTTAAGCTTTGGTCATGGTAATTTTTTTTTGGGAAGTTAGGTTGTTGTTTTTAAAACAATAATTACATGTGTCATATTTTTAGTGCATATACCTATTACGTCCATATATTGTTCCCCAATTAGTATCATTCATATACCTATCATCATCATCATTATATATATTTGCACTTGTCTACTAACTTTGTTTTGAAGGATTACTTCATCGCTCGATTCTTTGGTAGCCAAAACTAGTTTTGAGCATACACCAAGGGGGAGCATACACCAAGGGGGAGCATTAAGGTTGATAGGATCAAGGCTTCACTTACGATGATGCAAGCTCGCCTTTTACATTCTTTCTCAAGGGTTCAAGCGTAGTTGAAGTCTCCTCTAAGTGTCCACCTTTTTGCTTCGACAAAAGGGGGAGAAGAAGTGTAAACAAGTAACTTATACATTTTACTATGAGTTATAGTTTACATAGTTTGTCATCATCAAAAAGGGGGAGATTGTTGGCATGAATATTACGATATTTAATCTAAACATTCTCTTCATGTTTTGATGATGACAAAGATGTAAGTTACAACATATAACGTAAAGTGCTTAAGTTACTTGTGATCACAATTCATCTTTGCATTCTTACGTCAACAAGCCTCGACATCTCAACATCTCGAGTTTGCCTCAACAATCACTTAAGGTATGTACAAACAAATGTCTAATACATTTTATGATCAAATGGATTTTATTTAAACATTACAAAGTTTATAAAATGATATAAACATGTTATACATTTTTTGAAAAACAATTTTGGTAATTAAAGGAAAATGTTTAATTCATAACAAATATATGAATTCAAATTTTTAACCAAAATCAGTTAGTTTTTCACCAAATAAACTTTCACCAGAAAAGACAAAGATTTATGGCCGTTTCAGTAGGGCGGCCCCCTTAATAATTAAGGGGACCGGCCATACAATTAAGGGGACTGGCACGCTCCTCTGTCAGAAATCTTCTCTTATAAATACCACCTCAAACCTGGTATTTTTCTCACCCTTTTGCACAAAAATTTTCAGATCCAATTCTCTCTAAACATCCTTCTAAAACCCTTTGATCATAAGATTATTAATCTTTGTTTCAAGTGATCCAATCTCTCATAACTCAAAGTGCAAGAGAAGAATCCTCCCCATCATAAAGCCAAAGATGTAGTTAGTGCTTATGTAAAGTTGTGAGCTTTGTATATGCAATAAGTAGATCAAGATGATCTTACTTAGTAGTGAGTTTATGAGTGAGTTAGAAGTAGTGTGAAGAAGTAGTAGTGTGGAGAAGTTATGTAGTTGTGAAGTAATAGATGTGTGAGTATGTAGTGGAGTATAGAAGAAGTTGTGAAGTAGTGAAGAAGTCGTGAAGTTGTGAAGCCATGAAGAAGTCGTGAAGCCATGAAGAAATAGGTGTGTTGTGAAGAAGAAGTAGTGAAGGTGTGATAAGTAGTGTAGTAGTAGTGTTGTGAAGAAGGTGTGTTGTGGTGTGAGATTGGTTCTAGCTACTATTAGAACTCGAAATTTAGCTTAGTGTCGTTAAATGGTGTAAGCAAAAGTTGTGTAAGGTTTTCTCCGCCAAAAGGGAGCTTGTTGAGTAGTGAAGAAAACTCTCGAGTAGGTGACTCGGGGAGTGGAGTAGGGCAAGGAAGGTGTCCTTGTAGCCGAACCACTATAAATCATCGTGTCCGGTTTGCATCCTCTTTCTCCTATCTTTTTACTTTCATTCTTGCATTTATCGCATTATATCTATGCTTGCAAATATGTGTTGATTGTTGCTTATATTGTCATGATGATTGATTGTGGTGTAGTTACAAGTTAATATTGTGATAGGATATAAAATTGTATGATATTGTCTAATGGACTTATATATTATTAACACTTCTCATATCAAGTTTAACTTAATCGATAATTTGATACAAAATGTTTTAAGATTTCAAAAGAAAAACGTATTCACATAAAGATCAACCAAAGCTTCATTCATAAAACTAAGTTTCCAAAACTAATTCATAAGCGTACATATATAATCGATCATATTGATTATATGTTGTTTTCACACTAAACTCTAATTGAAGGTTTTTCAAACAAACAATTGAATAAATTTGAATCAACATTTTGAAACCAAGTTTTTATAAAATTAAAAAGAGGGGAAAACTATTCAACCCCCCTTCTAGTAAAAGATAACTAGGGAGTAGTGAAGTATAAATAAATACATTTTTCAAATTATAAGAAGTTCACTACATTTACTTTTCTGTTATTTTATTTTATTTTGCATTTGTAGTAATTTTGGGTTAGTTGACTAGCAATTAATTCCGCCCACTCTTCCAAAACCCGAGATTTTTACTTGCTTTCCTAAAAACACAAAAATACAAAAAAATCATCCCTTACCTCTAGACCTAGTTTAAGTAGTTTTTAATCCTAACGACACTATTCCCCTAGAGAACTATCAATCCCGCGGTACTTGCCACTCACTATACTACATCGGTCAGGTACACTGCCTGTTGGGGATTGCAAGCTTCTCAAGATCCATTGAGAAGTAAAACCTTTTGCAAGGTTGCAAAACCACGCATCAAGTTTTTGGTGCCACTGCCGGGGAATAGTTATTGTTTAGGCTAAAATTTATTTTTATTAGGTCTACTCATTAGATTCCTTTCTAGTGAGATTTTTTTTTTTTTTTTTAGGTTTTCTTTAGTCTATCTTTTTCTTTGTGCCTTTGTTCGTGAGATGTTTCCAATTAGTATTCCGTTAGCCACTATGGATAACACGAATCGATATTTTGAGCTCAACATTAGACTTTTAGCACATAACCGAAGGGAGAGGGAAATTAATGCATTTAGGGACCTTTATAAACCACCCGTTTCACCTGAGGAAGTTGTGATAGTGCGCAACCAATTTGAGAACGAGATTAGGGAGCTTAGGGAGTTTAATACGTTGATTGATATTGAGCTTGATAGTACACTAAATGACTTAGCAATTACCATGTACTAAAATGAGGACTTAGGACCTGATGACTTTGCTGTTTCTGAAGTTGTAAAGGAACAAGGAGATGGGGAATTAGATCTTGAATATTTCAATTTATACCCCACTAAGGAAGAAATCGCCTACTATAGCCATATAGTTAACAACCCTTGACCACCCTTTGTCAAAATTGATCAAAAAATAAAGAAGAGTAATCCCTGGAATGTGAAAATACCATGTGTGGAAAACTAGAAGGGGGTTGAATAGTTTACCGGTTTTAAACTTGATTTTCTTCTAATACTTTTACGTGTAATTACTAATTAAGACGTATCAAACAATAAATTATATGCAAGTATAAAGTAATAAACGATCAAAACATAACACGATTGTTTATCGTGGTTCGGCTACAAGGACTCTTTTTCCTTGCCCTACTCCACGCCCCGAGTATCCTACTCGAGAGTTATCTTGCACTAGTCAACAAGCTCCTTTATCCGGCGGAAAAAACTTACACGTCGCTTACACACTATTTACGACACTAAGCTAGATGTCGAGTTCTTTCACAAGGGTACAACTACTCCCAATATTCCTTTTACAAGGGTACAATAACTCCCGATACTCTAAGTATTTTGAGGACTAAAATACTAACCGATCACTACAAATGGATACAATACAATGAAGTATAAACTTTACTAGTTTACACTAATGCTATGCTAGACAAGTCTTGCAACGTTGTGTTGAAGCTTGTAAGATCATGATTGATTCGTGAAAATCAATAGTATATTTATAAGTATCGATGAAATCCGCGAGAAATACGGATTTACCGAGTCGTTTCCCAACAAAAGTTGAATGGAATCTCAAATAATCGATTCGTGAACCGTGAAGTGACAAGTGAAATGTGAAAATTGTGAATGTGAATATCAAATTATGAAAAGAAATAGTGAATTATGCAGAAAGTACAAGCAAAGTATGCACAAATATCTAAAATCTAAAAAACGGAAATGCAATTCGCGAAATTTAAACGTAACGTACGAAATAAAACGTGACTATAATTCTAAAAATGATCCTACAAATGTGAAATTATTTTCTAAAAATCTTAAACTATTAAAAAGAATTTTGAGACAAAGAAAAATATTTTTTTGGCTTTTTATTTATTTTCTATTTATTGAATTAAAAAATAATTAAAAATAAAGGAAAATGTGAAAATAATGGGAAAAATATAAAATCTTTTTTGAAAAATCTAAAATATTATGAAAGAATTTCCTAAAATATTTTTGTATTTTTAAAGGCTTTTTCCGACTTTTTATTGATTTTTGATTATTAAAAAGTATATGAAAATGATTATAAATGAAGAAAAATTAAGAAAAATAGAAAAACAACTCAGAAAAATATGAAAATTTATAGAAAATCTAAAATAATATGAAAAGCTTGCAGAAAAATTTTGAAAAGAAAATAAGTTGCAGAAGTGCTTATTTGAACTAAAACAGCTTATGGCAAGTGCTTATTTATAAGCACTTGCCACAAAACTATGCCAAACTGAAACCACAGATGTAAAATACTCAAGTAAAGTTAGTAATGCTCAGAAATGATGAGAGATCACACAGAAATACTAGATGCAAGCAAATAAGCAGTTTGTATATAAGCTCATGTATAAGCAGAATAAGAAATAGAATAAGCCAGAAGCTAAGCACTAAATGAATAAACTAAATCTCAACCAATACAACTCAGAAATGACAATAAAACTCAATCACAAGCTCAAACAAACAGTAGCAGCCATAAGTACCAAAACAGAAAACAGTCTCAAACCACTAACTAGTAGATCCAATAAGCTGGTCCAAATAAGCTCTAAGATACAATATTAAGGGGGCAAAAGTTGCTCTATACTACTGAGATGCAAAGAAACCAAAAAGCTCTATCATTAACTACCAAATGATGCTCTAAAATCACCCAAGTTCAGCAGCCATTAGAATGCCATAAGCTG
>CM060683.1:79142929-79197500 GCA_030686995.1 Artemisia argyi
ATTGTAAAGAGGCATATTGGAAAGAAAGATTTATAGCAGGATTACCTAAGTTATTTGCAGGAATAATAAGAAATAAATTAAATATTGAATTTAATAATTCTATACCTTACAGAGAATTAACTTATGGAGAAATTATAAATTATGTCAATCAAGAAGGTTTAGCTATATGTTCAGATCTAAAATTAAAAGCTAAAATTAAAAAAGAAGGTATTAATAATATAAATGAATTAGGAAATTTTTGTGAACAATATGGATATGAACCGTTAAAGTTACCATCATCTAGTAATAAGAAATACAGAAGAGAAAAAAGATATAATAAGTTTAGAAAACCTAAAAGAAACTATACACAAGATAATAAAAATGAAAATTATAACAAAAAATATAAAAATAAAAGAAAGAAATATACTTATAATAAAGAGACAAAAGATACGATAATATGCTATAATTGTGGGAAACCTGGTCATACCTCTAGAAACTGTTATTTTAAAAAGAAAATAAATGAGTTAAATATACCAGAAGAATATAAAGAACAAATTCTTAAAATAATGATAAATGAAGAATCCAGTAAATCTGATATATCTGATTATAGAGAAGATGATTTAAATATAGTAGAAAAGGAATCAAGTAGTAGCAATGAATCAGAAGAATGTGAATGTTTAGGTAATTGTGTTTGTGAATATAAGATAAATGGTATAACTGACGATAATGAAGAAATTAAAATATTAATTAAATTAATGGAAAAAATTGAAGATAAAGAAGTAAAATGAATATATTTAAACAAATTAAAAGAAAAAAATAAAAGAAAATAATACTATAGAAGAAACACAAGATTATAATCTTATGGAAATATTTAAAAGATTTAATAAAGACACTAAACCTATAACTATTCCAGAATTGCAAGAAGAAATAAAAATAATTAAAGCAGAAATAGCTATTATCAAACAAAGAATGAATACATTAGAAAAAGGAAAAGAAAAAGAAGTTGAAAACAATAAAGATACAAGAACATCTAATAATTTGGTTATAAATAATATACAAAGTATCAGTACTCAAAGGTGGTATATCAAAGTAAATATTGTAATAAATAATGATTATAAATTATCATTAATTGCTTTGGTTGATTCTGGAGCAGATTTAAATTGTATACAAGAAGGATTAGTACCAGTCAAATATTATGAAAAGTCATCACAAAGATTATCTGGAGTTACTGGAGATAAATTAAAAATAGGATATAAATTATCAAATGTTCACGTTTGTAATAATAATTATTGTTATAAAACAAACTTAATATTAGTTAAGAATATGGGTTCTCAACTTATTCTAGGTCAACCATTTATAACACAATTATATCCATTTAAGGTGAATGAAAAATGATTAACTATAAAAGTTTTGGGGAAAAAGATATTATTTGAGTTTGCTATACCGATGATAACAAAAGAAATAAATATTATAGACAATAAAAAGAAACATATAGAATATTTAATAATTGAAATAAATGACAAAATAATAAATAATCATTTACAAACTACTATTATACAAAACAAAATAAAACAAATAGATGAAAAATTTTAAAAGAATGTTTGTGCTACTACTCCAAATGCTTTTTGGAAAAGAAAACAACATATTGTTAGTTTACCTTAGATAAAAGAAATTTATTAAAAAGATTATATGATTCAAAAATTTTATTTTCTAAATTTGAAATGAAATCAGGATTTTAGCAAATCCAAATTGAAGAAAAGGATAAATATGATTTAATGTCCCTTTTGGTCATTATGAATGGAATGTTATGCCTTTTGGTTTAAAAAATGCTCCTTCAGAATTTCAAAATATAATGAATGATATAGTTATTCCTATAAGCAATTTTGCTATAGTTTATATTGATGGTATTTTAATCTTTTCTAAAAATATAGATCAGCATTTTAAACATTTAAATATATTTTACAATCTTATATATAAAAATGGGTTAGCAGTCTCTCCTACTAAAATAATTTTATTTCAAATAGAAATAAGATTCTTAGGACATGATATAATTCAAGGAACTATTAAACCTATTGATAGAAGTCTACAATTTTCTAATAAATTTCCAGATGAAATTAAAGATAAAAAACAATTACAAAGGTTTCTAGGATGTTTAAATTATATTCATGATTTCTTTAAAGATTTAGGAAGTATATGTAAACCATTATATAATAGACTTAAGAAAAATCTTGAACCTTGGACAGAAAAACATACTCAAGTAATTAAACTAATAAAAAGTAAAATAAAAGAATTGCCCTGTTTAACTATACCTAATCCAGAAGCAAGTCTTATTAAAACAAAAATTTAAGAATGAAAATAAAGACCAATTAGTAAGATTTTTCTCAGGATCTTGTAATAATACTCAAAAGAATTATTCTATAGTTAAAAAGGAAATATTATGTATAGTTTTAAATATTCAAAAATTTGAAGATGATTTATATATGAAACCTTTTTTATTAAGAGTTGATTGTTCTTCAGCAAAATATATTTTAGAAAAAGATGTTAAAAATTTAATTTCAAAACAAATCTTTGCAAGATGGCAAGCTATATTAAGTAATTTTGATTTCGAAATTGAAATAATAAAAGGAGAAAATAATTCTCTTCCAGATTTCTTATCAAGAGAATTTTTACAGGGATGAATTCAAACAAGAAACCTATTATTCCTATACCAAGGCCTAGATTATCTTCTCCATCAACCCCTCCAAGTATATCTCATAATAAATTTTCACCTTTATCATCATTTTCTCAATCTCCAAGAAGAACTTTGTCCCCTTTCTCACCCAACCAATCATCTCCAAGAGCAACTTACTCAGCCTTAGCCTTTATACCAAATAATATTCCAAGACAAAATCCTTATTTATCAACTGCTTCATCTTCCAATATGCCTAAAAATCCTAATAAAACAGATCCCAAAGTAAATCCAAATCGCCAAGTTGTTAAGATTCTCGAACCTGAAGAAGAAGAAAAGTTAAATCAAAGTTTTGGCACTCTTATCAAATATATTTTTCCCAATAATACTCATTTTTATAACAATAATTTTCAGACAAGAGAATATTATGAAACAATTCTAGTAGAAAGTGGATCTATTGAAGTTTTTCATACTCCAGATCGTGATAATCCAGAGCTTATTGGAAGCTCCAAAGTCAAGATACGTAAAGTTTTATCCTTAGAAGATTGGGGAATTAAACCTTATACCAACAAAGTTTTAACCCGTTTTCCAGAATATCCAGGATACAATTATTATGATTATCAAGAAGCTTGGTCAAAAGCGTTTTTTCTAAGAAATCATAAACATACATGGTTTTTTCGATTTAATGAAGTTTTCCCAAATAAATATCCAAGATGGTTCGCCAAATGGTTTAGATACATGGGAGCTTTTCCAGAGATGTTACCTCCAAAAGTTCTACAAGGATATCAAAAATATAAATCAGTTTTTTCTCAAGAAAGTATCCCTCAGTTTGAATATACTTTACAGTTCATGAGTATATTTAAACTTCCATGGATCATGTCATGGAATTATAAAAAGCAAGAAGCAGAAGGAATTTCTCCCCTCTTCTTGTAAGAGAATTCAGTGCAAGATGGTGGGATGCAGTTTCAGAAAATCAAGGCGACGATAAAGCAGTTATGAATTATTATAACAATCTTGTCAGATTACCAAGTCCAGAACCTTTTTCAAACAAGTCTTATACAGATGAAGAGGCAATAAACAGAGCATAAGCTGCAAATCAAGAGAAGAAATACAAAAGATTTTAAATGAAGTCAGAAGATCTCCTACTCCAAGTGAAGAAATATATCAAGATTCTCAAGATCCATATGAAGACGATGAATATTTAAGTTGAAATCAATTATATTAATGTTTTCAAAAATTTTATATCAAAGATGTAACATAAATGTATCAAGTCTTTATATTAAAGTACTATATATTAAAGAAAAGGTCAGTAGTCATCCACTAAAGATATGCAATAATGAAGTGAAGACAATAATTGAAGACAAGTTCATGCATCATCATGTGAAGACAAGTTACTTTTATAAAAAGAAGAATTATTGCCGACAATGGTGTATAATTAAAGGATAGTGCAGAATATGATTGAAGACTTTTTGGATACCAACAAAAGACTTTATAAAAAGTGAAGATAATTGAAGATGCAACCGGCATTTGTAAGTGAAAGAGCAATTATAGAGCAAGTATACCGGCTTCCCAAAGCCTCAATCTCAGCTATAAAAAGAAAGTATCTCAAGAGTTCAAGGCAGGCTTCATTTTATGAAGAAAAAATAATCTATCATACTATCAACAACCAGATGTTCAAAAACTTTAGATTTCCTCTTTAAAATCAAACCATTTGATTCAATTTATGAATTAGCCCACTATGAGTCTACTATGTATATCTCCAATTTCTTCTATAATTCAGTCAAATCCTACTGTAATCTCTTAATCTCCTTGTATTAATTCAGAAACAAACAATAAAGGTATCTTTTTCATTTAATGTTTACATTATACTTTGTCTTTATATACAATCATCTTCAATTATTTGCAAATGAGTGAAACAAAGATACAAATGAATAATAATCATAATCGATATTATAGTCATTTTCTAAAATATTTATATATTAGAAAAAAGTCTATGTTACGTGAAATAGAATATGTTAAGAATGAAATAAAAGAAAAAAAAAATTATATACATTGGTTTTCAAAATATTAATATTAATTGGTATTATAAAACATTAGAAAATAGTTTAAAAGAAAATATGAGAACAATAATAGCAATTAGATCTAAACTAGTTATTTGTTAAAATTTTATTTAAACCCAAACCAAACACAATCCACAAGCAAAATGGTATATATATATATATATATATATATATATATATATATATATATATATATATATATATATATATATATATGATACATTTAAAATCATTAACGATAGCTCAGAACCATAAGCACAAGAAAACAGGATCCAACACGCTAGGTTTGTGCGCTAAGAACAGCCCACCATATTCTGTTTTCGCGCTCTCGATTTTTCAAAATTGGCTTTCCTCATGATATTTAAGATGTTTTATAATATCAAAAGTGAATTATGACTTAAAGATGCCAGTCAAAATATCTAGTCCTATTTTCTAAAGACCCAACTCAAAACCTTTTTATAAAACCCAACTCAAAACCTCTTAACCAACTCAAAACATTTTATAAAGCCCAACTCAAAGCCTTTTATAAAATCCTACTCAAAGCATTTTATAAAACAAGCTAAACGCTTGAAGGTTTATGTTTTCATAAAATGATCAAATTAAAAATATACAAATGGGTCTACTCCCTTTTGAACAAATGAGTTAACGTCACTTTAAGTATTTAGCTAAATGCACTTTCCTCTTATAGGTTAATGATTTACTAATTATGCAAAGAACTTAAGTTAGTTGCATCAAAGTAATTAGTTAACAAGTTAACTGTAGCATTAATTAAGATTATAACATTTGAATTTTGAATTAAGAATCTCTTTTGTATGCTTTGTCCATCTTTACCTCTACACAATGCATTTAGCCCTCCATTAACCACATATTCCTCCTACCAAGTGGTTAATAGCTTGCCTCCATCCTTTTTCTCTAACCAAGACTTATTTGAACCCCATTTAGCTATGGTTAATGAGTTTGTTTAACCTAACCCTTCTTGGGACTTTGAATTACTCTTAGGAAGGTTAAATGTGAAGTGCACATGGGGGTATTGATAACATCAAATAGTCCTGATATTTTAATGTCAATTTCCCCTAATATGCTTATCATTTGTATCATTTTACTTGACATATACTCTTATTCGTTAATATTTCATTTTCAGGTTAATAATGAGCATAGGAACAAAAAGACGCATATTTGGAAGGTTATTAATGCAAATACACAAGAGTATGCCGATCAGACAAGAGTTACGGCATAAATCCCTACTCTACTTTCATTTTCAGGTTAATAATGAGCATAGGAACAAAAAGACGCATATTTGGAAGGTTATTAATGCAAATACACAAGAGTATGCCGATCAGACAAGAGTTACGGCATAAATCCCTACTCTACTTACGCCGTAGCCCGTACAAGGATTTACACTAGAAGACCAAAAGTCAACGCGTTCAAGGTTACTGCGTAACTCTAACTTAAGTTACGCCTTATATTATTCCTGGCTTAGAAGAACTTTATAGTCCAAATAGTTACGACGTAACCATTTGTAAGGTTACGGTGTAAACATGTTAACGAGGGTTCTATGATCGTAACTTTTCTCCAAGTTACAACGTAACATTATTACTATGTGTTAATACAAATATCTCCTAAAAATTTTATTTATATTTTACGATCTTTGCTAAATTTTGTTAACGATAAATTGTAAACTTTATTTTTAGCAAAACATAAATATGGTTAAAGTCTTTTACTAATGTTACAAGTTTTTCATTATTACAACCTAAACATCACTTTAGTTACATACACATTTTACAAACATACATTTTCACATTATAAGTTAATTCTAAAATTGGAAATGTATGATTACATCATGTCGTGCATCACTTTGATATCTTTGTAAGATTGTGAAAATCATTGAAAGATTTCAAATATATCTTGTTTAGATCTTCATTAATAGAATCATGAAAAGATATTGTGTATATTTTAGTTGGATTTGATAAAAGATTTTGGATATTTTTTGTCAGGTACTGGCGGAACCAAATGCATACACGAACGGAACCCTTTATTTGGTTATGTCACATCCGTGGGTTGCTCAGGCTCTTTGCATATAAATAGCAACCCACACATTGATGTTTTCTCATCACTTACAAGCATAAACTACGTTATACTTTCTCTCATTCTTATTCCATTTTAGTGAACTTCTTTGTAGCAAGAAGATCTAAGCATTAGAAGTTTCAATAAAACCTTGCAAGACTTGTTCATTTGTTGTTGTGTGAATTATTGATCCGCGCTTTGCAACCTCGCAAAAGGGTTTACCTCTCAAGGGATTTTGAGAGGTTTTGCAATCCACCAGGCAGTGTACTCGACCGTTGTAGTGTAGTAAATGGTAGGTCCGAGGGATTGATCATTCTCTAGGGGAATAGTGTCGTTAGGATTGAGATGTAAGTTGCTAGGTCTAAAGGTGAGGGATGATTCTTTTTGTATTTTTTTATGTTTTATGAAAAGCAGTAAAATCTCGGGTATTAGAAGAGTGTACGGAATTAGTTGCTAGCCAACTAACCCAAAATTACTAATTAAACAAAATAAAAGTAAATGGGGTGGATTATTTATAGGAGACAAGTGTGTTTACTTAGATTTTACTACTCCCCAGTTATCTCTTATTGATTTATTGATTTGTTACAATTGTTTGATTGAAGGATTGTATTCCTTAATATCGGTCGTGGGGGCGTGTACGTCATTCCCTAACTTTATGAGTATCTATTTCTTCTTATGATGACACATTTAGTGTCCTACCATAGAATCATCAACATTTACTCATGCATTAAATACAATCAATAAAATCGTAGTACACATCCGATTACGTTTCTTAAGACATTCAAGCATGTTACCGTATAGGAGATTAGCCAGTTTTCTTAAGCCTAACGTGAGTCAATCAACCAAACAATCAATAACAAATCAATAATCAATAATTGACAACTAGGTTTCATTAGATCTAAGCAAACACTAAGCGATCTAAGCTAACATGTTAATGAAAAGAAAAGACAAACGATTAATCAAACAACACATAGACATATTAAATGATTAAAGGGGAACTTATCTTTCAATTGAACATGGAAGAAAATGGGGTTTGAAACCCTAAAAGTGCTGTAGAATTCGGACTCATAAAATTCCCTACAAAGTTCCACAAGTTCCACCTCTTTTTTAAAGAAAAAATCTAAAAGTACATATAGAGATACATAGGTGACGGCGCCACGCTTTGGGTTGTGATGCGGGTATCATGAAACCCTAATGACGGCGTCACGCTTTGGGTTGTGACGCCGTCATCTCGCCGTCATTAGGGTTTCATGATGCCCAATTAATCTTCTTGACGTCGTCACTTGTTGTTTCCTCTAGGCCGTCTCTTGTTAATATTGTATGTGACGCCCTACTCCAAATAATACGTCACGCCGTCACGTGTTAATCCTCCAAAAGTCCTCTAGACCGTCATTTGCAAATAAATTCCACCACTTGAATCTTCAAGTGACGGCGTCACCCTGTAAGGCGTGACGTCGTCACGTGTACTTTTCAGCATAGTTTCTTGATTTTGTCATTTTCTTCACTTTTGACTCCAAAAACGCCCAAAATGCTCCATTTTCCAGAATTCTCGTCCCAAGTACCTAAAATGACAAAAGAAGCGATTTAATGTAATATTTGACCATATATTTACGATTTAGGGCTTAAATGACCCCCTAAAAGCGTATCAAATACCCTTATACTTGGGATTTGCTTATCCTAAAGCAAATGAGCTTTTATACCAATAAAAATACAATTTAGTGGTCATTTAACATTAATATAAATGTAATTACAATAAGTGATCATTTTACCCTAGTCAAAACAAGCACGGAAATTATACACTAGCACCTTACATATAGTGTTTGGCTACTCTCATCTCTCGGGTGTTATAAGTTTATATATAACAAATGAAAATGGAAAAATATCTCTGACTACCTGTCATAGCAAATAGATTACCATAAGGATCAAAACCTCAACCACTCTGGCGTAAGCACATAGGATAAACTATCAAAGAGGTATTTTCAAGGATTGTAACGTTAGGTGTAGGGGTAAGGAAAAACACGGTTTGTTGGATAAAGGGATATTTTACTGGTAATAAATCAATTGTCTTGGTTAATTACATAGACAATGCGGCGTTGCTAAGCAAAGACTCGACTCAACTAACTACTACGACTCTTTTTGGTATTTTTCAAGACACTATAATAACTTAAACATGAATAAAAGAAACGGATGGTAGCCCGTATGTTTTTTCTCTTTTTTTTTCTATTTTTTTATCTTTGTTTTTCGATTATTTTTTCATACACTTTTATTCTACCATCCAAAATAATACATCATAGGGAGCTTGCTTTCCCTTTACACTTAAACTTTTACATAATTAAAAATAAATACTCGAATTAAGATAATCGAAACATTTGGAGTAATTTAAAATATTAACGATATATGGGGGTAATAAATGATGTTTTTCCCCGTTACTCCATAACACTAGTACTTTACCCATGAGTCCCAATCGTCCCAAAACAATATGTACAAGATATGACTCGACTTAGCAATCATGTAATCAATTAGACAACTAACTAAGGGTTTAAACATGTAACAATAATGCACTAAAGATGAGTGCATACAAGGAAGGCTAAGGCGATTTGGGTGTACATCTGGGGGTGGATTGTAAACAAATTCTTCCTTTAAGTAAAATACTTAAAGTTAGAAACGAAAAAGATAGGCTCTGAGGAGTGTACTAGCGGTATCGTGTACTAAAAATGAGTACAACGCAAAGGTGTGGGAAAGTTACTTGACCAATGAAGTCTATGTAATTATAATACATGTTTAAAATATGGGTTATCCTAATGCCTCTTATCATTTAGCAAATCCTAACTACACGAATGTAGTTTCACTAGCGGTCTCGAGATGCATCAATATCGCAACTTCTAGATTTTAAGTACTACCGGTACACTTACAAGCACTAACAATGAATGTTTTTTCCTAATAATCCAAAGGCGAACCTCACATATTTGGGGTGGAATTTTTTTAGTGGTACGGTTTTTATGCTAGTCATATAATTCCTATCCATAAGACACTTATTAAGACTAAAGTTTCACTCCTATATGTTGCAAAAAAATTTAAATTTGGTGCTAAAATTACCCTAACAAGTATTTCTCTCAGTTTTATTACACATCTACTATTAAACAAAACAAAAATCAAATGAAGTTGTAGTTTTTAAGGTATCCCAATTTACCCCCTTACACTTAAGTCAAACATTGTCCCCAATGTTCCAAATAAAATGTGTAAAAGCAAAGATAAATGAAAATGACAAAAACTAATACTCCCCTGGACGACAACATGGTAACATGGTTAAATCCTCCTCCAAGAGATGAACAATGCAAAGCTTCATTCCTGAAATATAATCATCTTCTTGTCCAATATAACCTGTTAAACAACAAAGAGAACAAACAAGAAACCTCGCGTAAAATCGGCGGTAAACACTATATAAAAGTAAATCCTAGAAAACAAGTAAAAATATAATGCTTGCAAAATAAATGTTTGCAGATTCCTGAAGTTTAAAAATTTTAGATTTTACGTAACTTTACAATTCCGGCAGAAAATCAAAACCTGGAAAGTTTTTCAAAAAATAACACCTGACGTTGTCAGGTTTTAACCCCTGACGCCGTCAGAAATGACCTGACAGAATTTTTTATATTTTGTTTCCAGAAAATTTCTGGAAAAATCCATGTTTTAATACCTGGAATCCTGTAAAACATTAATTGTGACTCGATACAAACATTTGACTCAAACAAATACTATTATGTATACTAATTTCTAATTGTTAGTGTTCATGTTCAATCCGTTCTTAGAAACAAATGTGATCTTCTCTTACACTTATCATTTTGCAAAATACTTTTATATGTAATTAAGACGATGTTAAAGACAAAATAAAGCATTTTAACAATTTTTATTTGAGACATGAACAATAAACAATAAGGAAAAGTATACATACGGAAACAAATAAAATCAAATAAACAAACAAATAATGAAAAAGCTTAGGTTACCTCCCAAGAAGCGCTTGTTTTTGTTCGAGTCACGAGCCTGACTCTACCATTATTTAACGGAAATAAGGGAGGTTTTCCCTACACTTACGACTAAGTGCGGGTGGAAGTAGCGATACACACAAACTCGGTGGTAGTATGCCGTGTGAGGAAAAAGTGGTGGATGAATTATATGCTAAAATGGGTGTGCTCCTTTCATTATAACCTTACCTAGTTCAACTGGGTCAATGGGTGAATTGAAGTTTTCTCCTAAAAAGGGATCATCTTCTATAAATTTCGAGAGACTCGTAGTTGGGAATACATCTTGACTTAATAAACCCGGTTTAAACCCATAATATTTCTTGTGATCAATCATGAATGGGTGATATAAGCATGTAAGGTTATGTTCCACTCCTATATTGGCTTCTTCTCTACGAGGCTTAGAGTCTACTACCTTGATCCTAAGACTACCCGAACTATATGGTTTGATGGGTGGATCGAGACCTATTTCAATTCCTAAATTTTCATCCAAGGATAGAAGATTAGGTAACAACTTTGGTTGAGGCTCCGGTTTATCGAAACCAGGAACTTCCATAGAACTTAGAGAACGGTTATCACTACAAGTATTCAAACCTTATCCTCTAGTTGTGTTTGGTTCAAAGGTTCTACCTCTATCGGGAATCCTATAGTCTATTCTACTTCTTCTGGGTAAGTCATGGGCGGTGTGTATTCGTCATATGATGGTACGACTTGTGGGATACTCGGTGGGCTTGGGTTTTTGACCTCATCCTTTCTCATATCTAGATCACCTATATGTTCATCTTGTATTATGGTAGCACCTAACCATGACATGCACCTAGGTACCTCAACTCTAACCACCTCATTCCTAAACAAACTTTCCGATTGAGCCTTCTAAATTAAAAATAGGTCTAAACTTACGTTTTTTGGGTCCCATGTTCCACTTCTGCATTGGGCGAGAATCTCAAAGGTTTCCCATGCCACTTCATCACCAAATTCCTAGATTTGGCCATCATTCATATATTCAAGCTTCTTTTGGGTTTCGCGATCGATGCGAATGTAAAAAGATTTAAAGTGGAAACAATAAGTCAATACCGTGATGAAGGACTTTTTATAGTAAGTATTTGAAAGGAATCCGTGCATCGGAAAGAGATTCACCATTATGTCGACGGAACATAAAGATGTCATTTTGGAGTGGAAATGGTAGATTATAGAGTGGATTTGGTCGATTGGTTGAAAAATTTTGCCGATTCGCGTTCTCCGTATTGGCTAACGGAATAATCAATGAAAAAGTTTTACGAACAAAGGCACAAAGAAAAGATATACTAAAGAAATCCTATGAAAAAGAAAATAAAACTCTCACTAGATATGAATCTAATGAATAGACCTAATCAAAATAAAAATCAACCTAAACAATAACTATTCCCTGGTAGCGGCGCCAAAAACTTGATATGTGTTTTGCAACCTCGCAAATGGTTTTAACTCTCAATGGATCTTGAGAGATTTTGCAATCCACCAGGCATTGTACCTGCCCGTTGTAGTGTAGTAAATGGTAGGTCCGGGGGATTGATCGTTCTCTAGGAGAATAGTGTCGTTAGGATTGAGATGTAAGTTAACTAGGTCTAAAGGTGAGGGATAATTCTTTTTGTATCTTTTTATGTTTTATGAAAAGTAGTAAAATCTCGGTTATTGAAAGAATGGGCGGAATTAGTTGCTAGCCAACTAACCCAAAATTACTAATTAACAAAATAAAATAAAATAACAAGAAAAGTAAATGTGGTGAATTACTTACAGGAGACGAGTGTGTTTACTTAGATTTCATTACTCCCTAGTTATCTCTTGTTGATTTATTGATTTATTACAATTGTTTGATTGAAGGATTGTATTCCTTAATACCGGCGTGGGGGCGTGTATGTCCTTCCCTAACTTTATGAGTATCTATTTCTTCTTATGATGACACGTTTAGTGTCCTACCATAGAATCATCAACATCTACTCATGCATTAAATACAATCAATAAAACCGTAGTACACATCCGATTGCGGTTTCTTAAGACATTCAAGCATGTTACCGAATAGAGATTAGCCAGTTTTCTTAAGCCTAACGTGAGTCAATCAACCAAACAATCAATAACAAATCAAAAATCAATAATTAACAACTAGGTTTCATTAGATCTAAGCAAACACTAAGAGATCTAAGCTAACATGTTAATGAAAAGAAAAGACAACAATTAATCAAACAACACATAGACATATTGAATGATTAAATGGGAACTTATCTTTCAATTGAACATGGAAGAAAATAGGGTTTGAAACCCTAAAAGTACTATAAAATTCGGACTCACAAAATTCCCTACAAAGTTCCACAAGTTCCACCTCTTTATTAATGAAAAAATTGGAAAGTATATATAGAGATACATTGGTGACGGCGTCACGCTTTGGGTTGTGACGCCGTCATCTCGTCGTCATTAGGGTTTCATGATGCCCAATTAATCTTCTTGACGTCATCACTTGTTGTTTCCTCTAGGCCGTCTCTTGTTAATATTGTACGTGACGCCCTACTCCAAATAATACGTGACGTCGTCACGTGTTAATCCTCCAAAAGTCCTCTGGCCCGTCATTTGCAAATAAATTCCACCACTTGAATCTTCAAGTGACGACGTCACCCTGTAAGGCTTGACGTCGTCACGTGTACTTTTCAGCATAGTTTCTTGATTTTGTCGTTTTCTTCACTTTTGACTCCAAAAACGCCCAAAATACTCCATTTTTCATAATTCTCGTCCAAAGTACCTAAAATGATAGATTAAATGGGTAATTACAAGCCTTAATGGCTGAGTAATATTTGAGGTTGTTACAGGAATATATAATTGAGTTGTTACAAGTATATATAACATTGACTATTGACTATGGCTTTTTAATTTAATGTTTCCTATTAAAGAAATGTTTTTGTGTCTTAAAAATTTTAAGACTTCCTCATTTAGAAGTCCTAAATGAATTAGTATGTAGTATAGATAAGAGAGACTAATAAGCAATTTTGAACAGAGTATAAGCACTGGAAATAAGCAAACAATATTAAGCTACTTTTTTGTGTTTTTATGATTTTAGGTAAAAGATTAAGCAAATGAGATAAAACTTCAAGTAAGCAATTAAACAACAATATAAAGTAATAATAAGCAGGAATAAGTAAATAGAAAGTAAATAAGCACTTAGTTTAAGCAATAAGCTAAAATTGAAAAAAAAATGAACTTACTACAAGCTTTAGCTAAACAAAAGCTTAAACATCCTCGAGGAGCTACTCAACAAACTGGCAAGACCCTATAAGCCCTTCCCTTATTAACTTATCTTCCAAACAGCTTATTTGACCATTTTATTGACTTTTGAACTGATTTTTATTTAAACAGAACCAAACACAACAAGCTATTTAGAAGCTTAAATGAGCTTATAAGATAGAATAAGGAGCTTATTGAAGCTTAATCAACCATAAGTGAACATTATAAAAACTTTTAAAGTAAATTAGAAAAGGAATTAAATGTAAACTTAAGTTTTATTAAAAATAAAAGGATTACAATGCTTTTAAGTAATAAGACAAAAAATAAGATTACAATAAGCTGAAAATTGAAAAAAGCTAAAACACACTAAGAATCTACACGACCTAAAATGTGTGGTGAAGGGGTCCTTTTATAGGCCACTGAGGTGAGGAACTCCTAGGGTTTAGGAGCCTTATGGATCTTCTCATCATGTCCCTTGGATTATCCCATCATCATATCCTTTAATCATAGCCTTTGGATCAAACCTCTACGCATCTCAGCCAATAACATGCTTCAAAATTGCCAGCTTGGCCCTCTATTGCATCATCCATCTCTGACTTGTCAGAGTTCTTCTAGAAGTTTATTTAGTATGGGTAAATGGTGCGTGTGGTTCAAGGTAAATGGAGGAACAAATGGGAACAGTACATGGCACCCTTTTTTATTGTTTTGACTGAGTAATAAAAGGGAGTTGACTGGGTTATATTGGTGGATCCGGGTTGGTTTGTTGGACTGGGTCAAGGGGTTTTATGATTGGGCTGAGGATTGGGTTTATTTGGCTGGATAGTAGTAATAGTGTAGGATAACCAAGTTAGGCTTTAGGGACTATTTTTGCAAAGTATGGACTAGTTTTGCAAAATCATTTCAAGGACTATTTGTGAAATGTGATTTGATATGAGGGTTAGTTTTGGTAACTTGGGCATAAAATTGATCTAAAAATGTAGAGTTTCTTCCCCGGCCTCGTCTTTTCTCACTCTTTCCATTCTCGTGCTCGATTTTGTCTATTTTGTCTTGATTTTTGTCTTTTTATGATATCTGGTACATGCACATGCACAAACACAATAAAACGTTTACTACTTCACTTTCCTACCAAAGTTAACCAACATTATTAATACTAGAAGGGTACCCGCGCAATGCGACGGCGGGTACCCTGTGATTAAATTTTGTGGCGAGTAAATGTTGTTCATTTATACATTATTTCTATTGATAACTTTACGAAAGAATGATAATTTTTAATTAAAATAACTATAACCCATAACAATTCAAACTATTTGATCTCCAAATAGATGTGTGAGAGAAATATAAAATGGTTGTAGATTTATATGGTAGATGCGATTACACATTTTTAATAATCATCTATATATATATATAAAGAATGAGTTCCTCCTATTGAATGTGAGCATTAAAGTCATAAGCTAAGAAACTCAAATATGTAGTTTAAGCTAATGAATTTAGTATATGCGAGCTTATTTTGAAGCTTTTAAGAGCTTTTAAGGATACATAAAGCTGAAATGTGTAAAGCCTTGCTTAATGTTATGAAGCATTAATTTGCTTTCGCATTAGCCAATAAACTCTATTATGCAAGTTATTTCATACATTTTACAAATGAAAGGCCCAAAAGAATAAGAGAGTTTTTAACGTGAATGTATAAAGCCTCATTGATGAGAAAAGAACTTTAAGACACCCCCAAAAAAAATACCCTAATAATTGCATCATCATTGAACATGCGTGTAACAACAGCTTTTCAGCTTTCCATCCCACCTTTTGTTTCATCTTCTCAACATCAAATGTCCTAAGAGATCTTCCAGGTTCTTGGGTTGTATAAATAAGCCATTTGTACCATATTAGCCACGCGCACTTTCCACCATATTAGCCCTGCCATTGTTGAGTTTAAATACAAAATCAGGTATGCATTATCTTACATTTAGAAACACGTACAGTCGCAACCACGTCATGGAACTCTCCAAGAAATCTTAAACGTGGTCTGCGACAAAAGAAAATATGTATTTTGATTTTTACCCCATACCCATAATGTTATAAGTTATATCATGTTACCTGTTCTGTGTTTCACTCAATGTTGGTTTGCAGGCTACAACATTTGTTAAAACTGTTGGACAATATGGTCGAAGTTACCATCCTCCAAGCCAATATCAACTTAGGGAATCATTATTGAAGGAAGAAGTTGAGCGAACTAAAGGACTTTTCAAGAAACAAGAAGAAGAATGGGCACAAAATTGTTGTTCAGTTATAACAGATGGGTGGACAAATCAAAAGCGAAGAAGCATAATGAATTTTTGTGTGAACTTTAGGAAAGTACAACTTTTCTTTCTTTAGTTGAATGTTCCAAAGATTCACATATTTGATTTATGTTTACAAAAGAATTGAAGGTGTTGGGCCATAAAATGCAATACAAGTTGTGACAGGCAATGCTATTAGCCTTGCCATTGTTGAGTTTAAATCCAAAATCAGGTATGCATTATCCACTATGGTTAATATTTAAAGAGTTTAAGAAATTTAATTTTTTATGTCACATCAATATTTTATAAACATTTTGTGTTAATAGTCCTACCTCCACTATGACACCAGCATTTTAAAGCTTTGTATAAATTTCAACACTTACAATTAACGGGCTGCTCTCATGTATCACCAGGTTTAGGCTTGATGTTTGCGCCAAAGTGTTGCTTGATGAGCTTGATGATGTAGATGTGCAGCTTTGGTTTTATTGTTTATTCATTTGTTCACGAATTTTAATGTATAAGTTGAAGATGACGTGCCGGTGTTGCCGCATGCTTTGATGAATCTGTATAATACAAAGCACACGTTTGAAATCAACTCGCATGCATACTATAATTATGGGGAATTTGAAAGCTTTGCCTGCACCAACATCTTCCCATCCAATGCTTCTGCAGTTTCAGAACTCCCTGACGTGATTGAGGTTTCGGAAGATGATGCCCCTGAGAGTAGCAGCAATACTCACAAGTCCCCACTGAAGAGACTGGTTAGGGGCCCACAATTATCTACTTCGTCCAAGGCAGCTGAGCCTAAAAAAAGAAGGTTAGGCACTATGTTACAGTATAAAATTCCAATTGGATAATGACTATAGCACGCAATAACAATTTTTCTTTTTTAAACATGATTTAAGGTACGTGGAAGAGGATTCAAGTGAAGAGGACGAGGGTGTTGCAGCAACCCCAGTGGATAAAGATGCTAAAGAAGGTGAGGAGTAAGGAACTCCAGTCACAATAATTATAGCAGAAGAAATAAGGGTCTAATAGGTGGTATCTCATTCTAATCCAACAAAACCCAATTCACAACCAATTACCTAAACAATAAAAAACAAATCTTTATCCCAAACACCCAAACCCCAAAACAATAAAAATCTCAATTCTAATACAATTACACAAGATTGTCAAAATTAAACAAAAGCCTTTTGAGAACTAATGAATCAAACCAGAAAACAATAATCAATTGGAAAAAAACAACATACCTGTGAGTTCAATTCGATCGATCTTGAGTTAAAAACGCAATTGTTTTTATTAAAAAAAATTGGTGGGGTTTTTTAATTGGATTGTAAGATGGGTAATGATGGTGAGTAAGATTTGAATGAGTCTTTGTGTTTGTCTTTGTTATTGTTTGAAAATTGGAGCCATGGGAAAGAGAAGCGTGTGGAATTGGGTGGTTTTATCTTTGGTTCAATTGTGATGGAAATGCCTAAGTGAAAATGAATATGACTGAGAGGTTTGAGATGATTGTTTTTTTAATTTTTTGGTCAATTGTGATGGAAATGCCTAAGTGAGAATGAATATCGCTGAGAGGTTTGAGATGATTGATTTTCCTTTTATCAAGACTATTTATTTGATGAAATGTTTAACTGAGAAACATGTTTTCAACTTGGTTGGTTATATGTTTGTGAGAATGTGAAAATGAATATCAAGTCTAACATGTTGCAATATGTGCATATACGTGTGTGTGGCCAATTTGAAGTAGTAAGTATGACTAATAAGCCTTTCGGTAGTTTTCAAACAAGCTAAAAATGTAGGTTACGTTTGGCGCATAGCTTTTTTGCGTGATGAGCGGTAATTGATGAGCTTTATATTTATAGTGTTCGTTTAGCAAAAGAGCATTTCAGCTCACCGCTCACAACTTCCTAAAGAAGCACTGAAAAAATGAATTTTCTTAAAAAATAACAAATCTAACCGCTCCTTTACCAAACAAACAATAAAAATAAAAAAACTCATTGCTCACCGCCTTCGAGTGATTATCAGAACTGTCTTAACTCTTAAGCTATTGTTGTCATATTTTCTTTATTAAGCAAAATTAGCTTCATGTTTTTTATACCATAATAAAATAAGTTTTCTACCAATCCATATGAATATGCGGGCCTGCATTACAAAACAAATAATACAAATGTATATTATCATATGACTAAATGAACATGCATAGTTATCACTTATCAGTAGCCATTTTTTATGTAAATCCTAAGTAGCAATCTATAGAAAATAGAAAGACAATAATCTTATAATTTTTCAAGTTACCCTATCATGACCCAACATTTTTGTACTTCGGTGTGGGGTTGAACGAGGTTAAGTGTTTAAGAAATGTCATCTTGAGACGGCGAAAGAGTGGGGGTGCTTGATGTAATTCTACTTTTAAGTTTGGTTTTTGTTCTATTGCTGAATATGGATCTTAATTTTTTCTTGCTTGAATGTTTGATGTCAATTTTGGATCTGCTTCTTGGTATGTCCTTTTAATATTAATAAGTAGTGTTTGGTGTCAAGTTTGTGACCTTCCTCTGTATATCCATTTGGCGCAACAACAACACCACCTTTTGGGTTTCTTTCATTGAGTCCTCCATTATATTTCAATAACTAATGAATCTTATCACTTTCATTAGACACTTTTTCAAGAGTCATATAATCCCTTGGTTTTCTTTCATTAAACTACCCATTAGTTTTATTTGCTACATAGCGTATCTACATATGCACCGTACAATTGAATGCTTCACATGCATTTCATTATTACACCCTTAACAAAACATAGATTTAATTTAGAGATAATTCCCACATTCCTATGGCTGAATTTAAGGTTATTCCCATCGCATTACTCACGAAATTAAATTTAATATGTAATGATTTGGTTTAGGTTTAGGTTATCTTATGGTGTTGTGAGATACGTTGGTGGGTTGCAATATGGAATGAAGGAGATGTTTATATAGGTTGTTTTTTAGGGTGTCCATAATTGATGTTTTGATCCGTTACCAAAACTTAAAATTCATATCTAAAATCCTTGCATTGTCCACCGCATGGGCTATCACATTTTTGTATTTCTACTTAAAATAAAAAAAAAAAAAAAAAAAAAAAAAAAAAAAAAAAACTTATTAGGATTAGTTGAAGAGCCTTTTTATTTTGTGCTTATAAACTTGCCATTTACGGTTCATGGCAACATGAATGCGAATTAGGGTAAATGGGAGAGCAACATCAACGATTTGATAGTACACATTATGAGTGAAGATTAAGAGTATATAAAAAAGAAATCAACGTGTCAACATAACTCGAACACCTTTGACTTGAAATACAAATATGCTTTAATCATGTTCATCAAAGCCCATGCATCGCACGGGCCATGCTGTCTCGTTATTGATAATAACTAACTTTTAGTGGTTACAAGTATTAATATGGTGACATTTTTTTTCTCATTAAAAATCACATTTATTTCATTAATATGACAGATTATAAGTTTTGACCAAGTAAATTACATTTAAGTTTTTATTGCTTTCTTTAATAAGAAATGTTTTTGGTCTTAAAAATTTTAAGACTTCCTTATTTAGAATGTCCTAAATGCTTTATAAAGGAGTATAGATAACATAATAAAACGTTTCCATAATCATTTAACCCGTTTACAACCCAAAATGGGTATAAACACACGTTATGCCAAACACCCTTTTAACTTTGATCATGGATGCTTAAAGCATACTTTGACACAATGGTTGACCACCAAATCAATAAAACGACCTTAACATACATTTTGACACTTGACTACACTTTACAAACCATTGTAGGACCAATGGGGTTATACCATTGAAACGAGCTCGGTATATTACCTAACTCCTAGTTTCTTACCAATTTTCAAATCTCCGTATAAGCCAATCTTAGACCTTAGTCTAAGTCAAGCATCATTGCACAACCTACAAAACATTAAACACTTAAACCGTAAGCACGATGCTTAGTAAGCAAAACGGATATAACTTAACATTATACATCAATCACACATTACACATTATAACCATTCATCCATTACAACATTTAAACATAAGACATACCTTAAGCCATCACTAAGCTTCACCATTTACTTCCTTGACAAGCCCTCCTATTCTAACATTCATTTGCTAGTTATGCCAAACTAGCCTTACTATCCAATATCACATATGCACATACATTTGAGTCATACCACATCCTTAACATAAACATCACATAACAAATAATGCGTTGAAATCCATATAATATTAACTTATAACCGGTTTACTTACTTTGTTCCCAAGCTAAAGAAACCAAGCATATCATCATCTCCATTCTTGTCATCTAGGCCAAATCACTATTATCATAAACATATAATTAATCAATTATGTCATGGCTACCATAACCATAATTCCTTTCTAACCATTACAAATTATCACATAATCATATGATGATTATATAATAATCAATCCCATTAACTTATTGACTTAACTCAATAATACTTAACATATATTCATTATAACTCCTTAATTTACTTAATAAACATCATTTACCCAATTCCCCTAATTAGGGTTCATAAACCTTACATTCCAATCATCAATTAAACACTAATTAAGATACTTACTTGGGTGGGAACCATTGCTAGGGCTTCATCTACTTGATTTAGAACACATAGACACCAAAATTGATCATCAAGACTTGGTCCCTTCTTCCCTCCTTTCTCTACTTCACGACACATACGCACACTTACTACACTTTTCTGGAAATCTAATGAAGGTGATAAAAGGATCCAGACATAAGTAATTGGCATATTTGCCTAATTGGCACATTAAGCCCCTCAAGTTTCTTTCTTTCTATATTAACCACAATAACTTAATAACACATTTACAATTTGACAACTTAGGTCCCTTAAGTGCCTTTTCCTTATAAATGTGACACGTCATATTTTCTATAACCATATAATACATACTTTGACTACCAGGTTTGACTAGCCAATCATGTAAAGTGATAAGGAGAAATTTGTTAAGCTTTTAGGGGGGTCATTTAAGCCCTAAATGATATTTTTATGATCAAATACTACCTTAAATCATTTCTTTTGTCATTTTAGGTACTTGGGACATGAATTCTGGAAAATAGAGAATTTTGGAGCTTTTTGGACGTTTTTATGCTCAAGTATGAAGAAAACAAGAAAGTCAAGAAAATTCAGGAAATCACACCTGACGGCGTCAGGCTTTACATGCTGACGCTGTCACCTTATACTGGAATGAAGGTGGATTATTGTAAGTGACGCCCTAGGAACCAAAGTTAGGTTAACACCTGACGGCATTAGGTGTTACAGAACCAAGGCCGCCCCTCTTTAGCTCTATGAGAGATGGCCCAAAATCCCTATAAAGGGATGGCGTCAGAAGTGGATATAGGTGATCCGAGAACCCTAAACACGGCGATCTGACGGCATCAGAGGCCAAAGCCTGACGCCGACAGAGTTGTATGTCTATATATATTTTTTGATTTTTCATTCATTAGTGTGTGACTTTTGGGAGATAAAAACCCTAAACGAATTTTACTATAACTTTAGGGTTTCCAAGCCCTCTTTTCCTTCATGTTCAATTGAAGATAAGTGTTCCTTTTAATCATTCAATATGTCTATGTGTTGTTTGATTAATTGTTTATCTTGTCTTTTCATTAACATGCTAGAATAATTCTCTTTGTGTTTACTTAGATCTAATGAAATCTAGTTGTTGATTATTGGTTGATTGGTTTGTTTATAATTTGATTTTGTTGATTGATTTTCGCGTTAGGCTTAAGAAAACTGACCATACTTCTACATGGTAATAGGCTTGAACGTCTTAAAAAACGTAATCAGATGTGTACTATGATGTTATTGGTTGTAATTTAATGCATAAGTAATTGTTTACGAGGCCTGGATAGGAAGAGATAGAAGCTTATTGTTAGCATTAAAAATATATATTATGAAGTGATGGTCATTCTCATATTGTAACTTTGTGTCATTTGTTAAGATTAGTAATAGTTTAGTCATTGGGCCTTGGACTTGGTAAGCTAATATGTTATGTGCTATGTTTCATAAGCCTAGTTATCCAACCATGTAACCAAGTCCAAGCCCAAGCCCAAGCCCAAGCCCATCAAAGCCTATGTATGGAACTATATAAGGCACCTTACCTCTCATTTGTAAGGGGTGCTTGTGTGTGTATTTGTGTGTGTTTTCTTTGAATAAAAGCTCTCATTTCCATCTCTCTCTCTCTCAATACATACGAAATACATATATCTCATACAAGTCACCATCTTTCCATCTCTACTTCTTCTAAGCTTATAGTGTTGTGATAAAGTTGTGATATTTAAGGTCCTACAAGTGGTATCAATCGCCTAACAATGATTTAGGAGGGTTGAGGGGTTGTTGTGTTTCGTTTTTTTTAAGCTTTATACACGAGTTTTTTTTATAAAAAGTTTCTCAATTTTCTTGTTTTTCTTGGTTTTTAACACTTTTTTGCTTACAAACTAGTGGTATAAACCTTATCTAACAAGAAAGTTTTAATATTTTTGAAAATTTCTAGCTTAAATATTCGAATTTGGTTTTTGTACTTGTTTTCTAGATCTCAAAAAAGTTTCATAAAAATCATCAAGTTTTGGTGTTTTTTAGCCTAGAAGTACAAGAATCTTGGATTGCAAAAGTCATTTGGGTGTGCTTTAAGCCTATTCAAAAAACAGTCACAATTTCGAAATCACCACCAATTTTCGAAATCACACTTTGACCAATTTTCGAGAACACCAGAAATCGACTCCGTTCGTGATCATAGTTGGATATTCGGTATTTTCTCTCTTGTATAAGAAATAAATTACTTCGACTTGTGGCTAAATTTCGAAATTGTATAATTTTGAAATTTGTGTGATTGGGTTTTTGAAAAAATAACAATTTTCGAGAACATTGCAAGGTTTTCGAAAACTGCAAAATTTCGAGACCACTGTTTTTTCGAAAAATTGAGAAATTTCGAGAACACTGTTTTTTCGAAAAATTGAAAAATTTTGAGAACTTATATTTTCGAGAACACAAAGTTTCGCAATCTTAAGTTTCGGAATCCAAAGTTTCTAAATCTCTAAAGTTTCGAGAACACACTTGGTCCCGTTGCTTACTTGGTGTTTCCCTTGCTTGTATAAGTGAGAAAACACTTCGACTCGTGGTATACTCTCTAAATTGTATAATTTAGAAAGTTTCGGTGAAAAGTTTCTAGAACACTGAAAAGTTTCTAAAACACTGAAAAGTTTCTAGAACACTGAAAAGTTTCTAAACCACTGAAAATTTTCGAGAACACTGAAAAGTTTCTAAAAGACTGAAAAGTTTCTAGAACACTAAAAAGTTTCTAAAACACTGAAAAGTTTCTAAATCACTGAAAATTTTTCTAGAACACCTTTTAGAAAAAATTTTCTAGAACACTTTTAGAAATTTTTTTCTAGAACTCTTTTAGAAAATCTTTTGGTGGACAAAGTTTCGAAAATTGTTGGTGGATTTATAGTTCGTTGACCAAGGAAAGTAACCTTCACCAAACCCAACTCCTATTTCGTTGGAACGATTCAAGAATCAACTTTATCCATCTACACTTCATCAATGGCAACTCGGCAAGACATTCATGCAGCCGGTGCGGAAAACCGACCTCCAATGCTTGAAAAAGGTGGATATCTCCCATGGACAAGCCGTATGCTTCGTTACATCAAAACAAAGGATACCGGGCACCAAATGATCAAATCCATAGAAAACGGTCCATTTCAGCCAAGACAAGTTCAAATTCAAGGTAATCCAAATACAACACCTCCTACTGAACCATTAGTGCGTATACAAACAGAAGCAGATTACACTGATGAAGACAAGGCGCAGATCAAAGCTGATGATATGGCAATGCATTTAATCCAACTTGGATTACCACGGGAGATCTTTGCTGCGGTCGACAGCTGTGAAAGTGCTCATGCTATGTGGGAACGTGTTAGAAGAATATGTCATGGAACAGAAATTGGACAACAAGATGTTGAGAACAAACTTCTTACTGAATGGGAGAACTTTACATCCACTAAAGGTGAACAGATTGAATCTTACTACACAAGGTTTTGCACTTTGATGAATGAGTTAATCAGAAACAAGTTGACACCACGAGCAGTTGCAACAAACATCAAATTCCTCAATAACCTTCCAGAAGAATGGGGTCGTTATGTTACAATTGTTAATCAGACAAAGGACTTACATCAGGTGAATTATGATCAACTCTATGACTTTCTGAAGCAAAACCAAGCTGAGGCTAATGAAGTTAGGAAAGAAAGATTGGCAAAGAATCATGATCCTCTCGCACTAATTGCTAATACACCAACACCATTACAAGTGAACACTCAACAACCATCATCACCTATTCACAACTACATGCAACCATCATGCATTCAACAACCAACACCGGTCTACCAACAACAATTCTACCCACAACAACAACAAGTTATTCCTCAACAGCCATACCCACAATTCCAAGAACCAGAATTCACTGACAATGATGAAGCTGCTGCAGCATTGACACAAGCGTTTGCTTTTCTGTCAAAGGCATTCCAAGGACGCTATTCTACACCAACAAACAACAACCAAAGGATTTCATCGAACACTCGCAACAGGCAGATCGCTCAGCCGAGTTTCAATATGGGTAACGGAGGCCAAATGGTTGGAGTTTATGGGAATCCACAGGGATATCAGAATATGCAGAATGCAGGTCAGTATGCAGGGAATCAGTATGGTCAGAATGCAGGGAATCAGTATGGTCAGAATGCAGGGAATCAGTTGGGTCAGTTTGTTGGAAATCAGAGGGGTCAGAATGTTGGTAATCAGGCAATGGGTAATCAGAATAGAAATGTTGCAGCTCCAGTAGTTGGGAATTTGGGAAATATGAATCAGGGTAATCCGGTAAAGTGTTTCAACTGCCAGGGTGTAGGTCATATGGCAAGAAACTGTCCTACTAAGCCAAACAAGAAAGATCTAGCGTACTTGCAGAAAGCAGTGATGTTGGCACAAAAGGCAGAGGCAGGATTTCAGTTAAATGCAGAGGAGAATGACTTTATTGCTCTTATGGATGACATGGAAGATAGAGGAGATATCGATGCGAACTGCATATTCATGGCGAATCTTCAAGAAGCTAAGTATGACACGGATTCTGACACACTTCCTGTTTATGACACCAATGCACCATCTGAGGTATCTAATTTCAACACATGTCACAATAATGATATATTTGATATGTCTCCTCATGAGGAACAGCATTTTGAGAAGCAAGCATCCACTTATGATACATACCTGGACACGCCAAGTAGTAGCAATACTCCTTCAGCGACTCCAGATGTGAATCATAATGGAGGCTTCGTTTCACAGCATGCTGAGAATGATGAGGAAACACGTGCTTTGTTTGAATCATTATTGAATAATTGTCGTATTGAAATTGAGAATGTGTAAAAGGTCAATCGCGATGTTAAGGCCGCGAATGTTAAATTGACCGCTGAGCTTGAGAGTTACAAATCCACCGTTAAAGCTTTTGAATTTCATAACAAAAGATTGTCTGAATTAGAAACTGGTTATCAAAATTCTGTTTTAGAGAAACAACAATTGCAACTCAAGTTTGATACACTTGATGTTAATTCTTTCAAAAAGATAAAATCTTTAAACGCGGAAATTTCTGATTTACAAAACCAACTTTCTAAACAAAAAACAGCTTATACCAATCTTGAAAAAGAAAAGGATGAGTTGAAAAAGGACTTTGCAAAGAAAGAAGACAAACTTTTGGAAGAAATCGTAGAGCCAGAACACATGATTGCACATTTAGAAGAATTAGTGGTTAAGTCGGGTCAGTCGAATCAAACAATGAAAATGATTTCAAATCAAACTAATCCGATTTACCATACGAAACATAAAATGGCTCTCGGTAACAACACCCCTTGTAATCTCAAGAAATCTCAGCAAGAACAGAATGTTTTGTACAATGGTAATGTGATTTATACCAAACATGATCCTCAAGTCGTTCGAGATTCTGTGCTAACGATTGAACATGTCGAAGAAAGCATAAATAAAATGAAACAAATGGATTTGAAACCCATTGATTACAACAAATTGAACAAAATTTCGGGAATCACTTTTGTTCCACAAACAGAACCATCTGCGTTTTCCATAAAACGACCATTTGCGAAATTCTTGTCTAGAAAGAAAGTTGTTTCCAAATCTCTTTCAAAACTGGAACAAATTTCCTCTAACAATACTTTTAATACAAGTGAGGCTAGAGAAATTCTGGATGACGTTAAAAAGAGAATTCAAGAACTTCAAAATATTGTTGCCTCTAAAACTAGCATCAATATTAACAACTGGCATTCTAGTTTTCATATCGAACAGAAAAAGGTATTTCAAAACGAAATTACTATCCCACTAAATAACATCAGTGCAAGGGTAATCCATTTTGAACAAGCTTTCTTAAAAGAAACGGCCGACTTTGTCAAGGACCATAAATCCCTGGTAAACGAAGCTAATGATACTCGTGAAAACATGAATGTTTTGGAAAACCTTAATGATTCTCTCTTCGAAGCTGTTATGACCACTGACATTATGTCCATCATTTTACAAACATATTCTGTTCAAGACGATGAATGACTAAGAGCTGAGACCTCCGCAATTGTTTCAAAATATGAAAATGCTCCCATAAAGCTTGAAAAAGAAAATGTGTCATATTTTAAACAACTTGATCGAAAAAAGAAAGAATGGAAGTATGACAAATTGTCGTATGAGCGTGACTTAAAGAAAATGAAAGAGCAAAATAATCTTTTGAGGGCTCAGCTTGAAAGTCAAAAAGGAAAGGGTGAGGAAACTAAGTTTGCAAAACCGTTGACTTCGGAGAAACCAAATGTTTCAAACACGGTTCAAAAACCAAAAATGTCAATTTCACGGTTTGCTCCAAAAGTCGATGAGAAAAAGGATTTGACAAAACCAGTCACTCCAACACCCTTCCCCAAGAAAAGTGAAAATGTAAAGATTGTTGATAAAGGAAAAGCGGTTTTCGAAACACCTAAAGTGTTAGCACCTGGCCTTTTAAGGATTAGTCCCACTAGTGCGTCTGCCTCAACATCTAAGACAAATGACAAGTGCATAAAGGCTAATTCTAAAGAATCTAGGGACGCTAAAAAGGACAACAATATAAATCCTAATGTGTGTGCCTTCCCTTCTACAGGATTAGAAAGCATCTCTAGGAGCAGCAGACAAAAGCCTAAGAGCAATACAAGGAACAATAGAGTCTCGCCTGTTTCTAAGAGTAGTAGCAAGAATAAAGTTGAAGAAGTAGAAGAACACCCTAGGAATTTATCGCTTTGTAATAAGAGACATGTTTCATCTGAATGTAATGTCGAGCGTACTGTTTCTAATGCATGTAATGACTCTGTTTGTTTAATATGCAAGAAATATTTAATTAATGATGTTCATGATGAATGTGTTTCTAAGAATGTGAATGTTACGCCTGAACAGAAGAATGTTCCAAAAAGACCTAGTGCTAGATCCAGATCTATAGAAAGATTAGTTGCACGCTTTAGGACTACCACTATTAGTAGAATGCCTAGGAACTATCTTAAGTTTTGTATGTGGATTCCGACGGGTAGAGAGTTCACTCTTAAGGACGGCAAATTAGAAATAGCTCAAGCTAAACAAGTAGCAACTGTCTATGAGTGTGATTCTGCTTTTACTCCTAACCCCATAGAACCAAATTCAACACGGTTTCCAAATACAAACTCTTCTGTTCTTGGCAGGTTATCGAAATATGTCTTTGGATCATCGACTCGGGTTGCTCCAAGCACATGACCGAGAATTTAAAGCTGCTGATCAATTTCGTATGGAAATTCATGGGAACTGTACGATTTGGAAATGATCATGTAGCAGCTATTCAGGGTTATGGAGATCTTCAATTTGGGAATTTTTTAATCACTCGAGTTTACTACGTCGAAGGGTTAGGACACAATTTGTTTTCATTCGGGCAGTTTTGTGATGCAGACTTAGAAGTGGCATTCAGAAGAAACACGGTTTTTATTAGAAATTTGGTTGGTGATGATCTCTTAACTGGTAATCGTAGTACAAACTTGTATGCTATCGACATCAACCAAATGGCTTCTACATCACCAATTTGTCTTATGACAAGGGCAACCGAAACTAAGTCCTGGCTGTGGCATAGACGTTTATCCCATCTCAATTTCGACACCATCAACAAGTTAGCCAAAGACAACATCGTCACCGGACTTCATAAGTTCAAATACACCAAGGAACACCTATGTCCATCATGCGAACAAGGAAAAAGTAAAAGAGCATCATATAAACCCAAAACCGTACCTAGTTCGGAAGCAAGGTTACATATGTTACACATGGACTTATGTGGCCCAATGAGAGTTGAAAGCATTAATGGGAAGAAGTATATTCTTGTTATTGTTGATGATTATTCAAGATACACTTGGGTAAAGTTTTTGAGATCAAAAGACGAAGCACCAGGCATCATCATCACCTTTCTGAAGCGTATTCAAGTTCTACTTCAAGCTCCAGTAAGGATTATAAGAATAGACAATGGCACAGAATTTACAAACCAGGAGTTAAGAACTTACCTTGAAGATGTTGGAATCACACACCAAACATCAATTGTTAGAACTCCACAGCAGAATGGGGTAGTTGAAAGAAGAAACCGAACACTTGTGGAAGCTGCTCGAACAATGCTGATTTTTTCTAGTGCACCACTATTCTTATGGGCTGATGCTGTAGCCACTGCTTGTTTTACTCAAAACCGATCCCTAGTCCATCCGAGATTCAATAAAACTCCATATGAGCTAGTGAACAACCGTAAACCTAACATCTCTTACCTTCACGTGTTTGGCGCTTTGTGCTATCCGACGAATGATAGAGAAGATCTAGGAAAGTTAAAAGCTAAGGGTGATATTGGAATCTTCATTGGATATTCAGAAAACTCGAGGGCATTCAGGGTGTATAATAGAAGAACAAAAAGGATAATGGAGACGATGAACGTGAAGTTTGACGAGATTTCACAAATGGCTTCTGAGAGACTCGCTCTAGAACCCGCGCTTAATCCGATGGCTTCTAATCAAAACGGATTAGGACCCGCACCAAACCAGCAGACTTCTGGACACATCAGTTCAGGACTCGTGCCTCAAGGAGCTCAGTCAACAAACACGGATAAACCTTCAGAACAAGAACTGGAAAATTTCTTCGAGTTAATGTTTGATGAATATTATGGTGGAACTTCGACAAATGCATCTCCACAACATTCCGCTGCACCCGCTCAAAACCATCAACCACCACCATCACAAGATGCATCTACAACAATCGAAGCTGAAGCACCAACTACATCAACAACATCTACATCTACTCCAGCAACTCCAGTACTTGAAACTGAACTACCAAGAGTTGATGAGCAAAACAAAAACTCAAATTTTCAAGAAGAACCAACAAATAATTCAAACGATATTACGTTAGAAGAAGAAGAAATATTTGAAAACCCATTTGCAACAGACTCTGCTGAATCTTCTTCAAGGTTACAAGAACCATCTAACACACATTCATTACACCCAAGGTACCCTTCTACGTTTCAATGGACAAAAGACCATCCAATAGAACATATTAATGGTGAACCTTCAAAGCCAGTTCAGACAAGGAGACAACTTGCCACCGATCTCGAATTGTGCATCTACGTTTGCTCAATCAGCCTCAAAGAACCAAAGAACATTCGCGAAGCAATGGCAGAAAACCCTTTGATTGAAGCGATGCAGGAGGAATTTCTTCAATACCTGTTACATGATAGTTGGGAACTTGTTGAACGACCACTTGATAAACGAGTTCTTGATCTTAAGTGGTTGTGGAAGAACAAACTGGATGAGGAAATGACTGTTATTCGCAACAAAGCTCGTCTCGTGGCTAAAGGTTATCCACAAGAAGAAGGGATAGATTTCGAAGAATCATTCGCGCCTGTAGCTAGACTTGAAGCAGTCCGGATTTTCTTAGCCTATGCAGCTCACAAAAACATCACAGTCTATCAGATGGACATTAAGACTGCTTTCTTGAATGGAACTCTGAAAGAAGAAGTGTATGTGAGTCAGCCAGAGGGATTCATCGACAAAGATCATCCAGACTACGTCTACAAGCTTAAGAAAGCAATTTATGGTTTAAAACAAGCTCCAAGAGCGTGGTATGATGAACTATCATCTTTTTTGCTTAAAAACAATTTCACAAAAGGAACGGTTGATGACACCATGTTTATCAAAAAGTTCAAAGATGACATTTTGATCGTTCAAATTTACGTGGATGACATTATTTTTGGATCAACCAATCCTAAACATTCAAAACATTTTGAAAATCTCATGAAAAGTAAATTTGAAATGTCCATGATGGGGGAACTAAAATTCTTTCTTGGTTTACAAATACATCAATCCCCTCGTGGTATTTTTATCAATCAAGCTAAATATACAATAGAGATTTTGAAAAAACATGGAATGGAAAATTGTGATTCTGTTGGTACACCAATGGTCACTTCTCCAAAAATAGGTGCTGATTTGTTTGGGAAACCTATCGATCCGAAGAAATATCGGAGCATGATCGGTTCTCTCATGTACCTAACTGCTAGTTGACCCGATATTCAATTTGCTGTTTGTTTATTAGCACGGTTTCAGGAAAAGCCTACCGAACTTCACCTCAAAGAGGTTAAACGGATCTTTCGGTACCTATGAAGCACCATTAACATGGGACTTTGGTATCCGAAGGATTCGGGGTTTCATCTAACAGCATTTTCAGATGCAGACCATGCTGGTGATCAAGTTACAGCAAAGAGTACATCAGGTGGAGTACAATTTTTGGGTGAAAAGCTTGTAAGCTGGTCGTCAAAGAAACAGGACTGTACTGCACTTTCAACCGCTGAAGCCGAGTATGTGTCTCTATCTGCGTGTTGTGCCCAAGTTCTTTGGATGCGGACACAGCTCACAGATTATGGCTTTACTTTTGACAGAATACCTATGTATTGTGACTCAAAAAGTGCCATAGCCATCTCGTGCAATCCCGTACATCACTCTAAGATGAAGCATATCAAAGTCCGCTACCATTTCATCAAAGAACACGTGGAAGAGGGTACTGTTAAATTATTTTTCGTTATGACTGATTATCAACTCGCCGATCTATTTACTAAAGCCCTTCCAAAAGAACGGTTTGACTATTTAGTTCGACGAATTGGCATGCGAAGCCTAACTCCTGAGGAGCTAGAACGTCTTCTCGAATCTTCTTGAAAAAAAATTTTCAAAACCGCTTCGCTGTAAATTTTTGAAAAAACAAAATACAAAATTTGAAAAATCAACAAAAGCAAAATATAAAAATATAAAATTTTCAAAAATACAAAAACAATATAAAATCATAAAATCCAAAAATATTCTTCTCACGACATGTCTCTCGTATAAATCAATATTCTGTACGTTTCTAGAAATGTCATTCAACAATGATACGGACATGTACAGATGCTTGAGCGGGAGTTCTTTTTAATGTTTTTCTAAAACATGTCGTTTCTCAAAATTTTCTTCACTACGGCTTTCGTATACATCAGTACGAAACCCGTACTTCAAGATGACTTCTGATTATTTTCAAATCAAGGACTCGTACGTTCAATGACGAAATCTTTTTCAAAAAGTTCGAGTCTAAACAAACGAAAAAGATTTCAAGCATAAACTCATTTTCAAACAAAATTCTTGAGCACTTTTTCAAGGCTGTTCAAAAGATTTCTCAAAATCTCTCAAAATTAGTGCTCAAGAAAACTCCCTCTAAACCCTTAATTGATTTTAAAAATGTGCTATCATTAAGGGGGAGTATAAAAACTAAAATGTTCCAATTTCATGCAAAATCAAATCTGTCTATCTCTCCAAAAAGCTTTTTCTTAATCAGTTGATATCAAAAATATCACGCTATGCTATTTTTGAGGGAGAGAAGACATGATTAAAACGTGATCAAAGATGTTTAAAGATTGTGGCTGAATCTCGAAAGAGCTCGACTCAGATAGTACCAATGAATTGACGAAGCTTAAAATGTCAGTAATCGAAAAGACTTGTCCTGGACGGGTAATAATTTCAAGCTAGTCTAACTAGTGATGTAAGCGTGTCTCGAATAGGACTTGTCTGAGTAGAATGTACCGTATCGAGAGACTTTCTTTGGACTTGACCAGGATGGGTAATAACTTCAAGCTAGTCTAACTAGTGATGTAAGCGTGTCTCGAATCGGTCGTGTTCACTGAAAGTGGATCAATTCAAAAAGTGCAAACTCCTCCCGCATGTGCAAATTTCTTAAAAATTACATGAGCACATGTGAAGGGGGAGTCCTTCAAAAGAAATGCAAAACTCTCAAAGTGTCAACAAAATGTGTTTTATTATCATAAACACTTTGAGAGATTTTCACAAAAGGTTTTATGGCATGTGATCAATGATAGGATAGTCATGGAGTTATAAGGTAACTAAGGTTAGGAAAAACCGTCCTATGATCCGCCAGAGCCGGAGGGATCTACCCAAGGACAATTCCAATAGAGTAGAATTAGAAGTCCTTAGGTATGATTGAAAAAAAGGAGAAAATGAGAAAGGAGAAAGAAGGGGTTGAAGAATGTAGAACCCAAGAATCACCTTCTGGAGGACGAGGTTGATCAAAATATGCCATTATTCTAGAGAGAGAAAGTAGAGAGAAGGTGAGGTGAAACAAAGATGTTTTTATTAATATAAATTATGTTGCACACCCACACCCCTCAAGTGAAGCCTTGAGGGGTATTTATAAGCCTTACATAAGAAAACTTTTACAATATTACATTAGTAGTCCCTGCACTTTATGCATTCTAGTTGTCTACTCCAATTCACGTAAATATCGCTCAGCTTCATTTCTAACAAAGAATTAAAAAGAAAAGTTGTGAAAAAGGGTGAAAAGAAATAGCCCTCCATATGTTCAACCTTAGGGCAGACACCGGGTTCAACTCATATGCTACTGGTTGTTACTAATGTGACACCGGTATTGAAGACAAAGACGTCATGGACCCAGTGACGCACTGCACTAAACCTTCTTAACCACTCAAGTTCTCTTAAAAGAGCTTGTTTCATTCTCACGGGGAACCGGTGTAATCTATCGACCTGTCTCTTAGAGATGGTTGATATTGAAGCAGGAGACCTCTCCCTAATCTCCGCATAGGAAACCAAATGTGCACTTATCGAGTCTAGAGCCCCGAGATTCATCAAAAGATCTCATAGGAACACATGATATTTCTACACTGGTTGTTCATCATTAAGGACACCAGATGTAAACTTAAGAGTCCTACGCAGATCTTAGCAATCTGCCAGAACATTTATGAGAGGATTCACTTTTGTGATTCTCAATGGTTGAATGGAAATTCCTGCCAGGGTCAACATCAAGCAGCTCTGACAGCAGGTCACTTCGGTAATTCTTTATAGGTTACGCTTAGTGTTCGCGGTGGTTTCAAACGGTCTACAGTCGTGGAGTGATCCCCAGCGACTCACCCAGTCATTGAGCTACTTAGTAGGTCTTGTAAGCTCTCTCGAGAGTATCTGACATGGGAACGGCCTTGGTAAGGGTTAGAAGGAGTCTTCACACTATGCTGTTGACGATCTCTAATTCTTATCTGTAAGTACCGGATGTTTTATTGCTAACTGTTTATATGCAGGGACACTTTCATCTCCATGGCGACAGATTCCACATGCTCATACATACATCTGGAAGTTAAAGAAAGCTCCTTCAAAGATCTATACAACACAAAGTTCAAAGAAAGATTCTACGCCAAAAAGAAGAATCTACAAAGTATAAAGACTAAAGATCAAAGTGAAAGAAAGGGAACTACGTGCATATGAATATCAAAATCCAAAGATGTATGAGCATGTTGGAATGGCAGACAACCACCACAGACGCAGAAGTGACGAATGGCAGATAACTCCACATCACAAAAGAACAAAGAACGATGAAAAGTCAGTCATCAAAGATCACAAAGCATGAAGGAACAAAGACTAAAGACTATTCTACAACGACACACAAAGTTAAAGACAAAGAACACGGAAGACCCACTCACGTGGAGCATCATTCGAATGACCACCCCTTAGGGGGAGATTGTTAGCATTAAAAATATGTATTATGAAGTGATGGTCATTCTCATATTGTAACTTTATGTCATTTGTTAAGATTAGTAATAGTTTAGTCATTGGGCCTTGGACTTGGCAAGCTAATATGTTATGTGCTATGTTTCATAAGCCTAGTTATCCAACCATGTAACCAAGTCCAAGCCCAAGCCCAAGTCCATCAAAGCCTATGTATGGAACTATATAAGGCACCTTACCTCTCATTTGTAAGGGGTGCTTGTGTGTGTATTTGTGTGTGTTTTCTTTGAATAAAACCTCTCATTTCCATCTCTCTCTCTCTAACATACGAAATACATTTATACATATCAAGTCACCATCTTTCAATCTCTTCTTCATCTTTGCTTCTATAATGATGTGATAAAGTTGTGATATTTATGGTCCTACACTTATAGATTGGGGAAGGACGTACACAGCCACATGACTGGTATTAAGGAATACAACCCTTCATTCAAACAATTATAACAAATCAATTAATTGGTAAAAGATAACTAGGGAGTAGTGAAGTATAAGTAAATACAATTTTCAAATTATAAGAAGTTCACCACATTTACTTTTCTGTTATTTTATTTTATTTTGCATTTGTAGTAATTTTGGGTTAGTTGACTAGCAATTAATTCCGCCCACTCTTCTAAAACCCGAGATTTTTAATTGCTTTCCTAAAAACACAAAAATACAAAAAAATCATCCCTTACCTCTAGACCTAGTTTAAGTAGTTTTTAATCCTAACGACACTATTCCCCTAGAGAACGATCAATCCCCCGGTACTTGCCACTCACTATACTACATCCGTCAGGTACACTGCCTGTTGGGGATTGCAAGCTTCTCAAGATCCATTGAGAAGTAAAACCTTTTGCAAGGTTTCAAAACCACGCATCAAGTTTTTGGTGCCACTGCCGGGGAATAGTTATTGTTTAGGCTAAAATTTATTTTTATTAGGTCTACTCATTAGATTCCTTTCTAGTGAGATTTTTATTTTTTTTTAGGTTTTCTTTAGTCTATCTTTTTCTTTGTGCCTTTGTTCGTGAGATGTTTCCAATTAGTATTCCGTTAGCCACTATGGATAACACGAATCGATATTTTGAGCTCAACATTAGACTTTTAGCACATAACCGAAGGGAGAGGGAAATTAATGCATTTAGGGACCTTTATAAACCACCCGTTTCACCGGAGGAAGTTGTGATAGTGCGCAACCAATTTGAGAACGAGATTAGGGAGCTTAGGGAGTTTAATACGTTGATTGATATTGAGCTTGATAGTACACTAAATGACTTAGCAATTACCATGTACTAAAATGAGGACTTAGGACCTGATGACTTTGCTGTTTCTGAAGTTGTAAAGGAACAAGGATATGGGGAATTAGATCTTGAATATTTCAATTTATACCCCACTAAGGAAGAAATCGCCTACTATAGCCATATAGTTAACAACCCTTGACCACCCTTTGTCAAAATTGATCCAAAAATAAAGAAGAGTAATCCCTGGAATGTGAAAATACCATGTGTGGAAAACTAGAAGGGGGTTGAATAGTTTACCGGTTTTAAACTTGATTTTCTTCTAATACTTTTACGTGTAATTACTAATTAAGACTTATCAAACAATAAATTATATGCAAGTATAAAGTAAGAAACGATCAAAACATAACACGATTGTTTATCGTGGTTCGGCTACAAGGACTCTTTTTCCTTGCCCTACTCCACGCCCCGAGTATCCAACTCGAGAGTTATCTTGCACTAGTCAACAAGCTCCTTTATCCGGCGGAAAAAACTTACACGTCGCTTACACACTATTTACGACACTAAGCTAGATGTCAAGTTCTTTCACAAGGGTACAACTACTCCCAATAGTCCTTTTACAAGGGTACAATAACTCCCGATACTCTAAGTATTTTGAGGACTAAAATACTAACCGATCACTACAAATGGATACAATACAATGAAGTATAAACTTTACTAGTTTACACTAATGCTATGCTAGACAAGTCTTGCAACGTTGTGTTGAAGCTTGTAAGATCATGATTGATTCGTGAAGTGACAAGTGAAATGTGAAAATTGTGAATGTGAATATCAAATTATGAAAAGAAATAGTGAATTATGCAGAAAGTACAAGCAAAGTATGCACAAATATCTAAAATCTAAAAAACGGAAATGCAATTCGCGAAATTTAAACGTAACGTACGAAATAAAACGTGACTATAATTCTAAAAATGATCCTACAAATGTGAAATTATTTTCTAAAAATCTTAAACTATTAAAAAGAATTTTGAGAAAAAGAAAAATATTTTTTTGGCTTTTTATTTATTTTCTATTTATTGAATTAAAAAATAATTAAAAATAAAGGAAAATGTAAAAATAATGGAAAAAATATAAAATCTTTTTTGAAAAATCTAAAATATTATGAAAGAATTTCCTAAAATATTTTTGTATTTTTAAAGGCTTTTTCCGACTTTTTATTGATTTTTGATTATTAAAAAGTATATGAAAATGATTATAAATGAAGAAAAATTAAGAAAAATAGAAAAACAACTCAGAAAAATATGAAAAATTTACAGAAAATCTAAAATAATATGAAAAGCTTGCAGAAAAATTTTGAAAAGAAAATAAGTTACAAAAGTGCTTATTTGAACTAAAACAGCTTATGGCAAGTGCTTATTTATAAGCACTTGCCACAAAACTATGCCAAACTGAAACCACAGATGTAAAATACTCAAGTAAACTTAGTAATGCTCAGAAATGATGAGAGATCACACAGAAATACTAGATGCAAGCAAATAAGCAGTTTGTATATAAGCTCATGTATAAGCAGAATAAGAAATAGAATAAGCCAGAAGCTAAGCACTAAATGAATAAACTAAATCTCAACCAATACAACTCAGAAATGACAATAAAACTCAATCACAAGCTCAAACAAACAGTAGCAGCCATAAGTACCAAAACAGAAAACAGTCTCAAACCACTAACTAGTAGATCCAATAAGCTGGTCCAAATAAGCTCTAAGATACAATATTAAGGGGGCAAAAGTTGCTCTATACTACTGAGATGCAAAGAAACCAAAAAGCTCTATCATTAACTACCAAATGATGCTCTAAAATCACCCAAGTTCAGCAGCCATTAGAATGCCATAAGCTGAAATCAATTGACTTTTAGAAACTATAACTAGTTGACTAATTCTAACTTCTATCAATTACCACTACTTTTACTTGTATAATTAAACTATATTAATGCTAGATTAAGCTAACTAGAGCTAAAATGAAGCTATCAAATCAATAACTCTTAACTGTTTTACACAAATTCTGACAATTAAGCAATTTTAAAACTCACTTTGACTTTTTTTGAATTAAACCTACTATTTTTATAATCTATATGTCTATTATAAGTCTAGTAAAACCTGTATAAGACAATAATCCAACTATACTACTACAACACCACACAGCAAATCACTAATCCAAACACTCCTAACAATGACAGTTACACTAAGAAATGATACAATAGGCTACAAATCACCAAACAAAATATTAATACAGTTGTGCTAACACTATAAGACTCTAAATCAACAATCAAAAACTACAGAAACACAGAATAATCAAATGAACAGATTTATGCTACAATGAAATAGAAATGAAACACTACTCACAATTTTTAATCCCCTCAGCTCAAAAGAGAGGGGTTCACTATGCTAGCCTATCTTTGGATAGGCCAAAATGCTTCCCTTACTCACTTTGGTCTATCAATAACACTTCTGATTCACCAATTAGTCAAGACAGTTGACTTTCTGTTGACAGATGGCACTTTTAGATCAATGAAACTGAAATCACAACCTCACAAGAGCTATGAAAGCTAGAATGAGATTCTATATTCTAAACACTAGCTTAATTGAAAGCTGATCTTAGAACAACAAACTATTTTTATATATATTTTTTTTATATTTTCTGTTTTAAAAGTAACCTTTGAAACATAAGAAAAGCTGAATTGAATATAAACTAATTTGAAATACTTAACAACTGAATTAAAAGCTGAATGTTAAAAGAGATTAAAGCTAAAATTTAAATCAACAAACACTAACAAACTGAGATTATCAAAGCTTAAAATGATTTCATTAAAAATAAAAGTAATACAATTGAGAAGTAAAATTACACTAAAACTGAGATAAGAATTTGGCAGAGCTTCGCTAATCAAAACTCCACACCTAAACAGCTAACACTAACTCTCTATTTATAACCGAGGAGGGAAGGATTGGTAATCCGTGTGCTTGTGCTTCTTGAGTACCATTCTGAGCCCTTGATCATCTCCAATCATTTCCTCATCATTTAATCACCCTTGGATTGAGTATTATGACGTGTAGAGACCAATAGGAGGCTGCCACCTATCATTCCTTGTGCTTTCTATGCTTTGACAATATCTGACACGTACTGACATGCTTCTAGAAACAAGTGATTATACCAAAACACCCTTAATCTCAGTAATTTGAAGGGACGGGTAAACTAGGGTTCATGGTGAACAGTTATTTCTGGGTTAAGGGGTAATTGGGGGGCGGGAGTGGGTAAATATTATTATATTGGGATTTGACTTGGTAGTTTGACCATTGACTTGTTGACCGAGGGTGGGGGATTGGGCTTGGGTAATATTTTGTTTTTGGGCTATGGTATAGTATTTTGGATTTGGATTGTGATTATTGGATTTGGTCTTTGGACTCAGAATTATCAGATTTGGTACTAATAAAAATCAAGGACCAAAAGTGACATTTATGAAATTATAAGGGTATAATATGTATTCCTCACAAATATCTCAAAGGACTTCAGTTGCATTTTCTCTAATCTCTGAGGGTTGTCTTTGGCATTTCTCAAAATATTTCTTCCAAGGACTATAAATGACAACTTTTGAAACTTGGAGGACTAGAAATGACAATCACATGAAACTTCATCCAGGGATCAAATCTGATAAATCTCAAATCTATGATGACTTCAAAGGCTCAGCATTGACTTTTCTTGACTAATCTGCACACGTTCTACTCTCGTACTCGTTTTTGCTGATATGTGTTTGTTTTTCGTCTTTTTACGATATATTCGTACCTGCATGTTCACAAACATAAAAACACACATTCTTTGGCATTTGTTAGCATAATTAGTCTATTAGGGTCAGTTTTTGGCTATGAAAAGGTATGTAAATTAACACATACCAGTGATCTTCTTGCTACAAAGAGAGATTCACAAATATGAAAGTTTACTGAGTTAAAAATGAAGTATATGCAATGAAATATGATAGAGAGTGATAACCAAAACTCAAGAAGTGAGTTGCTATTTATAGGCCTTCAAACAGACCAACCCACGGAAACGGCGGAACCCATCCTTTGGTTCCGTCCGTTATGCCCGAGGGTTCCGCCAGGATGTCTGACAGAATCCTGCATAAAATATTTCACAATCTAACACAATATTCTCAAGATCTTCCCAAAGTCAACTTTGAGATCTTGAGTGTGAATCAATACAAGATAGAACATGTTTCTTACACACTTACACACATGTTTCCTTGAAGGGACATGTGTGATGCAAGCAATGATGCAACTAACATATTATTTTTAATTTTAGATATTCTTAAAAAAGAAAGTATAGTTGTGAAAACAGTTTATGTATAGAATCAAAACATGTTTGTTTGAAATGTTTAGCAAATGAATGTTTTACTAAAAAGAGTTTGCTTGCTTATATCCTAATATGACAAACTAATTAGTAAACTTGCTAAATATACATATTAGACATTTTCAATACATGTACTTAAACAAATGTATACTTACTTAGAAATTACTTTGTGAAAACATGTAAATGTAGTTTGAGTGAAGTTAAGTAAAAGACTTTTAAACTATATTTATGATTTGCCAAAAATAAACTTTATCTTTTGTAGTTAACAAAACTAAGAAAGATCGTAAAATATAAGTAACGTTTTTAGGCGATATTTGTATTAACACCATGTATGATTGGTTATAAGTACATTGAACAAGCTTACATTGACTGTGATTCCCCAATCAACGTGATGTCCTCAAGTGTTTATAACGACATAATGAATGCACAACTTGAGCCTAGGAGAGATCCCAAATATCCCGGCGAAGTTTGCAACTTTCTCGGGAGAGTTAAAGGTGTGCATATCTTTATTGGGAGTTTTACCTATGTCGTCGTCTTTATGATTTTAGAGGATTTAGCGAGTGTTATAGATTGCCGCTTATCTCATGTTGTACTAGGTAAGCCGTTTGTCGAGAATTCCAAGTTGGTGTATGATAGGCTAGAAGGCACGGTTCAGTTTTCGAATAAGAATGATAAAATAACATACAAGATGCCTAATAGGATGAAGGAGTTCCATTACATATCTCAATTAGACAAAGATAATATTAGTGCTTTTGAGGATATTAACGAGGAGGATAGGAAAAAGGGCATGGATTATGTATGGGAAAAAATGAGCCTTTTTTTATAAGGATTGCCTAAGCCTTGGCCCTAAGTACAAAGTCGATTGGGAACTTGCTAGGAGAATTAGAGAGGCGATTGAGAGAAAGAATGAGAAAACGTAATAGGGTATGACTTTGAGTCTAGCTACAAGACTCGTAAATAAAGAAAAGCGCTTCTTGGGAAGCAACCCAAGCTTTTTACGTTGTTTGTTTGTGTGTTTGTTTATTTGCTTTTATTTGTTTTCGTATGTATTTTTCATTCTCATTGTTTATTGTTCATGTCTCATAATAACTTGTAAAAATGCTTTATTTTATTTTTAACTTCGACTTGATCACATATAAAGGTATTTTACAAAAGATAAGTGTAAGGGAAATCCAAATTTGTTTTTAAAGAACGAAGTGAACATGAACGATAATAATGAGATGTGAATATACATATTAGTATTTGTTAGAGTCAAATGCTTGTATCGAGTCACAATGGATGTTTTGCAGGAATTCTAGGTCTTAAAACACAGGTTTTTCTAGAAATTTTTCGGAAACAAAAGATAGAAATTCTTTCAGGTACATCTTTAAAGCGTCAAGAGTTACAACCTGACGGCGTCAGGCTCTGTTTCCTAAATTTTTTTCCAAGTTTTGTTTGGCTGCTAGTATTCTAAAGTTTCGTAAAATCTCAATTTTTTTGAACTTCAGGAATTTGCAAACAGTTATTTTGCAAACATTATATCTTTACTTGCTTTATAGGCTTTTGTATTATATATAGTATACCGCTGATTTTACGCGAGTTTTCGTGCTTTGTTTTCTTCGTTATTTACAGGTTATATTGGACAAGAAGATGATCTTATTTTCAGAAGTGATGCTTTACATGTACATTTTCTTAGAGGAAAATTTAACCATGTTACCACATTTTCCATACCGAGCGAATCAGGGGAGTACTAGTTTCTTTCATTCTCATTTATTTTTACTTCTACATCCTTTAAATGAACATTGGGGACAATGTTCGACTTAAGTGTAAGGGGGTAAAATTGGGATACCTTAGAAACTACACTTTTACTTGATTTTTGTTTGTTTAATAGTAAATGTGTAATAAAAGCGAAAGAAATACTTGTTAGGGTAATTTCGGCACCAAATTTAAATTTTTTTGCAACATTTAGGAGAGAAACTCTAGTCTTAATAAGCGTCTCATTGATAGGAGTTATATGACTAGCACAAAAACCGTACCACTCAAAAATTTCCACCCCAAATATGTGAGGTTCGCCCCTAGATTTGTTAGAAAAAGCATTCATTATTAGTGCTTGTGAGTGTACCGGTAGTATTTAGATTCTAGAACTTGCGTTAGTGATGCATCCCGAGACCGCTAGTGGGACTACATTTGTGTAGTTAGGATTTACTATATGATAAGAGGCATTAGGATAACCCATGTTTTAAGCCTGTAATATAATTACATTGACTTCATTGGTCAAGTAATTTTCCCACACCTTTGCGATGTACTCATTTTTAGTACACGATACCCCTAGTGCAACCCTTAGAGCCTATCTTTTTCGTTTCTAACTTTAAGCATTTTACTTAAAGGAAGAATTTGTTTACAATCCACCCCAAAATGTACACCCAAATCTCCTTAGCCTTCCTTGTATGCACTCATCTTTAGTGCATTATTGTTAATTATTTAAACCTTTTGTTAGTTGTCTAATTGGTTACATGGTTGCTAAGTCGAGACATATCTTGTACATATTATTTTGGGACGATTGGGACTTATGGGTAAAGTACTAGTGTAATGGAGTAATGGGGAAGAACATCATTTATTAACCCCATATATACGTTAATGTTTCAAAGTACTCCAAACGTTTCGATTATCTTGATTCCAGTCTTTATTTTGATTTGTGTAAAAGTTCAAATGTAAGGGGAGGAAACAAGCTCCTTTGATGTATTATTTTGGATGGTGGGACAAGAGTGTATGAAAAAAAATCGAAAAAACAACAAAAAATGAAAAAAATAAAATAAAAAGAAAAGTAGAAAAAACATACGGACTACCATCCCATTCCTTTTATTTATTTATGTTTATGTTTATTTGTTATTAGCTTAAGTTAAGTCGAGTCTTGGCTTAGCAACGCCGCATTATACATGTAATTAACTAAGACAATTGACTTGCCACCAGTAAAATATCCCTTTATCTAATAAAACCATGTTTTCCATATCCCTACACCTTACGGTATAACCCTTTAAAAGACCTCTTTGATAGTTTATTCTAGGTGCTTACGCCAAAGTGGTGGAGGCTTGATTCTTTCTCAAGCCTATGATAATCTATTTGCTATGACAGGTAGTGAGAAATATTTCTTTCATTTCCATTTATGATATATACACTTATAACACCCGAGAGATGAAAATATCCAAACACTATTTGTGAGGTGCTAGTATGTAATTTTCGTGCTTGTTTTGATTAGGATAGATCAATCATTTGTTGTAATTACTTTTATATTAATGTTAAATGACCCCTAACTTGTATTTTAATTGGTATAAAAGCTCATTTGCTTGAGGACAAGCAAATCCCAAGTGTAAGGGTATTTGATAAGGAGAAATTTGTTACGCTCTTAGGGGGTCATTTAAGCCCTAAATCGTATTTTTATGATCAAATACTACTTTAATTGTTTCTTTTGTCATTTTAGGTACTTGGAACATGAATTCTGGAAAATAGAGCATTTTGAAGCTTTTTGGATGTTTTTATGCTCAAGTATGAAGAAAACAAGAAAGTCAAGAAGAGTCAGGAAATCACACCTGATGGCGTCAGGCTTTACATGCTGACGCCTTCACCTTATACTGGAATGAAGGTGGATTATTGCAAGTGACGCCATTATTGCAAGTGACGCCCTAGGAACCAAAGTCCGGTTAACACCTGACGGCGTCAGGTGTTACAGAACCAAGGCCGCCCCTCTTTAGTTCTACAAGAGACGCCCCAAAACCCCTATAAAGGGACGGCGTCAGAAGTGGATCTAGGTGATCCGAGAACCCTAAACACGGCGATCTGACGGCGTCAGAGGCCAAAGCCTGACGCCGTCAGAGTTGTATGTCTATATATATTTTTCGATTTTTCATTCATTAGTGTATGACTTTTGGGAGATAAAAACCCTAGACGAATTTTACTGTAACTTTAGGGTTTCCAAGCCCTCTTTTCCTTCATGTTCAATTGAATATAAGTCTTCCTTTTAATCATTTAATATGTCTATGTGTTGTTTGATTAATTGTTTATCTTGTCTTTTTCATTAACATGCTAACGTAATTCTCTTTGTGTTTACTTAGATCTAATGAAATCTAGTTGTTGATTATTGGTTGATTGGTTTGTTATTAGTTGATTTGGTTGATTGATTTTCACGTTAGGTTTAAGAAAACTGGTCATACTCCTACATGGTAATAGGCTTGAACGTCTTAAGAAATGTAATCAGATGTGTACTATGACGTTATTGGTTGCATTTAATGCATAATTAACTGTTTACGAGGCCTGTATAGGAAGAGATAGAAGCTTATAGATTGGGGAAGGACGTACACAATCCTATGACTGATATTAAGGAATACAACCCTTCAACCAAACAACTATAACAAATCAATTAATCGGTAAGAGATAACTAGGGAGCAGTGAAGTCTAAGTAAATACATTTTTCCCATTATAAGAAGTTCACCACATTTACTTTTCTGTTATTTTGCATTTGTAGTAATTTTGGGTTAGTTGACTAGCAACTAATTCTGCCCACTCTTCCAAAACCCGAGATTTTTACTTGCTTTCCTAAAAACACAAAAATACAAAAAGAATAATCCCTCACCTCTAATCTTAGTTTAAGTAGTTTTTAATCCTAACGACACTATTCCCCTAGAGAACGATCAATCCCCCGGTACTTGCCACTCACTATACTACATCGGTCAGGTACACTGTATTGTGTGGATTGCAAGCTTCTCAAGATCCCTTGAGAAGTAAAACCTTTTGCAAGGTTGCAAAACCACGCATCATAAAGCCTTAGTTAATTTCATCTAGAGTGGGGCCTGTTTGTATACGGGATACGGGTCTAACACCTGCTGTACCCGACACATCTTTAGTCCTTGGCCCGAACCAACAACCCACTATACTTCCGTTTAGCCTTACTTTTAATTGGGCTTTGCTAAGACCAACTCGATGACATGTTGATCAAAATACATTGATTGAACCAACAAACTTTATGAGTTACACCTTTCTGACGCCAATGATACTTTGAAATTCATTGAGGACTCTTTAGGAAACATCACTGGGAAGAGCATGCGGAACCATATTAACCACATGTTAAATCCCTCAACCTCTCAACCCATTAGATGGAACAAATTCCTTCCCATGAAGGTGAATATACTCGTATGGTGCATTATGAATAAAAGGCCCCTACACAGGTTAATCTCGATAAGAGAGGGATCGATCTGGACTCTGTTCGATGCCCTATTTGTGACTATGATATTGAAACTGAGGACCACTTATTCTCCTTGTGTACAATTGCTAAAGACGTTTGAAAGAACTCATGGTTTGGTGGAAGGTTTCGGGTGTCCTTGTTTCATCCGTAGATGATGCTGCTTAGTTGACTGAGTCCTCATTACGCTTAAATTCAAAAAGGCTTTTGGGTTGTTGTAAACACCATTTTGTGGCACCTCTGAAACTTCAGGAACAATGCAATCTTTTCATCCATGTACCCGAGAATGGAGTTGCTCTTAAATGACATCAAGCTTTCGTCATTCACTTGGTTTTCGAGTAGGAATAGGAAAGCTTCTCTAAATTGGATAGAGTGGTTTAGTAATCCATGTAACACTCTATCCACTCATTTGTAATTTGCTTCTCTAGCATCTTGCTATTTAATCAAATTGCCGATAAAGAAAAAGGATAATCACCAAAATAGACCGGGGAACCATGGTGAATTCGGTTCCTGCCCCCAGGTCGGAAAGTGTCTTTTTTAGATAGGGCAACTGGGCAATTGATGGAGTGTCACTTTCTGCAAGTGACAAGTGTTGATTGTCTGTCAGTTTTTTGGGCAACTTGTCAGTTTTTTGGGCAACAACCCTCAATTTTTGGGCAACTGGGCACTTGTCATCATATAGGTCGAGTTGCCCTGTCTAAAAAAGACATTTTTAGATCTGGCGCAGGAACTGAATTCACCATGGTTGCCCGGTCTATTTTGTTGATTATCCCTAAAGAAAAACATGTTATTACTTTTTGAAATCTTGGAAACAAAAATTTTCACCTACATAGCTGAAAGGGAATTGATTACGATTGATAGTTAGAATGCGTGGTGTTGATACAATCACAAACTACTATCAACTACAGAGTAACTAAAAAGATTCTTCATATTTGACTTTATTTAAGTTCACCTCGAGCTAGATCTGCTTAAATAAGTTGTATAGTTAAAACTACGGTATCAAAATATTAGAATCATAAAGCTTACAACTTTTATGAAACTTGTCTCATTTTACATTTTGTCATTTGCCTAGATGTATATGATGGGTTTTCTATACCCCAGTTAGATTAACATAAAGTGGAAATAACAATTAATCTAGGGAAAGAAGGAAACTAAACCCTAAGGGTTTTTTTACTTAACAAATAAAGGCAACTTAAAAATAAATAAATAAATAAATAAATAAGAAGATACCAATCTTTTGAGAAAATCGGATTTCTCACACACAGACGACCTTGGTCGAACTTGGAGGCAAGTACTCAAACGAGAGTACCTTTAATGGCTCACACCCACGGACCAAAAAGAAAAAGGGTTCAAACTCCTGAGGTCCTGACACAAATCGAGCAAACCCTTAAAAGGAGTAAAAACGAGAATAAAAATAATTAATTAATGAAGCCTTGGCATTTCTCTCTAGTTATATAGAGAGGGAGGGACTTGGAAAAGCTCCTTCGGGCGATGTGGAATCCCCAAAATCGTTCCAAGCTTCCCATATGATCACATGGTGTGCACCATTATGCCAACACCAAACGACTAGTCTCACCTTGCTTCTCTATAATTAATTATTCAGCTTCTAACTAATTTACCAACTACAATAAATTAATAAACCAATAAATTAATTATATATAATATTAATTCTAATTAATATTATCTCTCATTTATTATTTCTCTTAACTTATATACTAAAAGATTAAGTAGTGTTATCAATGTAAAGTGGTCATCATAAATGTTTCATGTATTGATTGTGATATGTGTATGCTTCATGTGTAAGTACATGGTTTGAGACTATGTAAGACTCAAGATGGGCGAATTCAATGTAAGAATATGAAGGGTAACACGCTCAGGCCTCAATTATTGCCCGGAAGATGAAGTGAAAAGGAATATGAATTGTTTGATGTGCTTGAAATAAATGTTACGTCTTAATGGTTTAATGGTTTAAATGTGACTTTTCAGTAGGAGTTTTGAAGATTATAAATAACCAAACTATCACCTCTTCCCCACTATCATTTTTGTCTTTGTGTTTCTGTGATTTAGACGTGCGATTGAAACAAGTGAAGCATAATAACTGATAAACAACAACCACAACCAACTTAAGCTTCAATAACCACAAATCCACAAAATAACATAATCCCATCTTCACATCCAACCACAACAAGACTCAAACATAAAATGATAGAACAAAGATCTCTGATTTGGATCTTTCAAGACTAGATCGTTATAGATCTAACATTATAAATCCATCATAGATCTGCGAAAGTTTTAAACTTTTCTTTCATATTCGAAAATAAAGAAAGAATATTAACAACTATGTTATATTCTATCTTTGGTTCGTTCAATGATACACAAAACGAATCAACGAGTACCTACCCGAGACCTTTTTCAATATCTAGAAGCCGATAGTTGTGAAAAGAAACCACGTTATTAACTGAGTTAGTATTTTGATAACTCATGTTGGTGTGTTTTGAGTTTGGGATGATTTGATATGAAGATAGGTGATGTGTTTTTTTTTAGAAAGGCGACGTGTTTGATGTGCAGGTGTTTGGAGTATGGAAGTGAAATGAAATGAAATGAAAATGGAGGCGTTTATGGAGTGATAAAGAGATATTTGTTTGTGTGATTTCGTTTAGAATGTTGAATGCGTTTGTTTGAGGTAAATTAGGGTTAGTGTAATTAGGTTTTGGTAAAGTTGGTGTTGGGTTGGGCTTTATTTGTTAAGTGATAAAAATGATTGTACAAAGGATGAGATAATGGATGATTCTATGCAAGTATCTGCTTAATTTTCTTACAAATAGTTTATTACGTATTGATAGGTTAATATTGCTTAATCAACTAAAATGCCAAAATCATTTTATCAAATCAAAGATTATTTGGTCTGTTGTTTTAGTGCGTTTCACCGAACCATGAAACTGATATCAAAAGAGGGTGACATGATTATCATTTTGGCTTTATATATCAAATTGTGAAAACAAGTTTAACCACCAGCTTGCCATTATTTTATGGAATACGTTTTTTAGAACCTATTTGCTTGACTATAATTGGCATTTTTTATACATTCTATTCTTGAACCATTGACGAGAGATGTCAAAACGCTCATGAAAGGTGATACTATGCAAGTGGCATGCCGATAATATGTATGTACGATACGTCGATACATGAGCAACATCTTCGTTTGATCTGACGAGATGATAGAAATCTATTTTAACTATCTAAATCAAGGATTGATATATAAGATTGCAACAAATTGTGGTAATAAGATAAAAATGTTACACAATATGCACATTATTTCATTAATATGTTACAAGAATTTTGCATTTATATTACGAGGTAGTGAAGAATGAGAATGTGGAAATCTAAAATGGGTAAGTCTTTATTACTATCGATAATACACTTTCTTCACAACTGCTAAAGTTTCTTAGCACATGTTCTTATTCAACATAATGCCATCGTCAATATTTTATAGGAAATTCAATTGTGTAGAAAAATAAGGGTATTTACTAAGTGGGTTTAGTAGTAAAATTATAAGGCCAATTTGATGCGTGGCCAGGTTTGACTAAAGCGCATTTGGCATGTTCCATTAACAGTTTAACACTTAAGATCATGTTCTGAGTTGAATATGCGACTATTTGATACTAACCCGAGTAATATTCGCAATATATGGAGCATTAGCTCAATTGTCTAAAAAGAGACATTCATAAAATCATAATATCATGCAAGTGTTAAAAATATTAATGAAACATGCATGTAAGAGTCAATGTCATCGTTTGTTAGTATTGTCATTAAACATAAGTTATAATCTTGGCATATAAAATAGTAGTAAAAAATATATATATTACAACATAAATTAACCTCGCGTCCATCTAAAAACCGAAACTTATTGACCAGCAAAGTCCATCAATAACCAAAAAGTGAGAGTTTCAAATATTTCAAAAATTAGTGCCCAAACAAAATGGGACCATCACCGAAACATGAAAGTTTCAAACCCGACGAAAATTAGTGCTGAACATTCTGATATGAATACTTAGATTGAGCCCATAGAGCCTTCGATATTGATTTCTACATAGCTAAAACATCTCCATTAATATGGGTATATTGAATTCAGGCAGCTCAAGGAACTCCCTACATAATTGTGCAATTATGAAACATAAACATGACTTTAATGCCTACAAAATGAATGATACATTAACTCAAAATGTGTCCTTTCGTTTGCAGTAACTCACATTACAACTACTATAAATAGATGGGAAGAAGTTGCGGAGGGTGAATACATACATGTACAGGTGACCAATATGTCCTTTCGTTTTGTTACTTTGTAGTTTATCTTTAGTTGATTTGTTTTGTAACTGTTTTGATGTTGTTTCTGACCATTTTGTCTATTGAATCGGTAATACTCAGTCCACTATTGTTTTTTTAACAGCAATATTTGGTCCACCTAATGCATATGAGTGATGATGGAGTGCATGAAAGATGTCTAATAAAATGGTGGAGAGAATGCAGTGCCTAATAATTAGTAAGACATTCTTTATGGTTTCTTTCTAAGACATTAGAAATTTGTAACCCCTTTATGTTTACATTGTTTGTAGGTGAGGTAGGAACACCATGATATTTAGACTGTTAAGAGACATCACCATGCATCATTATGAATTTTTAAAGGTATGTAAAAAGTCTATATCACACTGACGTTTTGAATATGAAGCCACCAGTTATCTAGCATCGACAATCTTGAGCATGATGAATTGTATTTTTATAATTATACTAATATATGATGAAAACCATGTGATAATTTCCTTGAACAGGTAGTTTTAATTTACCTTGGCAATCAATTTCCTTTTGTCTGCAAACTGATGCCAATGTGCACTTTTTTGGATGATAATTTCTTTGGATATATACTTGCTTTCGGAAATCTGACTCAGTCACCATGATTGTTCATCTACAGATGGATGAAATGCTTTCTTGAGTTGGTTACTTGGCTGGCATCACTGAGGTGTAACATGTGAAGACTAGATAGTGTGTTGTCCATGAATTGAACTTATTGTAGTTTTAACAATTATTTGGTTATGAAGGGTTATGAAGTGAGATCTGTAAAATTTAAGTAATATGAATTACATGTCTCTTTGTATTAATTTGTTTAGTAGGCAAAATTGTTTGATAGTCCATGAGTTTAGCAATGTTGGAGTGAGTTAAGTTTATATTATCACAAGTTTGTTGCATAATAGTAAGCTACAGGTGAGCTTTTTTGTTATTGTTTTGTAAGAAATTAATTAAAGGTGTAAATTTATAAGAGCATAGCAAGTTAAGAGAAACATCATACATATATAAGCTACTTGGACTATATACTAAAAGACAAGAATACATTATCAACAATTACATTCAGTACCTATGTTTTATGTAAAAAAAACCCATCACCTACGCAAGTTATTTTCAACATAAAAAACACGTACATAAACAAAGCTCAAAACCTAAACAGAAAATTTAACAATAAACTAATTAAACATATTCATCTTAATAGTCTACGCTTCTTATTCACGAACAACATCTTTCATTAAAAAGCCATAAGATATTAAGAAAAATCATAATAACCGCGAAAATAAATAATGACGAGAATGACTGCCCAAAAATACATTATCAACAATTACATTCATTCCCTATGCATCGCACGGGTCTTCATTACTAGTAATATTAATTCTAATTAATATTATCTCTCATTTATTATTTCTCTTAACTGTTTATAAAAGGCAACCCACAAAGGACTCTACTTTAAATGACAGTCCTACAAATTATAAATGTACTTGGACACTCAATCCAACAGTATATTCACATGAATTACATGCGTAATGCCGGTCAATTTCAATTATATTTGCTCGATTAATTCCATCCTTGATTAAAATGTTATTAACATTCATCTAAATTTTGACAAAGTGGTCGACTGGAGTGAGTTGAGATAAATGAAGACTCAAATTATCTAAAGAACCAATGAATAAATACTAGTCACTCATGTTTTCATCAAAATAGAAAAAAACCCACTTTTCACATCTTAAAAAAAAATAAAATATCTTCCAAAACAGTAAATCGTCAAGTTAAAAAAAAGAAACACCATTTATACGAGTTTTCTTTTATCTTTCAACAAATGGGCATTTCGATATACTTGCGACATTTTTTTTGATTTTTTTTCAATTACGTCATTAAAAGTCACATGTGATTTGTATCATAAATCACATGTGATTTGTGATACAAATAACATGTGATTTTTCTAGATGTAACTAAAAAAAAAAAAATTAAAAAATAAGTTCATCAAAAGTATATATAGAAGTGCCCCTCTATAAAAAGATGATTTAATTTTGTCGTGATTGTTTGATTCGTTTTGCATAACGATTAACGGTTTGTCAGATATTTATTTATTTTTTAAAAAAGATAAAAGTGGTGTTTTTTTTATATTATTTTTTTTAATTTAATTTAATGGAAAGGATTTGTTCATTGGGTCTAGTAAATTTTGGGTTTAGACTGAACTTTTCTCCGAGGGGAGCCGCATCTAATTTTCCATTTAGGGTGGGGGAGTGCATCACTCACTCCTCTCCTCTTCACTCACTCACAACCAATCCCCTTGCGTCACATCATCTCCCACTTTTTTCTTCACTCACCCTTCACTCACTTCATTTTTGGAGGCGGCACCTTCACTTACTTTTTTTTTTTTTTTTTTTTTTTTTTTTTTTTTTTTTAAATTCTATTAAAATTTATTTAAAAACTAAAATTTCATTAAAATAAATAAACATTACATAATAATATTAAAAAAACATAAAATAACATTACATAATACTAAAAAACTAAACTTCATCGGCTTCATCGTCCACCTCGAGGTATGGTAATTGTTGAGCGTGAATATGCTCCATAAGATCAAATCGGGGTGTTCTCATTTCGTATCTCGTCTAAGGCTTCGTCGTCAAACACCGGTTCGATCGGAGGATCCCGAATATGAACGGGGGATATTGCGTTACCAGATTCATGTAGAATCATGTTGTGCAATATCACACATGTATAAACCATTTTACTAATTCTGGCTGCTGTGTACGGCCGTAAGGGTCGTCTCAGTACACCCCATCTTTGCTTGAGAACACCAAATGCCCGTTCAACATCCTTTCGAGCCGACTCTTGTAGTTTTTTGAACTTTCTCTCTTGCGGGTCGGTAGAAAATTTGAACGCTTTAACAAAAGTAGACCATGAAGGATATATGCCATCACAAAGATAGTAGCCACGCTTGTATGTATGGCCATTCACAACAAATGGGCACTTAGGTGCCGTACCATTACGCTCGGTGAGGAATAGCGGAGATTGCATCACAACATTAATATCATTGTTTGAACCCGGCGGTCCAAAGAACGCGTGCCATATCCACAAATCTTGAGACGCCACTGCCTCCATCATAATCGTGGGGTATCGATGATCACCCCTTTTATATTGAACCCTCAATTCGATTGGACAATTCCTCCAATCAAAATGTGTGCAATCTAGGCTACCGATCATACCCGGAATGTGATGTCGAGCTTCGTGTGCTTCATACAAACATGCAATATCATGGCTTGTTGGCCTACGTAGGTAATCTCGACTGTATATCTGAATAATAGCATCACAAAAAAATTGAAGGCTTTCACGTGACGTTCTTTTAGCCATTTGTAAATATTCGTCAAACTCATCCGGTGGATTACCGGTTGCGAGTTGCTTAACGGCAGACACACATTTTTGTATGGCTGTGAAACTTTTTTTTTGTCTAGCATCATAACCTTCCTGAAAATACTCGAATCTAGCCTCAATAGCATGTGTGATTTTCAAAAATAAACGTTTAGGCATACGATACCTATCTTCAAACACTTGCTCGTTGTATCTTGGTTCTTCACAAAAATAATCATGATGCAATCTTTCTGCAGCGCTGACCCGATCACGTTTCACTGACGTACGTGTCGACCTTGCCGTATCTTCCTTCTCATCTGCGTCAATCGCGTTAGCAAAAAACTCGAGACTACTATCGTTAGACCACTCAAACGACTCGTCTAACAATAGCGTCGACCCAATTCTTCTAGGCTCCATATATATATATATATATATATATATATATATATATATATATATATATATATATATATATATATATATATATATATTTTTTTTTTTGTATCGGTGAGTTTGTTTTTTTGTTTTTTTTTTTTTTTTTTTTTTTTTTTTTTTTTTTTTTTTATATGGCTGTGTTTTTTTTGTTTTTGCTTTGTTCTTCCTCTTGTTCTTCCTCATGTATTTAAAGCAAAAAAAAGAAAAGAGCCGTTAGGCATACGCTCCTCCTCCCAACGTCTCTTTTCCTCCCTCCCTGCATGCGTGAAGATTTCCCGATTTTTACCTCCCCCTGCGGGGTTCCCCGCGAGGCGGCGGTGTTCCCGTGCGGGGTTCCACCTTCCCCGCATCCTTCACGCACCCACTCCCTCTCCTCTTATTGTGATATTTTTTATTTTAGAAAACATTTTTTGTGGAGTACTTTATTTTAATCTCAAATACGGAGTATGAAATATCAAAAAATAGAAATGAAATTCAGAAATAAAGAAAAAGTCAAACATGTAATGAAGCCGTCACCACGTTGAATAATTTCACACATGTCACACTGTCATTGGTTTAAATTCGTGTCACCCCAAGCTACTTTGTTCCTTACGCGTTTTTCATCCATCAACTTGTACCGACTAGGCAAGCAAGCACCTATGTACTTTCTATTTGTTTAAATATGAGAAATAATTCTTGATTCACTTAATAAATTTTAGTTCATGTAAAGTGGAAGTTAGGTGACCAACTCTCACATGCTACGTAACAAAAGTATTAAACTTAGAACTAGTGATGGAGCTAGAAAAATTTCTATGAGAGGGCCGAAACAAATTTTTTTGGGGAAATACATTAAATGGGAGGGACAAAACAATTTTTTATTTATTTTTTTTTTATGAAAAATTTCTGTGTATAACATATTCTTTATTATTTGATAGATGTAAGATGATATTCCTTATAAAACAAACATATACTATCTATTTAACTTATTACGTTGTAATACTTATTAATATCTCAAATATACCCTGATTACTAATTACTATATCTAAAAACAGTAAAACACATCAAGCTAAAAATGGTGCAAAATGGATTCTACAAACCATGTCTAAAGAGGAAA